>JAOWBL010000009.1:9017967-9039423 GCA_028564865.1 Zenarchopterus dispar | reverse complement strand
GTGTGTGTGTGTGTGTGTGTGTGTGTGTGTGTGTGTGTGTGTGTGTATATATGTATATATATATATATATATATATAATTAAAAATTAAATATATATATGTGTATGTGTATATGTATGTATGTGTGTATATATATATATATGTGTGTGTGTATGTGTGTGTGTATATATATATATATATATATATATATGTGTGTGTGTGTGTGTGTGTGTACACACACACGTATAGTGCACAATAATCCACACTACTATAGATGTATGTAATTATTTGTATTTACTCGTGTCCCTTGATAATAAGATAGAGATGTAAAACTACAATAAGAGACTCTTTTATTACAGTAATAAAGTTGAATACTGCTTTAAGTATTATTGTGAGACAGTTTAATTTTTAGGCTTTTAAGGATCCCAGATAGTGGTGATGCACTGTGACGTATCTTTGCTTTTTTCTCAAGTCCAAAGCCATGGGTCATGGGGTTCCTCTCCCCCTAAGTCCTCCTCTACCCAAACATATCCCTCTATCGTCTCTCTCCTTCTGCTCCCCCAGCCCCCTCTCCGACCTTCCCTCTCCTCCTATCTTGATAATGCAGCTCCTTTCTTTCTCACTGAGTGGAGGGCTGCCCTGAACCAACATTGTCTCTTGTGCTAGTTCTAGTGGGGGGCCCTATTGTGTGTGAAGGAATGGCGAGTTAACACCCATGTCTGAACCCCCTCAATAGGGGCATTGTGTCTGAATCTTCCTCCAGCTCACCCAATCTCACCCCACGTCACCCTCCAACCCGCACAGAGCAAGTTTAGGGCTACTTGGGCTGCTCCGCTATTATATGATTAAAACACACATCACCAAACTGAAATTCACCACCAACCCACCCCATAACTGACTTTGGCCGATTTAACCCGCTACTTTCTGCGTCTCATTAATTTTCCAACAGAGCACACTGAGCTGAATATGTCTTTGTAGCTGGGTTTGACAGAAATTTGGGGCTGGTGGGTGGACGGTTGCTGAAAGAGGCCCCTGCAATTCATTTTTTTTCTTAGGGAAAAGAACAAAGAAAGACACAAAGGGCCTTATCGTATTAGCATGATAACAGCGTTCAGAATACTTTCAGAATATTCCAAGATGCTTTGCAACAAAGGAATGTGTGTGCATGAAAAATTATTAATATTGATAATATTTCTTTGCAGTGAAGGTTAGGTGTGATGATTTAAACCTGTAGGTTGTATATTTCTGTACAACATTTAGAATGAATTTTTTTATTTTTTTTTTATTTTTTTGTGCACACAGTATGTTGAGCTTTTTATTTGTTTCTGTATAGCAGTGAGAGCCTTAGGGCAGGTTACAAAAGAGCAAGTTGGTGTTTTCTTCCCACATATTTTTAATCAAAGTGTTAGTGTTTACATTTGCATTTGCATTGAGCAGAGGGATGCTGAATGCCAAAGGTGAGATTTTGAAAAACACTCTCTATTTTCCCTTTTTCAGATGGAAACAAGGGTGGGTGGTTGGAAGGCTGGATAAAGGCTGGTAGATGACTGAACTCAGAGACCCAGCACAGCTCATCATCATTGCCAGGGGCTCTTGTCTTTTTCCTCTCCTCCCGTTGCTCATACCTCCATCCAGGGGTCCAACAGAGCCAGTGAAGCCCAGACGGGCAGCTAGTGAGTGGGCTGGGAAGGATGGATAAGGTCCCCGAAGGCTAGAATTACCTCTGGAGCTATCGGCATGCAGGGGAAATCAATATAAAACACAGAATCTTCACAGCTCTGAGTGGGGTTTCCTATGTTTTTCAGTATGTGGCTTAGGGGGCCAGCAAACCTCCAAAGGACAGGCCCTGTGTGGCTCTCTCAGCTGCAGCCCCGGCTCCTTACTGGACCTTAATCTAGCTCTCCACTGGCTGTGTGTGGTTCAGCTGAAGGGGATTTCACACCAAAAGATACCCACAATGTTGAAAGTCTGCTGAGAGGGATTTTTTTTTCCTTTTTTTTTCATCATGAGATTGACATATCCCCCTATCTTCTGCCTCTGGCTGTTTAAAAACCAGCATGGGAGTTCTGCTTTTGACTCACTCTCCATCATCAACTCATCTGCTAGTTTATTCCCCAACTAGTTTTAACATTTGACAAACAGACACTGCGATCTTTATTTTCTCCTCCACTCTTGGCTTGCAGTTATTTTGGTGATCTGCAGACACCAGAGATAATGCCAGAAGAGGTATGAAAAGTATTAAAGTCCTTTTTTTTACCTCTCCGACATATAATATTCAATTTCAAACTGTGCAAAAAAGAGAGAGAGAGAAAAAAGAAACAAAAAAGAGAAGATGACTGATATGCTGGAGATCACACAACAGAGACCTTGCGATGGAGATGGTAAAATGGCAAGTATCTCTCTGTAGCACTCCACATTATGAACAACTCTGAATGTGCTCTCATTACCTCATATATTGCCTGAAATAGCCTGTACGTGTGTGTGTGAGAGAGAGAGAGAGAAAGGGAGTGACTGAGTGCAGCTGTATCTACTGTAAAAGGTGCTTCTTCAACTCTAAAAAATGTTTGGAAGTTATTTTTCTTCTACTATAAATCATATCTTCACATTTTGTATCCTGTGAGGCAGCTGCTCCGTCAACGGCGTTATCTACATCAGAGAGCTCACAGTGTGCATGAATGGATTGTATATGCTTGGCCTGGAGTGTGTTTGAGTGCGAGCGGCAGCAGCGTACACCCACAGCTCCCAAACTGCTGTCGTCGTCACAGTAATGCAGCGGGGTTGTTTCCATCCAGATGGGCACAGCTTCAGACAAAATGGCCGCCAGTCTTCTCCTCTGCCAAAGATGGCGAGCACCTCTCTGCCGTCTGCCATCTGTACATCCGTTAACTGCCGTCAAATGCAAATCGAGGCTAATTGCATTTGCATAACCTTCAGCCGTGATGCCTTTAGCTTGTGTTGATTGTTGATCCTGTGAGGGCGAGGCGGCGGCAAGCAAACAGGACCGGGGCGATGTCTTCAAAGCACATCTTGTGCTGTTTGTTTTTGATAGGTGTTCAGAGGATGAGATCAAGTGTCTAGACATAGTGTGCCATATGGTGTGCATGCGTGCGTGTGATTCCCTTGTATGTAAATGTGAGACTGTACAAAAGCTTAAGCACAGGCTTCTTTTAATCAGACATGAGTCTTTCACGCATACACACTCATCGTTTTTTTCTCTTGCACGCAGGCATACATAAAGCACAGAAGAAAGCATTAAGTAAATATAAAAGCTCAGACACTTTCTAATTAAGAAGGGATCCAATGGCCCAACAAAGTCCAGACACACAGACCATAATATTGTCATTTTCATGCACATGGGTGTCTGGTTGCCATGGCACCCAACAAACTGTGGGGTGACTGATTTTGCTAGAAATGAGCTGCTCGTGAAACGTGTGAATAGACGACGGCACAAAAATTTCTGCCTGAAGATCACAGGATTGTAGCTTTGAAGCATCACCGATGTTTTGTGAGAAAATGAGAGGCGATTTATCTGCTTTGCATCTGCTCGAGACTTGCCAATATCACCTTGCATACGGTGAAAAGAAAAAAATGCTGAAAGTGCCTCGACTCATCTTTTCGCATGATAAGACTGAGCTCTTTTTCTGCTGTACTCCTTTAACTTGTATGTGACTGTTTTTTTTTTATTTTAGCTGTCTTTATGATTGAATGAGCATGCCTTTTTTTTTTCTTTTGAAGGGAGGGGGCGTCTACAATAATCAAAAATGTATTGTTCCTATTTGCCATCAAAGCAGCTGTTGTGTAGTACAGTTAGGGGTAGTGTGGGCAGCAAAATGGTGGTCACGCGAATCCCGGGCTCTGTCGGCTGGTAGTGGGAGCTGAGGAGCAGAGAGTGGGAGGTGGGGGATGGGGGGAGTTTGGGGTGTCTGGTTTAGGAGAGACATGGTTTGTGGGGTCTAGACTGTGGGGTGGGGGGATATGGAGTCGTAAGAGGAGAGGTTATTATTTAAGGAGGGGGACGTCTGGTTTTTGGAGGAACTATTAATGAGGTACTGGAGGGTTGGGGGTGTCAGAAGGGGGGTTAGTTTGTCAGCGTTTTGAAACATGTGTCTATAATTCAGCTGCTTGCATAAAGCGTGAAAGATGTCCATATGCTGTCCTGCAAGACAAATCCAGTATTCACCTCCGTGGATCTGCATCACCTGAGCTCATATACACCCTTCCATGTGACGGTCACATTATCTGCAGGAGATGCTCTCAGCCATTTCTCACAATAACACTTACACACCCCTACTATACAGGAGCCTCGCGTCGGCCGCATCACTGTTTCTGTACGTTACGCTGGCCAATGAGAATCTGTGAGGCTGCACTCAGCCAATGGCGAACAGTTAAGAACAAGGAAAAGGAAGGGAAGGTGAGGCGAGTCATGAGTTTACCCTTGATGTGCTGGAGAAAGGAGAGACAACAAAACAAGTACAAGATGGGAACAAGGAGACGAGAGCAAAGAGCAGCGGTGGGCGGGCAACAAGAGCGTTATGCTGCAACAAGGCTGTCTTGGCTTTTTGTGTGGACAACGCAAAATTAAGCCGTTTAAAGAGAAACAAAAACTAGTAGTATTCCCATTTTTTTCTTTTGTGTGTGTGTATGTGCATCAGTCAGATTTGCGATTATAGAATACCATACAGTTAATTAAAAGATAAGGAAAGGTGGCGAACGCAAGCCTTTCCTACTCTGAGCCACGACATCGGAAAGTCATTTGAGACCCCCAAAACTCAGACAGCTAGACACTCGTACAATGGCGATGCTGATAATGGTACTTATGAATACTGGTCCTGTCATCGTCTACCGCGTTGGAGCTCTGAGCTTGAAGCGTGGGAATCATCTGAGGGCGTATGCAAAGCAGTCAGGCACTGGCTAGACGGCCCGGCTAGCATGAATGGCGTTGGAGCAGGTGAAAGAGGACCCTAGAGTTCATGGGTCAAGGGCAGTGAAGAGGTTGTCTGGTTCATGTGTGTGTGTGTGTGTGTGTGTGTGTGTGTGTGTGTGTGTGTGTGTGTGTGTGTGTGTGTGTGTGTGTGTGTGTATTCAGCCTCTTAGCTGTCGTCTGGGATGCAAATGAAGTGGGCAGGCTGTTTGATAAGCACTGCTGTCTATTATTAGCTCGGTCTGTTTGTTCAGAGAGGACTAGACTGGGTGTAGATGTGGACAAGAGCTCCTTCATCATGTTCTGCTCACAGCAGAGTCGCAGACGGGCAGATAGACAGGCAGCCTCAAGTCAGACCTCCCCTGCTGGAAGTGTGATTGTGTTTTCTGGAAGCCTTTTCTCCCCACATCCCTGCTTTCTGTGACATTTCTTCTCTGAGTGACATGTTGGTCTCGGGCTCTCCAGTGTGGTGCCTGTCTTTGTTTCTCACTGATTGACGGCAGCTTCGCAGTAAGACTCCACGTTTCCACGATGGAGGAATCTACCAAGAGCAAACCAGTTTAGACCATGTCTGAAGACTTACATGCTCTTTGTTATAACCCTTTCATCAAGCGTGATGGCTGTCAATATTGGATTAAAATTGATGAAAAAGTCAGTATGATAAAAAATTTTCTAGTCACTTTGTGGGTTTTTTTATTTAATAATTAATAGGCGCACATGAGAAAAGCACTGGATTTTTTTTTTTTTTTTTTTTGTTAAAGGAGCAGAATTTAATTACATCCTTTTAGAGCTTCAGATGAAGACCATGAAAGAAGCAAAATTTCCATCTGGGTCCCCAGATGTAGTTTAGCATTAAACAGATGCCAATCATTAAGCTTTCACCAAAGACAAAAGAAGTAGTTCTTTCTTCAGATCCTGATTTTATGGCTTTTGGTCTGAGCAAAACAATCTTTATAAATTCAACACAGCTGCATTCAATCCAGTTGATATTTGATTTACTAATGTGATGTCTTACAACCACATAATTCTGATTTAAACTCGTTTCCCATTAAACAGCTGTTCCTCAGTGGGGCGTCATTCTTGTCCAGAACAAATTATAAATGTTCTTTCTTCATCGTGATTATATAGTTTCTGGATTTTTTTTTCTACTTAAATACTTTTTTTCCCTACAACACCACATTTATATTAATCATCATCTGAAAAAGGACATCAACAACAGCTACTCACAACAAGTACAGCAAAAAAAAAAAAAAAATGCTGATTTTAAATAAAAGAAAAAAAAGGCTAAAATCTGCGTACTGCATTTGTGGATCATTTTAAAAGATCTACACTGTTATTGAATTTAAAAAAATTGGGTTTGGCCTATTCATAAGATTTTTTTCTACAAAAAAGAAAAGATGTGTCATTGAGAGATGTGTCATCGAGCCTAAACATGTACAATTTTAAAAGATTTTTTTTACCCAGAAAGAAACCTTTTTTTTTTTTTGACTCTAGTCATAGTGGCTTAGCCGGTTGGTCTTGAGTGGAAACATCTATGCAAAGTATATTGTCGTAATGTCCTATTGCAAAGAAATGCGAGTGTAAATATGTATAAATGTGCATTTGTCATGGTATCACTTTAAGGGAGCCCACATTACCTCATCAGGAGCTGTTTAAAGGAAGGAAGTGAGTGAATGGGTGAAGGAGCGCAGTGCTAACTCTCTCCGCTCCTTTATGCTTGTGGATCCAGGCTTCATTAGCTCGACAGAAAGGAACCGCTCCCTCACAGTCCCCTCAATAGACCCATAGACCTGCCTCTGGCACAGGCTCTGGCTCAGCAGGGAGGGTGTGTGAAAGCGTGTGTGTTGAGCCTGCAGTATTCGTGCGTGATTGCAAGTGTGTTCCTGAACCATTGACACGCCACCAGGCCTCATAGTCTCCCGCTCACGCCTAAAGGAACCCTGGCATTGACACTTTTTTAAGACTCACATCTCTCTCACGCCGTCTTTGTCCCTCACGCTATTGTTTTCCCTCACGTGCATGTCATGCTCACATCACTCATTATTCTGCATTTCTCAATGATTTTTTTTTTCTTCAAGTTCTTTTTATTCCTCATTGCTTCAGAACCATCGGACTGCCTCATTATGTATTTCAGACTTCTGTGAAAACATTTCTCGATGTAACTGATGTTGCATGAAGCCTTTACAGCAGAAGACATAAGTCTGCTCAATAATTGCTCCTGTGAATTCAGATAAGTTGGTGTTTAGACTGTTCTCCGATGGGCAACTTTCAAATACGTAAATACAAATATTAAACCAAACATTTTACATATGACAGCAATGAAAAACACCATGACAACGCAGGCATTGATAAATTGCTCACAGCTCTTCAGTTTCATTCTTAAGCGACAGCATAGGTTCAGATCTGTATGAAGAGCTCTCAAAAATGATACATTTACATAAATATTCATGTTATCAGTGGAGTTTTCAAACTGATCCCATAAGGGACGACTTAATGCTTGGTTGTTAGAGATCACATACATTAAACAGTTTAGTGCTTAGAAATGTGTACATCTGTAAAACATGAAACATTAAGTAATCACTGAGTAAGTAACCTTTTCTCTGGAGGTTCAAGCCCAGAAAGTATGCGGAGTAAGTAAAACTTTGTTAAACCCAGAAATTCGAGCTTCGACTCACAAATAGAAGCCTTGATGGTGAAAGAAGTGGAGCAATGAGGGTACAACGCTGTGGCCTGGTTTGTGGTTCCGGAGGGATCCAGACATTTTTACATTTCTCTTGCATAACAAGATGAGAAGAGCTCTTTCAACACTCACACATAATGTACAGTACACAGATACACACATATGCGCACACACCTCGTTCCCTCTTTCTAACAGAACTAGGACGTCATTGCTGCAGCTTTGTTGTTGAGGCTGCAGGAAACTTATTGCCCCAGATTTAATGCAGACTTGCGTAGCACACGGAGCAGCTAACTGTTGAAGAAATGTCTTTCCTTTTCTTCTGCATCATTTCTTTTGTTGGAAGCGGCAGACACAAAGTTCCAAGAAGTGCATGTGTGTTTATACGTGTACTTACACATAACAGACATCCAGACCTCTGACCTTGGCCCAGTGAGAAGCATTCATTCCCATAGGCTGAAACTACACACACACACACACACACACACACACACACACACACACATATACACACACTCTCTGTTGGCTCTTTTGGTAGAGTTGTTGCTCGGCCACCCATTCAGGGCTCAGTCACGGCCACTTAGAGCGCAGCGGACTCAGGGATTCAGACGAGCTGTGATCCAATGACATGTATTTATAATGAGGGGACTGTGGGGACGCCTTTTCTGGACGGACACAATGTCAGCATAAGGGTGTGTGTCTGTGTGTGTGTGTGTGTGTGTGTGTGTTACACTCCTTGTACTCCAAAAACATCTGTTATATTTTTCCAAGTTTTGTTTAATTTATTCTTTCTTTTTTAATCAGCACTACTGTTTGATTTGCTTTTTTATTGAAGAAAATGTGAAGGTCAAGCCCCACCACAAAGACGTCTCACATCGACATTGAATAAGGACTACTATTGCAGTTATCATCACTGTAGTGTCGTGTTAAGTCTTAACAAAAAAATACAAAAACTCCTGATGTGTTTTTATAAGTGTGTAATAAGTGTAAACAGAAAAAAACTTCTGTCTTTCTTTACTGCAATTATATTTTGTTTTAGAATAAAGTTGTTAGAGCCTTTTAAGAATTAAATAACAAGAACTACAACATTCTTGCTTATTTTATTAGAGTGGTTCTGAAAACTTGCAGAGACTGTAGGTATGACAGTCTCTGCAGTCTTTCTGTGTGTGGCTGGTGGGCGGAGGGCTTCTCCTCTGCATACATTAAGAGCCTGTGAGCCCTACAGGCTCAGGAAGTTTCCCTCGTAATTGAACAAAGTCTAAAACCCTGCGTCTACTCTGGGACTGTAGTCGAGCTCTGATCTCTTCTTCCTCCTCCTCACAACCCACACACTCCTTAATCTCAGCTGCCCACAATGCAGTTGGCGCACCGCTACAAATGAGACGGTCATTTCAAATCTGCCTTCTCCACAAGAAGTGCCTAAGTGTTATAAAAGGTATTGATGAATTATTTAAATGTCTCCTTATCAATGATTCTCATTTTTAGTCATGATGACTGAAGCCTTAACAATTCAGGATTCCCTCCTGTTTGGGCTAGTCAGGTCCTTATCTTGTTCAATCATGACGGTGCAAAACCAGACACCAGAACAGTGTGTGTCTGTGTTTCTGCTCTGGCGTGATTGTGGGATTCCCACCTGAGTGTATTCCATCTTGATGGTCTCGACTGCCGGGGTCAGAGTGTAGATTCAGACGCAGACAGACCCTGTACGTCATGAGGAGGGACGTGCTTCACACCTCCAGCAACGCCTCCTTCTTTTAAAAGTTGTTAAAAGCAGTTGTATTCTGTATCCGCTGTCAGCCCTCTGACACTCACATTTTAGGAAATCTCTCTGATCCTGAGCATGCACCTCTCTTTATCCTGTCACTAATTTGTCTCTGTGCTTTTTTGCAGACTGACGGCGTACTGGGGGAATCTCTGATCGTTGGCTTTTGACTGAAAGATTCATCAAATTTCTTTGATCATTTCCTGCAGTTTTTTTTTAAATGTACCATATTATTGAGATTTTAACATAAGAAAACACTTTATGTACTATGCACTGTTTGCACCTCATGTGCCTTGACATGTTCTTGAGATGTTTTAACAATAAAATGTGTTATTTGTGAAAAAAAATCAATATGGATTATGTGTTGTTTTTACTTCTGTATAAATGAATTGTGTGGTGGCATTCGCACGTACACGCCGTTAGATCCATGTTGTACTGCTGTTTTTGATGTTCAGGATTTAAAATCTCTCCTCTTTAAAAACAAATCTGATAAAACATTCATGTTTTAATTGATGGTAATCACAGGTTGATGTTTCTAACCTGTTCTGTAAACATTAACTCTGCAATAAAGTACAACGATTCTGCTACAAATACAATTTTCACAAAGCGTCTACATTTTATAGTTGAGGACGTCAGAAGGAGGATGATGCTGCAGCTTCATTCATGTGTTATTCTCATCGTGTTTAACAGCTGCTGCCAGTAAAATACATGCTGAGTGTGTGTACAGACATAAAACCAGTGAATAAATATTATTTCCCACATTTTTCTCCAGTGCTTTTGTATTATTTATTTCCAGTTTTCCTTCTAAATGTACATTTCATGTTGACGCATTGCTCGCATGTGATTAAAGGACCAAAAAATTGTAATAATCTGTTTTATAACAAGCATTTTATCTGAATTGCTTTGATTAAATTAATTCTGTTTTTTCTATTTAAAAAAATAAAAATAAACCCTAAAGCTGCTACTTTCTTTTATATTAAGAAATTAACAGTAACCATTAGATGAAAAAAGTACTTTCAGTTAACATCTCCATTTTTTTTATTTTTTTTTGCTCACTTCTGTTATAATCCCTCAAATGCTTAAAATGTCTTTTTAGTTTTCTTCTTTTTAGATATGCCAGACCTGTCATAAAATAAGAATAATAATTATTACTATTATTTAGAGGCCAACTGAGCCACTGCATGCCGGTTCCCTTTGTAAGTTCAACGACTGAGCTGAAACTGAGCTTTAATCTTGAATATACTATAAGAGAAAAGTTGAAAAAAACAGGAATGCAAAACCTGAAACAAATGCAGAATTTTAAAACTTGAAGCTTGACTTTTGACAACAATTTTAGGCCTGTGTGAAGATTACACACTGGCCTATGGTGTCCAGGGTTTTATTCTTTGCAGGTTTACTTTTTAGGTACTTTGAACAGGAGGGATAAATAACAATATTACTTTATCTGTTTTGTTAATAAAATGACAATAATAGAAATCATGACAATAAAAAATAATTTGGAAAAAAAAACCCAGCTTTCTGAGCTATCAGAATTAACTGTCCTATATGATGATAATGATGATGATAATAGAACAAGTTTTTTTTTTTTACAGAGTATAAGTAAATTGATATTATAAATCTATTTTCTCTTGACTTTAATAACAAATACAACAACATGGTTTAGGACACTTAACAAGGAAGAAACTCACGTGGAAGAGATGGGAAGAAATGGTTCCACTGCTGCTTTTATTTCAGATCGAGACTGTGTGAGCAACCATCATCTGAATAAATGCAAATTGGTTCTGCCTCCATCGGCATCATGCCAAGTATCTATAGCAACCACATCTTCTGACAGTCTCCTTCTTTCCCTCCCCTTTTCCCTCTCTAATTAGCCCTCTGTCTTCCCTACTCTAGCGCCTTTCTTCAAGAGCTTTTGTACCCATGCTCCCCCCAAAATTTTCTACACAAAGAGACTGAACCAAGCTGCCTGACCGGTTCTTAAAGAAATTAAATATAGAATGAACGCAAGCACGCAGTAAGCTTATGTTTCTACTTTGAATAAAATAATGGTTCTTTTTTTTTAACTTATAAACTTTTGCAAACCTCCCTCAAAATCAACACTCGACTATTAAATTAGATATTCGAATATGATTTGTTTGAATTGAATCAATCAGGAGTGTTTCTTCATTTATTCCGTTTATTTCTGCGTGGCATTCACGTTTTCATCACAGGCTCCAGCACGGCCTCGGGCACAGGACTTCAGTCAGCCTTTGCCTTCAGCTCCCAGAGCCGTGCTGTGTCGCCCTCTGCCGGCAGCATCTGGCATTGCAACCAAGCGGGTTCACACAATCATGGACGTGGGACTCCCCCTAGTGCCAAACATATGTCATTACACTCAAGTAGCTTAGACGTATGAACCTATATTTATACTTTTCTTCATTTTACCAATTCATTTCTGATTTTGCTTATGTCTTTCAAGACATAAAAAAATAATTCTTTAAGTCCTTTCTAGAATAAAATCCTCTCCCCTTTAAAGCTATATCCCATTTATACCTGATGTGTCATATTTGATGCATACATTCTCAGACCTCTGCACCACTCTCATATTTAAAACGATGACATTTTTCAAAAATCTAAAACAAAAAAGGAATTAAAAAATTACCCAATGTGTTCTTAGATATACAAATAAGATTTTCTGTGTTCATATGTGTTACATATGGGATATGTTTTTTTATTTCTTGACCATTGGAAGACCCAGAGTTAATTATTTTCATTTTCTTCACTAGTGATGTATTTCACATCACCATTTTCAGTGACCGTGCGTCAATGAATTCATATTTTCACATGTCTTGATAGGCCATATTTTAGACTTGGTTTCAAGCTCTGCATACTTACTACTGTCAACAGAGACCTGCAGCAATAGACGAGACAAAAAATAAAATAATAATTAAAACCAGACAAATTAAACTGTTAACAACATCCAGTTTTATTTAGGAATTTGATATTTGAAAATATTTCTACAGACACACCATTATCGCTAGAGACTGGACACGGTGTGGTTATTTTAGTAGATATGTTACATTCAGTTGGCACAAATCACAAGGATTTACAAAACAGCTTCTGAATAATTGCTGCACTGAAGCAAAACCCATATAAGATCACATAAGATGCAGCAACACAAATGCACTTGTGTTGCTGTGCTTGTCACAAAAAATTACACGACATTTGATCTCAAGAGACAAAAGCACAAAGTAGAGGGCTGAAATAGAGAGGGAAACAAGCACCCTTATCTTTGATAATAATCATTTTCCCCTTTCACCTATTACTGATTAATTACTGATTTTATGGCAGTTGGTTATTTCAGCGCTATTGCACATCCAGGCACTAGGGGGCGACTCTCGCGCTGGTACGGAGTAATAGTGGGGGAACAGGAAGAAGAACCAGAACTGTTGTTATGGTGACGAAGCTAACGCCGGCTCACCACGTCCCTCGTTTATTCCTATCACGTTTTGCTAAATAGGCATTTAAATGAAGGCTAATTGCAGATATTACCGGGTAAAAATGTTGTTAATTGTGTGGTTTTACTGTCTTCGTGCAATATAACTGGAAAGATTTGGTGAGGTTCCTGGAAATGCGAAACACTGGTAAGATGTTATACCTGAAATGTGAATCAACTTTCCTGTTATAAAGCTGACACCAGCTCAACATGTGTCTTTTCTACTCTTATCACAGTGCCACGCGTTACGGGAACCAAGTTAAGAGTGACAACAACTGTACCCGTGTTAGTCACTCGAGTGCTTGAGCATTTTATTTATTCATGTCATCAAATTTTTAATTCCCCATGAAAAACTAAACGTACAACATTTTGGTATTTAATGATTGTCTTGGAGTCAAACAGCATCTCACTGTTACATAGCGCTTCATTTACATAACTTGTCTGATTTCCAATTGTGCTACAATTTGTGTATTTTTCATCGTTCATCCAATCAGAATAAAATGAATTAAGAAAAAACACGTTTTGAAAAATTTTCCATTGTCCTTTCTGATTAATCCAGAACTTGTTGGATGGAGCTGAGCGTCTAAACAAACCATGACTGCAAAAACAACGATATTCTGAAAAGGCAGTTTCATTTTTATAAAATTCACATACAAAAACTGGACCTGAAGTTAATACATTCACTCACTGAGATCAAATAATCATCAAACTTATAACCACCTTCAAACATTTGTGGCTTCCTATGTACTCAAAACTTCAAACGTGAGAGAAGGCTAAAAAGTGGATGCAGCCTTTAAAAAAAGCTCAGCAGAATTAGCTCTGTCATAGTAAAACTATTACTATTCCTTGCTAGGCACTTAGGAGTCATTAACTACCCATCACTCAGCTTTCAGTTTCCAGGTAGTTTGAAGGATATTCTGTGTACAGACAAAAGACTATATCGTACAGACTAACACTGTCACCTGAATACACTCGTCTGCTTCTAAGCCTCTCTGCTCCACCGAAGATGAGAATAAAGGAGCTCTACACTTGTCATGTGTGAGGAGAATCACAATGTCAACAAGGAGATGGAGAGGTGAATGAGAGGAGGATCAGACACGTTAGGGCAGCGTTCCCAAATCCTGCTCATCAGGATCCACTTCTCTGTATGTTTTAAATGACCCCCTGCTCCAATACACACTAGACTCAAATGAATGGATCACTTCTTCAGCTTGTCATCAAGGTTTGCACAAGTCTGGTAATGACCCATCAATAGCAGCCAGGTTTGTTGGAGCAGAGATTTAAAAAAATAAAAATAAAAATCAGAAACATGCAGGATAGTGAGCCCTGACTACCTGAATTGGGAAACACTGGATTTGTAGGAAGCAGTAACTTTAGCAAACAGAACTGTAGTGACAAAAATCACTGACTGAATTGGTATTGAACGCCAGTGTCGGCCCAGTAGTGAATGCTAAAAGCATTCAAGCAGTCTTGCTTTTTTAAAATATTCAATTATGCTTTCACATCTGAAAACGAGGGGGAGGTACACACATTCGTAGTAGCTGGAGTGAAGTACTGCTGCTGGAATGCAGGTATGTTTTATGCACAATCATTGTAAATTTTCCAGAACTAGTAGTTAAACACTCACTGTATTATCAGTTGATTAATTGAGAAAAAAAATTCTGTTATTCAGATTAATTTAAAAATAGTGAAAACAGTCCATTTACCAAATCTGAAAACCCCTGCTTGTCCATGACATTTTTTCACTAAAACTATCAAAATAAAGATAAAACTGTGTCTTTTGTTAGCTGTTATGGGTCTCTGAAGATAACTGATAATAAATAACCACTTGTTCTGCCTTAGTAAAGAGATCATAATTTGTAAATAAACAATCCAGAGCATGCCAACTGTCTTGCCCTCTGTCCCACTTGGCTCTGCATTCAGCTGCTCACCTCGGTGTGTGCGCTCTAAGTATAGAAACCATTGACACTTGTCAGCGGCTGTGAGTCAGCACCAATAGGTTCCCAAATGTTGAGCTATCACACCTGAAAAGAGCTATTTGGCTTAAAAACAAATCCTTTTTGTTATCTTCTATTTCACAAAATAAACCAATATGTGACAAAGAGACAAACATCTGATTATGTGCTGAGGTTAAGTACAATACTGTTAACACTAAAATGTATTAAATTAGTGAAAGTGAAGTAAATCTCTTTTACAAGTTGTTTGCATATTTCCAGTCAAGTTTTTCAATTAGCAAATACTGCTACAGCTCTATAGTGTATAGATCCTCCCTAAGCAGGACTTTAAAGTTATCTCGGTAACTTGTCACAGTCTGAACTAGTGCTTTGTCATTTCTTTCAACAGACAGTGAAGAAACACATCATGCAGCTGTCATACAGACAACAAATGGAAGACAACACTTTTCATACTGAGTATACTCTGTGCGTGTCAAACACCATCATCAAACATGTTAAAAATGCATCAATATGTTGCGAGCTAAACCTCACATAAAATAAAATTAGCATATTTCCAAAGCAACATATGGTGTCAGCAGAAATGCAACTTCCCAAAGGTAGCATTCACTGAGGGATCTTGTAATGCATAAATATCACATCTACTACATATTAGACGAGTGCGAAATCTCAGATTTGGGGAATTATCCATTATGTTGCTTCATGTGTTCAAGACTACATGTCAGTAGGAGGCATAACTGAAGTAAATCTATACTGATTCAGACAAAAACTGCCAGCCACAATTTACAATCTTTTAACAAGCCAATAATGTGTTTACAATGAAAACAAACATAAAATACGGGCACTCTTAATATTTTAGACGTCTTGGCACTGGCATTTAGCAGTAGCTCATCTGTCTGTCATTGGAGCAGCTAAACTACTAATAAAGTTTAAAGTTCATTCTTCAGGGGCCCCAGTTGGAAACACCCAACTCAGAAAGTTTATATAATCAACTCAAAGAAAACCAAACTATATGTTCTTCTAACAACTTTGAACATCTGTGCAGGGAAAAGTTGTACCAGCACTAAACATTACTAAAATCGTATAATCTGCAGCGATCTCGGATCAGAACCTTTGGCAGTGAAAAAGTGTTGCAAGCGAGCGCAAACTGTAGCATGTGTACCTCTAAACCTCGTGAAAATGCGCTCAGGTGTGTGGCTCACCAAGTTTGGAGCATTACAATTTTTGTGCGCACACACAAAATGACTGCTTCAAGTTTTCCTCCGTGCATCCATCGACACTTTGTTGAACTCAAGTGCAGCAAAACGTCAACCTGCCAATATCTGCACATCCTGAGTCACTGTGCGTTTACTTCTATTCAACAATCAACATTCTTCAGTCTCTCCATTCCCTGTCTTTGTCTCACTTCTGGGTGATTATGAGGATCTCATGCCCCTCTCCCCGCTCTTCTTTCCCCCTCTGTATTACGACTATCGACTGTAGCCCATTTGATGCAGCTTCTTCAGGAGAATCTGTGTAAGGTCAAATGTGGTGAAGCTGATGCCCACCGCAATAGGTCCTTTGACCCAGTTCATACTAAGACCTTTGTAGAGTCCGCGGATAACCCCCTCCTCAGAGACGATCTCTTTCATGGTGCCCAGGATAGTTTGATAAGTGTGACCCGTGACACCTGCAGTCTGCATGCGGCGTCTTACCACATCCAGGGGGTAAGACGCTGACTGGCCGATGAGACCAGCGCAGGCACCAAAAATCAGACGTTCATAGGAGTAGGGCTGTGAGCGGCCACTCTGCTCTGCGTGGAAGAAGGAAGATGTGAGCTATTTGACATAAACACCAGGTGTGAATTCAATGAAAGAACACATTTACACAAGGAGTACCTGAATGCAGCTTCTTCAGTGTTTCGTAAGTAAAGAAGCTAAGACCGGCATAGGGGACAACACCGAGAATGGTCGGAGTGAATCCTCGATACAGCGTTTTCATGCCCTCTTCACGAGAGATTCGCACAAAAACCTGCAGAATGTTGCTGTACCTAAACCGGGAAACAAACACGCCAAAAGAAAAAAGGAACATCAAAGAGGTAATTAGACTTTAGCAGTGTCATGGCCTGTGATGAGCCAGATGTGTCATAGTTCAGCTGAAATGTCAACAGTATAGCACAGATTTGGCTTTTTTCTGTTATACTGATGTGGGCACTAATAAAATCTGATTTCCACTGATTAATACTCATTAGCTGCTCAAAATAGTCTTACATTTCCTTTGGCGTTACAGCCATCCTAGCTCGTACCATGTCCAGAGGATAGGTCAGCATGGCTGCTGTGATACCAGCCATAGACCCAGCCAGTAACCTTGGCACTGGAGGTAGGGCTCTGAAACCACAATTATGTCAGCTTTTCATATTTTCTAACTAATCATTAAACAGAATTCATAAACAAGACTACAGACATAACAAAGACAACACTTACGTTCCCTGAAAGCCATAGTAGTTTCCCAGCAGCCTCTTGTACTGCTCATGTGCACAGAATTGGATGGCAGCGTAAGGGATGACTCGTACCATCGTGGCAGAGTTGCCCCTCCACAGACTGAAGAAACCATCCTTCAGGTAGGTGCGGTAGATCAGCTTGTAGGCTTCCTGTTATGCAGAAATTACATGCATGCTCTTGTTCATCTTAAAATTTTCTTTTGTTACTTTTTTTGCTCTTCAATTAATAAAAGGCAGCAAAAAGGAACCTTTGCAGTTTTTTAGCTGTTAACATCCCCCACAGGCCTGATGGGTAAGTGGCCATCTAAGATTTACTTTTGTTTGGTTAAGTCATTCTCTCTTCTGAAAGTATTTTGTTGAGTCAGCTGCTTCTCCTAACATGTCCACGGTAGCTCTTTAAGCTATTTTCATTGATGCTGATGTGAGGCAGAGTGCGTAAAACCATATGCAGCTGTCTTACTGGGATGAGTCTAAAGCCCCTTTTACATTGGCAAATACCCCACGTTTGACCGGCGGATATGGAGTATCACCTGTCCTTTTTACATTGACTGATGTGGAGTGGCGTGTTGAGCTGACAAGACGAGGATGTCCACGAGCTCCTCATCGTCAGAGCCGTGCAAGTCATAAATCAGCACATTACAGAACTATAATCTGTACCTGGGTGCTAAAATGACAGACCGCAGCTTTGCAAGACACGAAAGTCGGATCATTAACAAACTGAAGAGTTTCAGAAAGAAGTTATTTGCGGTCAACAAACACAGAAGCAGGAGTGACAGAGAGAGGCTGCTGGTCGTATTTGTGCAACACGATTTAGGGGAAGTCACTATGCACATCCCGTTGTTATTCAGCATGGATCCACCACCCGCTCCATCTCCCACATCGGCCAACTCTTCTGATGCTGGTGAAGCCAGCGATTACAACCAGACAGCAGACAGTCATGTTACGTAGTACCACTCAACAACGGCTTTCCAACTCATCTTCAGGCTTCGGAGAGGCAATAACATGCCTTCCGTTTACATTACCAAAGCATGTTAAACACACGTTCAACATCCAGGGATAATGTAGTTTATAATAATGTCTAATCTCAAAACACGTTAAAGTTACTTTGGTTGGTTTTTGTCAACAGAAGGGACAGAAGATCCAGTCTGATTACACTGTGCTGCTTTTATTCTGCCTTATATTTTGTGCAGGCCATACTGAAAACAAACATCTATGAATGTTCAGATTTTCCATTAATAACTGGACAAAACAATTGGTTAATGTTTACTGCTGTGGATATGAATGAAACTGAATAAGAATCAGATATAAAATATTTGATGATCTTGCTTAAACATACCTTTGCAGAGAATTTTGCTGAGGACACTAAAGGAAAAAAAAAAAGAAACGTGAAAAACATGAATATAAATTGTGCAACATTCTTAGTGAGTCCTGATATTCTCTTTGGAAACATGTAAATACAGTATAATTACGTGGAATTTCAGCTTAAGCTAATTAACAAATATATATTTTCCACCTTTAGGTCAGCAAAGCATCCTACTTGCCTTGGAAGATGATTTTCGTTCTGTCTAGTGGAGCAACAGACGTCTTGGCCACAGCTCCAGCTAAAGCTCCTGAGAAAAGTGAGTTCAGGACAGATCGACTACGCTTCATGCCCTGCACAGCAAAGGAGAGGGCAAATTCAGGGTCACCAACAGCAACTGAGTGAATGCTATGGTTTTCTAAATGTAACTTAATTGAACAAAATAGCATTTACCAAGATATTTGTCATTAAACTACAGCTGCTTGAGCATAAATGCAAAACAGTACATGAAGGAGAGGATATGAAATGAAGCAAAAACGGCCATGAAGGAACTAAGAAGATCCAAACATCGGTTTCACATACAGCAGAAAAGTAGACCCAGATCAAACAAACACACTGACACATAATTTTAATGCCAATGGTAGCTGATTGTTTAACACACAGCAAAAATAAGAATAAACTAAAAAACTGTTTGAAACTTTCATGATATTGCAAATAGACGTCTCTCAATTTCATTTTTATTTTGTTTGAATTACTGTTTGAGAAATTCTGAACTGAGATGAAAAATGACAACATACAAATTGTGGTTTGTACTTGTGGTTGGTTTGTGTCATCGACGCTCAGGGAAGTCTGCTGTCAGACAAGAATCTGCTAGAACAATACAGTTATGTCTGAATGTTCAGTAGTTAACTGACTGGATATGCTAGCTCTTATTTATAAAGTGTTTGACATTCCTTACTGGCCACACTCCATTTCTGTTGACCTCAAGAGCTGTTGTAGCTGAAGTCAGAGAATGGTAAGACTATGCAACCTGCACACTGCTGCTAACAGCCAGAATGTGCAGAAACAACATGGGTCCCAGTTGATCCATGTGGGCTGGGCAGAGCTAGAGAAGAGGGTACCAAGACATTTTATTAAAATAGAAATTAAAAAAGCATTGCTTTTGTTATCGTCAAACATGGAGATAGAGAAGGAGTTTCTAAATATCTTTGACATCATCACTACCTCTGACCCTATATTGACCCAGCATGTGTTTTATATCTTGATGCATCTAGTAATCTTCAAAATTTCTACTGACATTTTGTATGTTAAAGACGGTACAGATTTGTGTTATGCTGACTTTGAAAACAGAAACTTAAGAAGTAGGGATGTGTAAAAATTTAAACCATAACCAGTAACTAACTGCTTCTGACTAGCTGATGCCAATACAGTTACTGATATGTTCATTTATTTATTATTATTATAATCTACATATATCATGTTGTTTTTGTGTGCAGGAGAACAAAAAAAAATCTAAGATGCTGGGATGAAAAACAAATATTTTAATGGTTCTGGACCAAATATAGGAATAAAAACAGTTCTGGATCTTCAAAATCTTTTTTTGTGCGCATTAAAAAAAAAAAAAAAAGTACTTCAACTATAAAACCCTTTTGGATACACTTGGGATGTATCATATCAAACATATTTAAATTATGAAACAAAAAAAATCTACATTGACTGCCCACAGTTGATTTGTGTGCATCCTTCATGAAAAGGTTTATCACTGTAACAGCTGGTTTAGGTTTATGGCATCAACTCAACACCAAATATATTTTGAACCAAAACCCAAAATCTGAGAATCAAAATTCAAAATCTGAGAACCAAAACCCAGAATCAAGACCTCTGAACAAGAGTGATATCATCTTTCTGGTTGCACTTAATACTTTCCTTACCATCAGTTCTAAAACCATCTCTGTTTGTAACAGGAACAGGAAACTGAAAGCTTGATAGTTAGGTTTTTTTCAATGTCAAATGTTTGATGGTGTTTAAGTTTACGAGGGTCACAATCATCTTGAACTGGAGTGAGGATCTTGTTATTGTTTTTGCATACATTTATCATATTGGTCACATTTTTGTTTCAAACTGAAATTAAAAAGAAAGGGAAAAAAAAAATCAGGTCTGGCAGATCTGTCAAGACTTTACCTCATAGCCCACTTCTGTCTGACTGGAGGAAGCCAACGGCAGCACTTCTCCCTGTGTCAGTGATGCCCGTTGTTCCTGAATGCCGCTCCCCATCCCCGTGGACTATACACCGAGCAAGCTCATGAATTCAACCCACTGAAGGGAGTGACAGTACAACCCGGCACGGAGAGCTGTAGAAGTCAAAGAAAAGAAGGAAAAAAATGTGGGGGGTCAGTTTTAGATTAGCTTATCGCTTCACAAGCAAGTAACCATGTTTGTTAACTTCAGCAGACCAACGTACCAGTATCATAACAAAAAAAAACAAAAACAAAAAAAGAACCCCTTTAAAATTTCCCAATAACCCTCTAGGGTTTAATTTTTTATGTCAAGTATTGTGTTGACAGCCCTATAAATAGTTGAATATAAAACCACCACCATATGCAGCTGGCTACGCTTATTCCCATAACTCAGAGAACCATTTAAGGATCAAGTGTCATTACCAAATGGTGAAGCTATTCTTCCTTATACGAAACCAGATTAGTAAACCAGAACTTGTAAATATGGGAAAACAGACCAGTTCTGGTTTAGGACGCTCTTTGTATTCCCCTCCAGGCAAACACAGAGACACGCTATCATTTAATCAAATGACGGCATGTCATATGACACAACACATACCTCCACTAAGAAGTTACTTGGAGAGCAAGCCAGTAACCGCGACCAACCATCACACCTAAGGAGGCTATATAAAGACA
>JAOWBL010000009.1:9002606-9017867 GCA_028564865.1 Zenarchopterus dispar | reverse complement strand
CTCCACTAAGAAGTTACTTGGAGAGCAAGCCAGTAACCGCGACCAACCATCACACCTAAGGAGGCTATATAAAGACACTGAGCAAAGGACAGCTACCATATGTTAAAAAATAATCTACTGAAGGACAGTGCTGAGGACTTGTAGGTGAAAGGTGTCTGTTCAAGTAATACAAGCACCACTCATACATCTCATTTCCTTGTATACCAGGTTACAAAGTTACCATGACTTTCTGCTGGCATGACAATCATGCTCACCAACTCAAGAAAAAACCTGTATGAGATGAACTTTACAGAAAATCCTTTATTCTGGAAGATTACACTTATTTCAGAAACAAAGCTATTTCCGTGGTTTTAAATTAGTTAATCATTGCAATAGACAAATCACAGATTCATGCAACCTTCAACCCCAAACTTGGCTTACTGTTTAATACTTGGCCAGTGTCACAGCCAAGCAGTACTCATAATTACTCAAGAATCACATGTACATGTCTGGACTCAAATTTGTACAGCTGCATTGGATGCTGACAAAACAATTACTCTATTAAGTATATTGTAGCATGGATTCAATAATAAGAAAAAAAATACATATAAGGATTATAAAAGGGGGCAGCACGGTGGCTTAGTGGTTAGCACTCACAGCAAGAAGGTTCCTGGTTCGACTCCCAGCCAGGAGTCTTTCTGTGTGGAGTTCGCATGTGCTTGCGTGGGTTTTCTCCGGGTACTCCGGTTTCCGCCCACAGTCCAAAAACATGTATGTGAGGTTGATTGGGGACTCCAAAATTGCCCGTAGGTGTGAGTGTGTGTGTGAATGGTTGTTCTTCTATGTACGTGGCCCTGCGATGGACTGGCGACCTGTCCAGGGTGTACCCCTGCCTCTCACCTGCAGTGGGCTGGGATAGGCTCCAGCCGACCCCCGTGACCCAGAAATGGAACAACGGGTTTAGAAAATGGATGGATGGATTATAAAAGGAAATGTGACAGGACATGATGACATAGTCTACGTTATTGTTCGCTATTTGTAAATATCCTTGCTACTATAAAATAATCATATCCTTTAAGTAACCATCAATTTATTTGCACAGCTGTTAAAAAAAAACAAAAAACAATTTAACTGCAGTTTTGAAAATCTTCAAAACTGCAAGAACTGTGCTCCGATTGGTGAATATCTTTGCCTCTTCAGCTGCTAAGTGCTCAACTGGTGCTTACAAGCAAATATTTGTGTGTGATGACTGCTTGATGCTGTGGTGGTAACATATATGCATCACTCTTAGAACCAATGCCCTGAATGCTTGATCTTTACTGACGATACTAGGGTGGTGAAAATGAATAAAAATACGATGCTGTGGCTTAAAGATAAGGATAAGGATAATGGATAAGGATAATCCATATTATTGTCAGTACATACATGTATCTTACGAAACACACTTAAACCAGTGTCTCCCAACCCTGTACCTCAGTGCATACTGCCCTGCATGTTTTAAATGTTGCTCTGCTCTAACATAAATGGGTCACATTAGTGGGCCATCGACAGACTTGTGTAGAATTTGATGACAAACTGGTGGCAAACCAATCAGGTGTGTTTGAGCAAGGAAACATCTAAAATATGGAGGACAGTGTGCCCTGAGAAACAGGTTTAGAAAACACCGGCCTACACCACAAGACAATGAACTAACACACCCAATAAAGATGGGAGAAGCACCAGACTGAAGTGTGTTTTAACTACAGTAAAGCTACAATTCACCCAATTCATCATTCTAGCCCTGCCTGTTACTTTTTCCTTATTTTGCCATAATTGTTATTATTCAAACACTGGAAGCAGCAGTTGTTATTTTCTATTTATCAGCTACTAATGTTACTCAGTTACTACAAATCCGTACAACACCCATTTAATATTTTCCAACAAAGTAAAAATTGCCACTGATGGCCCTTTGGTTTTAAACATTCACTAAATGTGTCTCCATTCTAACTTAGTAAATGCTAAATGATAATAAATCTTAAGGCTTCTGTGTTGAAGATGTTTTACAACACCTAGGAGACCAAAGTACAAAAAAAAAAAAAAAAAAGGTTTGAGAGCAACGAGCCAAGTCCCTTGAAAAAGCTGGGCTGTCAGGCGCAACCGAGCCTGGCATCGGCACAAGTGGGCTTCAAGCCAGATCCAGAAATGTGCACTTGGACCTCTGCCTTGGCCCCTTTCAAATCGCATCCTGCTCCCTCACAATCCCTCCAGCCTCCCAAGCATGAATATCATCTTACAGTTTCTTGTTCCTAAATGCTACCTGTACTTGTTTTGTGTGTCCTGAAGCCTCCTCTGTGAACCAGAGTCCTACTCATAAAGACATGAATGGCAGTTTTCAGTTCATGGAAGTCTCATTATGAAACTATCCTGCCCATTTAGCTGAACTAGATAATGGTGATGAGTAAGATATCAGTTAAATACTTCATATAAAATTTATCAACAAGTACATGAAAAAGGACGTTTAGTACCTCTGAGTCCTCTTTGTCAAAGCACCAGCACTAACATCAAAAGGATTACATCTTACATAATACAGACAAAAGCCACAATCAAAAGATTCAACCAATGAATTCTTTCATACTGCTTTTCAGATGGAGATTAAATGAGCACATTTTAAAAGAACTAAAATGGATTACCTAATGAAGATAGACTTTTTTGTCATTGCAGGGCAAATGCCACATTTAACGCCATATGCTGCTGTTTTTATTGGCATTTAATGTTTATCGCCCGAGTGAGTTAATACAGACAACAAAAACTCAGATGCAGTATTGCAAAAATTCAAGAACAGTCTAGTTTACAAAGACAATAATTCACAGAATAACTGCCATGTTTATCCGTCAGTCAGTGGGTCTGTCCGTGGACGCACCAGTCGTGTCTAAAGTTGTGCACTAACAATATAACCTTTGCAGACAGATAACTGCCTCTGGTTACATCAAGATTTCTTACCTTATAAAAACCAGCACTCGGACTTCTTATACTTTGATATCCTTCATTGGTTGGCTGTAATTTGAATCGTCGGCGGGATTCTTCTGAAGTTAGCTAAACGCTGCGTTAAATAACACAAGTTAGCCGTTAGCTTGTCGCTACTCCGCCGTCAGGTTTACTCTCTTCTGTAGCGCAGTTGACCCTACAGTTGAGTGTTGACAGAAAATGTGTTTTTGTGTAAAAGGCACACTTTTCCGTATGAGTTTCAAAGCTAGCAGCCCGACGGCGACTTCACTTGACAGTCATCTTCCATACTGCTGTATTTGAAGCAGCGACTATTTCTGTCAGCCGTGACAGTTCACGTTAGCTAGACACGGTGGGGTTGGTTTGACAAGGACGAGCGCAGTGGAATTATGGGAAATGAAGTCCGAATGGAGGTTTGAACGCTTGGATAGGTCGGCTGGAGGGGCGTGAGCAGGGGGTCGAGCTTGGCTCCTATTGGGTTTCGTAAGGGTGTGTTTCCACTGTGAAGATCGTTGAAAGCACTTTTTGGGGGCGTTTTTGGCTTGGGTGTGAAGGAAATGTGTGTTTTTTTCCTTTTTTCAAAGCGGTCAAAGAGTTTAAACATACTTCATAGTAATGGTCAGTCTATATGGCTACAGAACTGATGCTTAAAACGTCCAAATGCTCCAGTGCTTATTGTTTCCAAATTAAAACTCCTCTACCCAACAGATATGATCAAAATGGGAAGAGACTTGAATATAGTGCCAAATGAATGGGAAGACAAAGTGGCCCACAAATTTGAAATCTACCACCATAATCATGTAATTAGATTTTATTATTAAAAACTTAATTATAGATATGATGTTATCATTATAATGCAGTGCAAATTGAAAGTTAAATGATTCTGTAAAAATCTATATTTCTACATACATATGACTTTAAACATGATCAGATTTCTACAAAAATATTTTAAACAAATGAGGTGGGGGGAAAAACACACCTGACTTATTTATTCAATCTGTAAAATTACTCAACGAATTAAAAGTTTAAGGTGAAATATACACTACAGAAGTTTCTAGTTAATGTGATGACAATCAGGTTTGAGTATAGAGATCCCATAGACCTAAGATCAATATGAAATAAAAAAGAACTGCTGTTGTTTATTAGATTGAAAAGGGTGAGGAAACCTTCGTCGACTTAGGACTTAGAAGAATTTGTCCGTGCTTTCATATTCAGTAGAGTGGACCCCTGTTCTCACAGGTCTCCCTACAAAATCCATCAAGCAGGTGCAGTTAGTTCAGAAACGCTGCTGCCCGAGTCCTCGCTAAGACCAAGAGAGTGGGCCATATAACTCCAGATCTTAGATCTTTACGCTCTTTCTGTCTGTCACAGAATATATTTTAAAATCCTGCCGTCAGTTTATAAATTTCTGAATTCTCTAGAGCCAAAATATATCTCTGACTTCCTGGTCCATTATGAACCAGCCAGAGCCCTCAGGTCATCAAGGTCACACCTACTTTCTGTATCAAAAGTTAGAATCAAACTGGGTGAGGCAGCTTTCAGCTTTAATTGCTCCTCACCTGTGGAACAAACTCCCAGAATGCATCAGGGCTGCTGAAACTCAATTGCTTTAAGTCAACATTGAAAATCTTTTTATTTACTGCTGCATTTCAGTAATCTACCACAATGCACTACAACCTTTATTTCTTGCATCTCATTTCTTTTATTCTTTTAAACTTACATCTGTCTTTAATTCTGCTTTTTAACTCTTACTTTTTAATGCAGTTTTTAATTATTTTTTTTTGTAAAGCACTTTGAATTGTCTTGTACATGAAACGTGCTATACAAATAAACTTGCCTTGGCTTCTCTAAATTGTTTGGAGTTCACCATCCCAATCAGAAAAAAAAAACAATGTAAAAGTAGTCCTTCCAGGAGTGGCTGACCAACAAAAATTCACTCCAAGAGCACAAACAGGCAGAGGTGTAAAGACAATGTCATAGCTCCCCAAAAATAAAAATCCTGTTCATCTTCAGTTTGATAAAGCTAATATGGAAAAGCTGAAAGGATGGCAAGCTAAAAGAAGAGGGAACCTAAAAAAAACATCAGTCTATCAGCAAGGCAACTCAGAGCACTACCTACTAAATTATAAAGATGAATCATGTAAATGTTTTAGTCAGTTAATAATCATTAGGATTGAAGTGGAAAGACCTCTAGCAAGTGGACATGTAAAGAAATCCACAATCCACTTTAAATGGAATCAAATTATTTAAAGCTTATGAGCAAAGGTCATTTGCAGTTACCATAAACTTTTAAATGTTTTTGATGCACACGGGGGCTCACAACTGCTACTGAAACACCTCTGATCTGATCATATTGTGAAATTTACCACAATAAATAAAAAATACATATACAACATTTTAGCCTCATTGGTTTAATTGGTTTATCTTTCAACAGTCTTCAGACATGCTTTTGACACTCTAATCTTTTGGCCACGTTTATAAACATGAAATATGAATGAAAGTGTTAGCCTTTCAAGCACCACTGCATATGAATGTGCTACGCAGACATGAAGAATATAAAAATAAAAATACATTTAAGATTTAAATAAAAAAATTGAATTTAAAAATTCCTAAAACTACAAGGCATTCAATTCGTAAAAAATGTGGCTCCACCAACATGGGAAAGGAATATTAACAATGTAGAGCAGTTCAACTATTTTATACAAAGCATCAAATCTCTTTTATATTAACACATGAAACACAAAAAAATTACATCTTATGAACATAAAAGTGTTAACTATTTAAAAAGAAAAGAATTTAAGGGATTTTTCAGACTTTTTGTTGAATTGTAAGACATATTCAAACTGGGGTTTACACTATGCTGATGTGTGACTTTTCAACAACAGCTACACTGTTTAAATATCTGTAACTAATTTAGTGTATCTGCAAACAGTGTAAACAAACAACAGTGTTTCATTTTATGGTATCTTGTAATGGTGTATGCTCTCCACTTTCAGTTGGTAATGCTGCCATGTTTGCCCGTCCACAGCTCTTGCAGCTCCACGTTGCAGCCCAGATCTCTGAGGGCTGCTTTGCCCACATCAGAACAGTCCTGATGGGTCTGCACTGCCTGGCGTATCAGGGCCTCGGCTCCCATTTCCAAGATTGCCTGGCTGTAGCTGCGCGTACGTGAAACTAGGTTTCTCAACAGCATGCATGCTTGTTTCTGTTTATAAAAGAAGAAATACAAACACGTGAAGGGGAGGAACATTGTTACATGACATCGGTTGTCAAGTAACTATAGTTTTTAATAATATCCTTATGTTACCTGTACATTGACTGCATTAGAGTGTGCATTCATAGCCTGCACAGCAGCCAAAGCACCTCCGTTCTCCATGATGACTTTGCAGTTGTTGGGTTTACGCAAGGCAAGGACAGAGAGGCATGCACAGCTCTGCTCACACACCTTCAGCAAAATATAAACAGTCTTTGTCAAGTCACTTGATATCTTTCTCTACAAGCCAAATTTCATTTCATCAACTAAAACTCCTATTCCAAAATTACATGTTCTGTGGTTAAAATTGGGAAAAAAAACAGTAATTGAGGATGGATGGCTGGACAACTCACAGCAGCGTTCATCATGTGTTTGTTCATGGCAATAACAATGAGTTGAACTCCACCAGCATTAACAACCGCGTCTTTCACATCATCATTTCCTGCTATGGCTCGTATTGCACTAAGGACCTGTCGGACCAGATCCTGAAAGAAGAAAAGCTCAAAGTGAAGAATAAGTGTTGTTGAATCTCAAATCTGTTTGTATATGTCCCCTCCCCCATCCTTCTTTTACCGCTGACTCAAAGCTGTCTGCAAGCAGCGTCATCATGAGTTTTAATCCGCCCAAATCACAGATGTCTTGACAAAATTCATTTCTCACGGCCAGGCGGGATAAAGTTGCACACAGCTCACTCAGAACAGAAGAATTACCAAGGTGAGCTGCGAGAAGGGGACACATGAGGCGACATATTACAACTGGCAGAAAAGGCTGAAAACAAAAATGCTGGAGCAAAATCTATTCAATAAAGAAAAAAATTTAATGAGCTAGACATACCTTTTGCTGACTCAATTAAAACCTTCAGTCCATTGTTCTCAAGAACAATACTCTTGGCACGTTCATGAGCATGCCCAAATGTAACTCGAATATCATCATCAAATGTCATGACCCTGAGAGCTGCACAGGCTTCCTTGACCAGTTCAGCACACCCACAGTGTTGAGTAATGGCACCAGTCAGCAGCGGCAGGACCCCAGCTTTTACAAAATCCTGCCTGTTTTGCTCATGTTTTAAACAGCTGTGACGCACAACACAGATGGCAACAGATGTCACTGAGGAATCTTCCCGGTACTTTTTAAGCACCTCAAAAAGGAACTGCTGGCCCTCTGCATCCAACAAGTCTGGCTGTCCATCAGTCAGTGCAGCCAAGGCAGAAAGGGCAGCTAACATGGCATCATACCCCTCCATACCCTTTTTGCAATAGGAAAGGATGATGGGATAGGCTCCTTTTTCGGCAGCCAGGTACCTCTGCGCAAATCCAAGTGAGCACTGCTCAGTGAAGCATTTTATTCCTGCTTTCACGTCACTTACAGCAACAGAGTCTTTTCCAATCCGGAGTGACTCCAAAGACTGAATAGGGATAGAGCAAAAATTTAACAAAAGATCTTTAAGATGTCCATTTCCACTTAAAAATAGTCACTGCTCACCTGTAAGACCTTGTGTGTTTGTTCTTCTTGATTGTCATCACACGATGCAGCTGGTACAGCCTTTACTATAAAACTAAGATCCACACCTGCACAGACACAAGATTTGTCTTTTATTTGATTTATTTGTCCTGGCTCAGAACACAGTGAGACACAGACATAAACCAGATCGAGGCAATTTCAGTGGTGAAGCTCCATAAATCTTGAAAGCATTGAGGAGTAAGAATAAAAAAGAAATACAGGGTGTTAGCAGTGATGTGTATGCATGAGTGCGATCTCTTTTCATATCTGTGCATTTTAGATAAGTGTCACATTTTGATTTTTCCCCCCTCATGTTCTATGAGAAGAGAGTCAGTCACAAAACAGTTGTTTTTAAGGTCTGAGCAACTAGGTAAGCCACTGATCAAAACTCACTAAAAGATGGGGGAGAAGGGGAAAAATACATTGAAACATTTTCTCCGCTCCTCTCTAGGTCAAGAAGTTTCAGTCTATACTGCCCAATCTTGCCAAGTTGTAGCATTAGTTAATCCCATTTTGTTTCCCTTCGTGGTCTTTTGCATCTTCTTACGTTTATTTTTTGTCATTGGTTGCATCTTTTCAGGGTTGTGTGCATTTTTTGCATCTTCATTTTGCCTTTCTTTGTTGAAAATATGTCTTTGTGCGTGTTTGCTATGAAGGTCTAGGGTATACAGTAGATTTCAGGGTCTGTAGCTTGAGATGTACCTTGAGTTTCAAACTGCTTGACAGCATCTTTCAGAGCTTCATCTGGATCCATCTCAAACTCCTCCATGTTCTCCCTGACAGCTGCGTCAAATGTTTCCTGGGTGATCCTCCGTTTAGCCATTTTACCTCTTTATTTTTGTTCCCCCCAGCTCTGTAATACAATAACAGTCACATCCAAAGATACACCTCGCATCTGTTAAGCTGTATAAGTCATGCACAGACAACAGTAATAACGCCAGTCATTGTCAGCTAACAGATGCTACATTTCTTCTGGTGACGCCTCTTCACTTTACAAAACTACACCTCTAAAAAGCTGCTACTGTCAAACACAGGGTGTTTTTAAAAGAAGGGTTACTTTAAAGAAATTCTTTCAAAAATGTCATGAAATGTTACCTCCGCCCAGTAACAGTCAACCTGCTCCACACTTCTGGATGAATTTACGCTTTTATCGTAGCTGCTAAACTCATGAACGACGTCGGGAACGTTCGTGAATAGCAAAATTCGCCAACTGTTTCACATATATATCTGTTCCGTGTTCAAACTAAATTGGAAAACATTCGTTCCTACAATTAAAAAAAAAAAAAGACAATGTGACTTATTCATTTATACACTTACAAACTAAAATGAAATGGCTTTTTTAAATGTATAGAGAAGAGATATATTTGTAGAAGAATTTGGAGTAAGTTTTTTTAAAAGAATTTCTATCCAAAAAACAGGATGAATTTAAGACATTTATAATATTTGCCATGTACTTATGACTTAAGGTGATTGTTTTCGGCGTCAATACTTCTTAATTGTCACATCACGCAAATATGGTCATTTGAGGTGCAAAAAAATAAAATAAAATAATAAATAATAAAAAATAAAATCAAAGACTTGCGCTCCCTTCAACCGGAAGTTGCTTTCTTTTCGATACTCCCCAGCCAAATAACTGAAAACACTAGAGACCAGTTGAAAGTGAGGCGGATATTGTCCTGACAATAAACGCAATCATTTTGTTGTCGTTCAGACTTCAAATGGTCGCGATGGCGGTCAGCACAGAGGAGTCCTGGGACCTTGCCCTGCTGGGGGTTGTGTTTCAGTTGAAGCCGCCCTCGACGGTCGAGACCCGGACCCACCGCCACGTGGGGTCGGTCTTACACCACCACACAAAGAACAGCGAGCTGGCCCAGACTCATCTGGTGAGCTTTAAAACGAGTCACAGAAAATATAAAAAGAAATCTTGTTTGTCAGTTTTATCACATCAACTCACTTACCACATTATTTATTTATGTTTACATTGATATTTCCCCCTTTTGTGTTTCTTTCCTATGTGGTTCCTGTCACAAGTATCCTTTTTCTCCATGAAACGAAAATGTAAAAAAAAACTTTGGATGCAGAGAGGGTTACATCATCTCTGATGCATTTCCTAAAAACAACACAAGTTTTATGAAAAAGTTCAGGTCCTGTATTTTATATTCTCAATGCCAGATTTCTCAGTTTGAAGATGTCAAAGTTGAAGCTGCAAGTATCCTGTCAGAATTTTACTGTCATCATGTCAGTGCATTCATGTCATGACGTGCTATTTTATATGAGTAAGAAAAAAGTAGTGATGTGGAAAAATAAGTGAAATATTTACATTTTCTTTATGTTTCCAATTGAAAGGGGATGCAGGCAAAATGGTGAGGATGCAAGGAGTAAAAGTTAAAAAGTTGCAGGAGTTTTAAGCTCAACTGTCAATAGCAGTGGGGAGTTTAAAAAAGAGTTGAAGAATTGCTGTTGCTTTTTGAGGATGGAGTGGGTGGAGAACAGTCCCTTAAGTTACCAATTTGCAAGATGAAACCAGATCTTCCCTGTGGATTGGAGAAAACAGTACTGACCAAGAGTCAGGAGGCACAGCTGAAGGTAGCAGAGGTGAAGAAATATATTTTTTCTTTGGTAGAGATGAGGATTGACTAAACAAAAACAGTAAAGAAACAGCCATGGTTAGATGTTTTGGAGATGCATTAAGTGAGACAAGATAGTGATGGTTTGGGTGCATTAAGTGAATACATTAGATGCTGGAGATGGAGCTGCCAGAAAAAGTAAAACCATACTATCTACGGGACATATTGTTTAGTTCTTTTCTCTTAGTTATTCATCCATTAGCGTCTCTTTCAAGAACTTGGTGGACTCTGCAAAACCAGTGCAGCACAAAGCCATCCAGACTTCTCAGCAAACTCCTAATGGGGACTGTAGACTGCTCTTTCAGGGGGTAGTAAGAATCATCATGTAATACCCACTTATTTTTGTTTTGTAAATTGATTTAAAGTTTGATTTAATATTTTCTTTAGCAGCAACTTCATGCACTAGAAAAAGATTTAGTTTCTGCCTGTGACCTCCTGGGAGTGAGTGCAGAGTGTGCACGAGTCATGGGATAAGAATACACACCTTAAACAGATCACTGAGACATGCTGCACATTGATTTGTGGTTGTGGTGGATCACGTGTTTACTCTTCTGTGTGTTTGCAGACCTCTGTTCTTGTTAAGTGAAGGAATGGTAAGTTTATAGCCTTCTCTGTTAATTCAAGGTGCCATATGTGTTATGGTCTTGTTTTCTCACCGTGCAACGTGTCTTTGTGTTTTTGGATCTGCTGCTGTTGCTGATTGAGAGGAAGCTAAGCGAGGTGGAGACACTGCTGACATTGTGTGGGACCATTGTGGAAAACTGGCAAGGAAATCCCATCCAGAAGGAGTCCCAGAGTTTTCTTCTTGGTGCTGCAGGTTGCACACCACCTGGGCGCTGGGCAGGTACTAGTGTATTTTCTTATATCGACTCTTTGACCTAAACGAATCCCAGACATGTAATTATTTCATTTTTTTAAGAGTTGATCAAAATTTAAACTGGAATACTTCTTGTAGTTGGTGTGAAAACTTTGTTAGCCTTCAACAGATTTGCAACTATTGTTTAATTTGGTTGTTGTAAAGACATTTAGAAAGTGATTAAAGTTTATATGATTTTTACCTTTTAATACATCACCAAAATTTAACTGAAATAAAGCAGTCAAGACATGATCAAATTGTAGATTTTAAATCTGCTTTAATTTAAGAAGTTTCAAAGAATAGCAAAGCAAAGTATCTCCATTTTCATGGTTCAAAAGTATTTGGAGAAGGTAACATAATTGTGTCTGTAATAAACAGTCTGGCATAAAAACCCAGACTGTCTGAAGTGTGGAGCCCATGGACATCACCAAATTTTGAGTTTCCTCCCTGGAGACGTTTTTAATCAGACCTTCACTGCAGCCTCCTTCAACTGCTGCTTTTTTATGAACCTTTCTGTCTTCAGAATGATTTTTTTTTTTTTTTTTAAAAAGCACAACTTGTCTATGTCCAAATGTTTGTGAAACTAAATGCAATGCTGAAAGCAGCTAAGTGAGACTGTGTCACATGTGCAATCAATCGAATGTATGTTGGATTTAGGTGAAAAATGTGAAGCCACCTCTGACGCAGCTTCAGCAGTGCATTCGGACCACCTCCACCCTCCATGATGATGAGATCCTTCCCACTAATCCAGCAGCTCTCCTCCACTGGCTGCCCAAGGAGCACATGTGCGTGCTTGTGTACCTGGTGAGACTTTGTCACACTTGCACTGCCTTTGGAAATGTGTAATCTCTAAGGCAACAGCACAGAAACATGCTTCCTCTATGCAGGCGGGCTACTTGGAGGAAGCACAAAAGTACAGAGACAAAGCTCTCATGGAGCTGGAGAAGCTGAAGAGTACGTTTTTTGGAATACGATGACCGATTATTCCCCCATGATGACGCTGATAACAGACCAACTCTGATCCGCCGGCGGTTCAAAGTGCTGGACAACATTCCCATCCTGTCCAAGTCGTCTTTCTGGAGCATGTGCTGGCTGGTCACAGGACACGTGGCCACAGCCTTACAAGAAGTGAGTCATCAGCTAGAGATGGTTTCACCAGATTGTTGATTCTTAATTGAAACTATAGCATTCATAAAACTAGCCTTTGTGAGTTTTTCAGCTTAAGCTCATGATGTTTGTGTTTAAATCTCTCACGTTTGCCAACTCTACCAAGTCACTGTAGACTGAGAGCTCTCTGAGCTCTTGTGTTAATGAAGATATGGATTAACTCAGCTAGAATATCAAATATGTAATCAGTGTGTATCAGTTCCAGAAAAGTTAACATTTTTGACACCACAATGTGAGTGTCAGCAGTGAAACGAACTTTTTCAACGATTATATGATTCTGAGATTGCTCACTGATTATGTTTGTTTCTTTCCTCTATGAGATGACAGCACACCAGGAGTTGTGGACATTGGTAGTGACAAACCTGTCCAGTGTTTACGTCCGAGAAGGGAGCAGACATCAGGAGGTCAGAAAGCTGCTCCATCAGTCAGCGTTTTAAGAGATACAAAGAAGATTAATCCCAATCACAACTTTTGTGTCAGATAACTTACAAATGTTGTGCGGACAGCAGCACATCTGATGAACTAGTCTCATTTTTGATGCAGTATTTTAAAGCTGTTTCACTGTCTACGAGCAGCGGCGTTTTACACTCGAGGACTTCTGTCTTTCTTACAGGGACATTACAATGAGGCCAAGTAAGAACAGACAGTTTTTCAGCTAACGGCTGCACCAAAAAGGTTGATTTCTTCTTCTGTTCTTTTCAGGATCGAAGACCATACGCAGTTATTTCAACAGAAGATTTTCAGGAGAAACTCTGAAAATGCCGAAACGTGCTGTGAAGGAAGTCCGGGGTGAACTGCAATAAATCGGTGAAGTGATGAGTGGAATGTGTGGGGTTTATCTGAAGTTTCTAGCTCATTAAATGAACTTGTTAAAAAATGAATCTTGCTTACTGTTGTCTTACAAATGCTGCATGACACGTTCACGTAGCCTTTCTCCCAGTTGAAACTCTTCATGTCGAGGAGGGGGCTCTGCATCAGGGTCCTCATGGTCAGGGGGAGGGTGGCCAGGTGGACAAGGAATGGCATTCCTCAGTGTGGCGTTGTGCACCACACGCCATGATTATTCAGCACAGCAGTCTGCCCCCCACCACCAGCACCACCTCTTCAGGTTTTAATTGTTAGAACTTCTACAATGTGTACTTATATTTACTTACCATCACGCACACATCTGTAGCATTGCAGGCCTCGTTGTTCATGATTACGAGGGTCTGCAAGTCTGATATGAATAGTTAAATGCACGACATGAATGTGGCTTGAATTCACCATCTCACCAGCTGCGCTGCCAGTTTCCCCTTTCTCCCAAATGCTCGTGCGCAGTTTGCGTTCAGGTGTGCACATTCTCTCGTCAAGTTTGATTTTATAAATCACAGTCTTTGTGTAGAAAGTGACAGTCGCCGCTTTCAGGCACCGTTTTGTGCATACGCAGTGTTTATAAATGAGGCCCCAGATAATTCAATTACGCCCTAGAGTTTCCTGATGCCTTGTGCATTTTTGGATGCATTTATTGCAGAATATGGTGTTGGCTATGGACAAACCGTGACGAGCACAGACGTCCAACAACAGAACACCTGCCATTATGTAGTCTTCCAGCTGAATGATGGAGTTGCCATTTGGAGCACATCCTGTGAGGCCTCCAAGAAATGCCTCTCACTCTGAGAAATCCCATAGCGGGACAAGGTCCAGCTTCTCAAGGAGATTGGTTCCAGAGCCCATGATGCATAGTGGTGAGCCCAATTACATGTAAATGGCACTTCTCAACCTCACAAAAATGGCTCAATAAATTGTTTTAATCAGCCTGAGCAGGCTGGAGGCGTGCTGTTGTCGCCTTAATGAGTGGGAGCCCCTCCGCGCCACGGAAAAGCTCCAGTACGCGCGCCTCCCACTTGACTTCTCCGGTCTGTGGTTCTACTGAGAACTTTCTGTTGTGCGCCCCCCACTCCCACCCGCCGCAAGTCCGAGGTCCCAGCGTCCACCGTCCCCTCGTCCCCGCAACACGCAGTCAGAAAAGTTGCTTGGGCTGGAGCGTGGTGGCGCGCCACTCCTCTTTCTCTCTGTGCTGCAATCACAAAGTCACTGAACGCAGCGTTGCAGGCGCTCACACACACACACACCGAGAGCAGAGTGCCACACACTCGCGACTCCGCTTTAGATACGGTTTGCTCTCAGCAGCGCGTTCAGTCCGTAGTTGAAAGAAGATCTCGGACGCAGAAGGAGCGTCAGAGCGCAAAAATGGAAAAAGAAGCGGCACCTCCGAGGCGACAGCACTGCCGCACAACAGTGCTGCTGAATCTATTCTCCTCTCTATGCTCAGTGGCGTCGTTCCCATTTATCTGGGCGTCGACACATATCAAGAACCGAGTTGTGGATTTGGAGAGTGGGACAGGAGAGCACACTTCGAGTACTCCGTGGAAAAATTAAATGTCCTGATCCAACAGAGTTGACGAGCTGCTCTCTCAGGTAACATTTGGTTTGCACTTGCTCCCCGTGAGTTAGGCTTTCAGATGCGCAGTTATGCCTTAAATTAACTTTGCTTTAACATCTCAACTAACGCCCAAACAGAACTGCGACATATGAATGAAAGTGACGCTCATTTACATTTTCAGCACTCTCATGAGAATTCGGAGCGCCAGACAAGCTTCACCTGAATGTAACTGCCCCCCAGGTAAGGAGAACTGGCCCAACCTAATCTGGGTTGTGAGAGTGAAGCGCAAGGTTCGGAGCCTGGGTGACTCCGATAAGAGTGGATGAATGAGAGCTTTCTGGACAGGTTCTTGGTTGATTTCACTGAAGCCGCTGGTGCATGGCAGTTTGTGTTGATAGATTTGGGAGGTCTGCTGTGAAGACCCCAGACAGGTGACCGGTCATTAGAAGAAAGAAACAGCTCCAAGATGTACCGA
>JAOWBL010000009.1:8986512-9002506 GCA_028564865.1 Zenarchopterus dispar | reverse complement strand
ATTTGGGAGGTCTGCTGTGAAGACCCCAGACAGGTGACCGGTCATTAGAAGAAAGAAACAGCTCCAAGATGTACCGATAGGTTGTTGTAACTAGTGATTGTACACTTGGAAAAAAAAGGAAATTATTGAAATTCACATTTCCCGCTAGTAGATGGAAACATTTATTCCCTCAGTGCACTAATCATTTTGGGATGGTGTAGTCAGTGTAGCAGTTTGGGAAATGTTGCTTATGGATCTGAACTGAAGCTTCTTCAGAGCAGCAGGACAATGTTGATTTTTCATCATTATATGCTGTCATTACCAAAAAAAAGAAAAAAAAGTACTCCCTTTAAAATCCAATGTTTCCTTTTGCTTGAAACTTTTTGTTTGGGTAATTTTTTTTTTTTTTTAAGTTGATCAAACAGAAACAGTTTTGTATATGTTGGCCTGGAAACAGGTTTGCCTCATTTCCCGTCTTAGATGACGGTACTAGTTTAAGACACACTGAACTGTGCTTGTCTGCATACTTCAGGACTGCTTTTGTGATTTTCAGCTTTAAAAAAAGAAAGCTAATGATAATAATAAGGTCCAAGTTGCCCACAGATGCATCCTCCTTAAACAGGAACAAAACAACAGCAAAAATGAAGACAATATGTATATTTGAGTGATATTTTGGGGTGACCAGTGATCAGTGAGACGCACTTGAAGAAGGCGACAGCTGATTGCTGAAACTGTCGGGTAAAATAACAGCTTTTTATCACTTTATGTCTGAACAAAAGAAACAAAAACTGAGAGAGAAAACATAGTTCACTATATGCTGGCATTTTACTTTACCAAAGATCACAGTGTACATTTGGATTGGACTAAATATGTCCTCTTGGAGTCACAGGCCAGTGGTGCAGCAGTTTTGGTGGGCAGACCCAGACTTGAATAGTTTCCTTCAAGAAAGAGAAGTGTGGATATCACAGCTTGAGCAAAGACATCTTTTTTTTTTTTTTTTGTTAACATGTATTGATTATACAGCATCACCTTTGGTATCCTATGAGATGTTCAAGGGGTGCATCAAGGCATTTTTTTTCCCTTTGACCAACAATTAAAACTTATCGCTGATCTCCAATGATGAAAAAATGGCCTGATGATGTTTTACAGCCATTAAAAGAACTAATTTAATATTTTTAGGAAACACTGACTGGCTTTGATGCTCTCTATTATCAGCAGTGTTTGATTTTTGAAAGATAAAGTTGATTGGTAAACTCTGCCCATGTTTCAAATCATTTGTCTTAAGTGCAGCTTTTTGAATGATTTAATTATAGAGAAAAAGAAAATTAAAAAAGTCAGTGGAAGTTACATTGTATGTGGTAATTCTGCACTTCTGATTTAGGGCTTGCCTATAGCCGTGTAGCGGCCATGTTGGTAGCTACAGTAATACACAGTAAACAAGTCCAGAGAAGAAGAGTCCTCCATCCATCCATTTTCTAGACCCGCTGAAGCCATTTCTGGGTCACGGGGGTCTGCTGGAGCCTATCCCAGCCCATCACAGGCGGGAGGCAGGGGTACACCCTGGACAGGTCGCCAGTCCAAGGAGAGTCATAAAAAGGCAAAATAAATTAAAAAAAAAAAAAAAAAAAAGAAAGAAAAAAGGAAAGAAAGAAACACGTAAGAAAACAGACGTAAGAACAAACTGGCTGTTTTAGCTGCCACCAGGTTGTCGTTGTAACCAACAAAATTTATAAAAGTTATAATTGAAATAGCTGAAATTAAAGCCCTAAATAAAACAAATTTCTTTTCCTGTCTTATAGGCATCTCAACTTCAGACTCAGTAAAATTGCTCCTCTTCTTGCTCTTGTTATTGTAGATCCATCTAATAACTCATGTCTCAAACTCTTTTTACAAACGAATCGTTACGATATGATGAACATCTGCATCCATTCCAGTGAAGAGTGGTAGTGGAAATCCGGCTGGTCACTTAAGTACAAGTTTGATTGCTCGATGTTTAACATTCAGGAGACAGACACGTTTCCATACTGCTGAAGAGAATGCAGCTGCATATTTATTTGCTTCAAACGTACCCTCAGGTTATATATCTAGCCTCAGGTGCATATGTGTCCAAAATTGAGACAAGACACCTAACAGGAGAAGCTACACATTGCACAAAAATGGAAGTATTTATTGTGAAACCAAATGATGGATTTTCTGTCTATAAATTTAAAAAGAATTACACACTAAGTCTTTTCCATGTAGCTAATCTTGTGATGATTTTTCTTCCACAGCCAACATCTTTTTTTCTTTTTTTGTAATTGCCTTATTGCTATTAAAAAGTAAACTTTTTAATTGAGGGAGACGTTGCAGCATTCAGAATGGCATTATTGTTAAGCTATAAGCTATAGACCTCACTTAACATAACTCATGATATGGCCTTATAGAAAATGAATGGATGGATTATATTTTGGTAGGTTTTAATATGTGAGTTAATTGCTGAAAAGGTCAGATGCGAGCATTCATTTCATCTCACGAACTGAGATTGCAGACGGTTTAAAAACGTATAAGAAAAAAATCCCTGGAGCTAATTATTTTAACACAGAGGACATTACGAATCTGTTCAGTGTTTTACAGTGTTTGAAACGTAAATATGTTTTGAGGCTTTGATGCTTCAGAAAACATTTGGACAGACACTTCTGCACATTTGCAGCCTGAGCGTGCTTCCATGTCGATCTCTCACTGTGGTATATATTTATCGACACAGATTTTACCTGGAGTCAAGACACCAGTTATGTTTCTGTTAAATAAGAGTGATTGTAACGTTTCTGTGCAATTTTCACCATGAAACTTCCATATTGTCTGTGAAACATTTTTCATTTAACCATCCTGGAATAGCTTTTCTGTTCTTCTCATTTCCTGTTTTACTCATTTCTTCCACTTGATGGCGTTACTAATCTGAATTCATTTAAACTGTTTAATTTCTTTTTCAGTGACAGCAGATGCAGTTGTTCTTTACCATTATGATTTAATACAGTTTTGATATTTTATCAAATGACTGCTGGAACTATTACTTTCATTTTTGAAAGTGTAGGAAATATGCACTTATACTATATGTGTTTAAAGAATTACCATCTATATTGATAGTTTTATTTAACCCTGGAGAACCCAACAACCTTTTTATTTATGTATTTATTTTTACATTGGGTATCAGCAAAAAATGGTGGTCAGATTTGACCCCGTGGGTTCTCCAGGGTTAAATATAAAACTCTGATTGGTCGTTTTTTATAGATTACTGTAGGAAAACAGGTCGTGTGTTTTCTCACCACGACTGCCTTGAAAGCAGAAGCAAAGACACCCATGTGAAGAGAGCAAAAGGAACTTGAAACTCATAAAGCAATGATAAATAATAATTTACTGGAAACTGAATAATTAAAATCAAACACTGCTTTTGAACTGGGGTTCAAAGGAATCATTAAAAAAAACCTGACTAATGACACTGCCCTGGACAAATTAGTTGGTACCCCTGGAAAAGATAATCATAGATAATTTGATCATAGTGATGTGTTAAACTAAGGTGTGTAAGTAGCATCACAGGTGTCTTAAGTCTTACGGTCAGTCAGTCTGACTATTTAAAGGGTGAAAAGTCATCACTCTGCTGTTTGGTTGCACTGTGTTCACCACAGTGAACATGGACCAGGGAAAGCAAAGGAGAAAGCCGTATGAGGAGAGCAGAAAGAAAATTATAGCCAAGGATGTTAAAGGTGAAGGCTATAAGACCATCTCCAAACAGCTTGATGTTCCCGTGACTACGCTTCCATATATTATTCAAAAGTTTAGGGTCTGCAGCCAACCTCTCTGGGTGTGGCCCCAAGAGGAAAACTGATAACAAACTGAAGAGATGGATAAAATGAATAGTAACCAAAGAGCCCAGAACAACTTCCAAAGAAATTCAAGGTGAAGGTCAAAGTATGTCAGTGTCAGATATCACCACCAGGTGGTGATATCAAGTGGATTTGTGTGTGCTTGTGTGTGTGTACTAATAAGCCACTGTGAAACATGGAGGTGGCTTGGTTATGTTCTGGGACTACTTTGCTGTGTCTGGCTGGTATTTTGGATCTGTGCAGGTACAATGAAATCTGAAGAACATCAGGCCATTCTGGAGCAGAATGTGCTCGCCAATGTCAGAAAGCCTGGTTTCAGTTGCAGATCATGAGTCCTCCAACAGGATAATGAGCCAAAACACAGTTAAAAACATTTAAGAATAACTAAGAATAAAACATAAAGGGACTCTCTGTGAGTCCTGATCTAGATCCTACTGAACATCTGTGGAAAGACCTGAAACATCCAGTCTGGAGAAGAAACACTTCAAGCCTGAGACACCTGAAACAGTTTGTTCATGTTGAGTGGTCCAAAATACCTGTCTACAGGTGCAGAAGGCTCATTAAGACTTACAGAAATGATCAAAAGGTTGCGCAACAAAATATTAAATTTAGGGTATGAACATTTTTTATTCAGGTCTGTTTCGTTTGTTTGTTTGTTTGTTGTTTTTGGTGATGATTTTACTTAACCACAATTCAAAAGCCATGTCTAATTTTCATTCTTTAGTGTTCAGCAACTTATTATGACTTTTGTAAAATGGAAGGGTACCAGCAAATCTCTCAGTGTGTGTGTCAGGTTAGGGAAGGCCCACTCGGGACAGAGGGTGAAAAGGTTTTGTTCTTGAGAGGGCAGCCAGCCTGCAGATTCCTGCCTCAAAGGGAAACAGCAGGACAGACACAATGGTGTGTAGCTTACACCCATACACATCTGCATGCTGTAGTCCTGAGTCGGACCGTATTACATCAGTTTTCCACAAAATAAAATATGTGTAATTTAAGTGTAATTTAGACTACTTAAATTAAATGTGTTTCTTAGAATGCGGAAAACCAATAGCGACGCGCTGGGCGACAAATTGTATTTTCTTTGCTTCAAAAAAAAAAAAAAAAGTTCACGTTCATTTAAAACTTAACTGAATCATAAAGTATCATTCTGAAAAGGTTTGGACAAAATAAAGTAATTTACAGATGAGTGGGCGGATTAGCTCGTGGTTGACGTTTAGCTGAGACGGGTCGAACAACGTCGCGTCTCAAGGATGAAACGCTCTCTGTCGGTGAGGGGAGCCGCTCCAAGAGCGCATCAATTTATTGATTTATTTATTTTTTCAAAATGAAACCAATTTCCCCAGACTACAAGACTTCATCTTCCCTCGTCGTCCCTCGATGCTGCCGGAACACAATCTCCACCAGCAGAGGCGGAGGGTTGGCGAGAAGTGAAAAGTTTTGGGACGCTCTAGGTGTCTTGGACGCAGCAGCTGAAATGAGCCATTTCCTGCCAAATAGTGAGCCCGTCTAATCGTGACTGCAGCAGCTACTTCCTGCATTGTTACAGTGCTTAATGAGGATTAAGTTGAAGCTGTCATGTTGTAGCGGGCGGCCATTAGGCCTGCTCCGCGCCGAGGGGAAGGGAGAGAGGAGAGACAAGCTGGATGACCTCACCTCTGGGTTTTTTTTTTGTTTTTTTTTTTCCCCCCGAGCTGCTTCCTTTACCTGGAAAAGACTGCTGACTGACTTATTTCCCTAAAACGAATTCTAACACCTCTCTCATTGTGCTTTGTTTATGAAGTATTTCAACGGTTCCAAGCCATTATAAACTAGCTATAACTGCATATATTTACACTTACAGATGACACAATCTGACAACATCACAAAGCAACATCCTCAAGAGTATCGACACTTTAAAAAAAATGATAACCATAACCATAGACAGTAGATTTTATCTTTATTGTAATCTCCATGGGCCTGTGATGTAACAAGCACTTCATGTATTCTCATTATACAAGCCTTAATCATAAAGAAGCAAACTGAATTAGCTCAACATTTTTCCTGTTTAGACTTCTCAAGTTTCTGTTGTTTGTTAATGTATCAGTCTATGCAATCCAGACCTTAAGACAATCTTTAAAAACATGCGACATTGAAGTGCTGACTATACTATAATATTGCCATTCCTTAAATGGTTTCAGTTTCTGTTTTGATCAAACACACACATACATTGAAAACATTGAAGTTGAACACTGTGTAAAAAGCACAGTGAGCTACTTTAAAATCTCTATGTGCTTTCCTGCATTATGGATACCAACACAAACTTTTGGTGCTGTTTCTTATTAAAGTCAGGATGGGCCAACAAACAGAAAGAGAGTTGGACTTGGTGTTGGAGCATTAAAGGTGTGGTCTTTATAGATGACCACAGATGCATTGTGGTGTTGTCTTTGTTGCCTGGCAACAACTGAGCTGATGTCATATTCAGCATCCTGAGGTAACGCAGGTGAACTCTTGGTAGAGTTCACAGTTAACAGTTCAGTATCTGAGTGAAGAGATTTTCCTTCACAGTAACGTCTTCAGGACTGGACTATCTGCAAGCGCTCTAGTCGCTCTGCCTTTGAGTCTTGCTGCTCTGCCACAATGTCTCTTCATATTTCTTCAAAGATGGGTCCAGACTACGTTCCTGGAGTTACACCTTGGAGATGCACATAGTACTTGCATCCTGACGGTCCTGATTTTTTTTCCTCCAGATGGAAGTTCTCCAAGCTTGTCCGTTTTATGTGCCGGTGATCTCACATCCTCCATGACAACTAAGAGAAGAAATGTATTTCACGCCCTCTTCCTTGATCCACATTTTACTCCCTTCCTACTTACTTAACATTTCCTCTTCAACTCATCTGGATTTGGTTCATTTGGGCTTATCCAAGGCAACACTTGGGCTTGGGAAAGCTCTGACACTTACACATGAAAGCAGCTTTCCTATTGTCCTTAGCTTAATAGATGCTTAAAAAAAAGCACCAAAATTGCCAACAGAAATCTTCAAGGCAGTACAGCATCAAAATCAGCTTAGGAACATGTTTGAAAAGTCTGTGTTTTAGCAGGAATAACAGATTCAGTAGAAAGTATGAAGTTGATCCAAAGAAAGGCACACCTTGACCACCACTGCTCCAATAGACTGCCACCAGTGCAACACCATACCGAAGTACTAACCTGTTGTCATCATTCTAGATGGTCTTGAGTGATGGGCCAGGCCAGATTCCTTGGAGGTCAAAGAAATGTATGTCTTCTGGAGAAGGTTAACTTTTTTTGTCTACTGTTAAGCTTAAAGTGGCCTTTTTGAATGTAACTCCACATTGTGGTGGTTGATAGAGGTAGCCCAAAGTAACCCTTTGTGCTTGCGGTTATATCAGTAATGGATGAATGACGGTTCCTAATGCAGTGACGTCTGACGGATCAGAGAGCACTGATATCCAGCTTGTGTCTTAATAGACTCAACTCGTGCACTTTACACACTCAAATCCCAGGTTCCTTGAAACATTTAACATAATGGACTGAAGAGGGAGAAATGTTCATGTCCATTGCAACCTGTCCTTTAGGAATATATAATAATATGAATAAAAATGTAGGTTTTGTTCTTATGCATTTGTTGGAAAGCTGGAGATAATCTGTCTTTGCTCTCTAAAAGCCCAGCCTTTCATGGAGGTCCTCAGATCAGCCCTGCTGGAGTCATTAACAGCAGAGTACCGAGGAGACGTCAAACTTGACCATCTAGAGAAAGTGAACGTCAAAGCAAGGTTTCCATAGGTGAACCTGCAGAAAGATAATTAATGGCTTGATCAAATCATGATTACAAACCCCTGTTTTGAATAAATAGCTGTTTGTAATCGTGATTTCCTTTTTCACCTTCTTGGTAGCTCTAAATCACCCAACAATTGTTTTTGTGTTTTATTTTTAAAGTCTTGCCGTTCTGAAATGCAGGAACTGATATATGTTAAAAAATGATAAGATACTGATGACACAGTTGGAATGGCTGTTCAGTGGTGGGTCATCATCCTCCAGCCAGACAGTCTATGATTTGACCCCCTGTCACCTGTCAAAATGCACATAGACAGGACACTGACCCCTACCTTGTCCCCTGAAATACTCATCAAATAATAATTGTAGAAAATGAAACACTTCTGTATACAGTATTTGCATGATAGAGGCATGAGTGTCTTTGAATAAATGAGAAACACACTGCAAGCTAGTTTGAACCTGAATAAGGCTGCAATTGCACTATGTATGTGCAGATCATTTATACCCTTGTAAAACATGAAATAGCTTGTCTTCAACTTGTCTGCAATAATAAAAAAAAGAAATACATTTTTTTTAAAAAGTGAATGTTAGTTTCTTTTATTCACATTTCCATACCGTCTCAAATTCATCTGATTTAGGGTTGTATTATACAGTTAAGTGTTTTCGTTACAAGTCATTTACCGTGGTTTGTGCCCCTCATCCAGATGAAGACCTTGTCAAGATCCAGAGTCTGAAAGAAATCTCCAAAAGTTAAAATTGTGAATCTTGGTTTGATCATTGGGAGTTATCAGGAAAATCGCTATTTCAGTCCAATGGCAAATTGTTCGCTACTTTGATCTGAGGAAAAGAAGAAAAAAAAAAAAGAGACAAAGTATTACATTGTCTTAATGACTTTAATGAGTCCCTGACTTTTCCCTTGGTGCCACCATGAGGATAACAGAATGCACACCACTATTTTAAAGTTAAATGTTTTAACAAGGACTGGTGACCTGTCCAGCGGTGGTGGGCTCCAGCCCCTTCTGAGTCTGGACGGGATGAAAAGAACTGAGAAAATGATTGGATGGCTAGATGGATAGATGGAGGGACAGACTGATGGACTTGATATTTGCCACAGACGAGTTTTTATTGACATCTATGATACCCTGAAAGTGTTTTGCCTCAAAGCCTCTCTCAATAATCCCAGCCCTCCATTATCGTGTAAATGCTCCTCAGGTTGCTTAAGATAACATTTAAAAAAGGGACATGTAAGGGGTACATATATAGAAACAGAACAAATGATGAGACCTCAGTGACTTCAAGTGTAACTAGGCCCGATAATTTTCTAAGAGCTGTAAGTGACTGTGGTTCTTCTTCTACGTATACATGGTACCACAGGAACATACTTCGGAAAAGATGGACCATTACCAGTTTACACCATATCATTTTGTAAATATTCATCGATTCTTACCTTGTACCTAGTGGCTAAGAGAAGATGACTCCCCCCGTTACAGGTTTGATTGCTTTTAAATGACACAATCGGTAACCTCAGGAGATGGAGTGGTAGTATGAGAGGACAGAAACAATCCGACATGATGACGCAGCAACTTCTAGAGAGAGCTCTTTTTTGTCATTTAAAGAACAGCAGGGTGAGGCTGACAAAGCACTTAACCCCCCACCCCCATCCCCAACCACCCACCCCTCGGCCATGTGGGAGAACAGTGTTCTCACTTCAGGCATTATAAAGTCTTACTTAAATCGTGGAATTTGAATCATATGTCACATGTGCATTTAGATTTGTGTTTGTGGATGAGGGAGGATTACTTGAGTTCACAGGGATGGATGCTTTGAACAGATGCAGGTCTTGTCATGAAAGAGGAAGCCAGCTGGAGCCTTTACAGAGGCAGCTCTGCAGCTGATGTGGTAACCCTGCTTAGAGTGTCCTGGACTGTTTGGATCTGACTGTAACTATGGGCCTCGGGGACCGTTCACTGAAGCAAGCCTCTTCTGATCCCTGGTGTAAAGTGAGACACAAGAACGGTATTCTTGTATTTCATGGATCCTATTCACTGTTGCGTCATGGCTGTAAAAGGCAATATTCCTGAATCAGGAGAAAAGGAATAGTTACTCCTACAGGTGATGAAACCTGAGAAAATTGAGATCTGGATTTAGGATTGTGGAAACAATGTCATGTTAAGGATGGGGTAGCGACTGCTTGAATTGTTAGGACAATGTGATGCTGGAGTTACAAGACTTTGTGACTAATAAAAATTATAAACTTGTGTGATATAGTACCCATATTAAAACAGTTTATGCGTGCTTACAGGGCTTTGTATCATACATCAATTTATTTTAATCAGCTTCTCGGGGTGTAGAAACCTTTATGTGCTTTTTGAATATAATAAAACCAAAACAATCAGGGTGCCACTCTAGATTTAGTCTCAAGTTTTTCAACATGTCACTATTATACTATTAAGGAGTAATGAAGTACTCATGTTGGCTGACATTATACGTTAGTGGTGCACATTCCTCAACATATCAGCACCTAATCAAAAGACCAAACCCCAGTGGACATTGGACTTCTGGAGACCTGCCAGGCCTCGACCCCAGCTCAGTTGACTGGATTTCCTGCTTGCATGCTTTTGCAACTCCTCTTTGCCCATTGTTTACTATGCAAATTTTGCTCTCCATGATCTGTCTGTGTTGCTTGTGGCATAACTAGACCCAGTGTACTCATTGCACTGGCTGTACAGTAGATCTTAATTCTGAGTTTCTGCTTGGGCTTGCATTCATAACATTACCTATGGGGGGATATGTGATGCTGCCTGTCGTTTGGAGTGCCTGTTTTAGACATTTCAGATTCTCACTGAAACTTACTGAGTGTGTGTCTTGAGTAAGAAAACCGCACCGGAGGGTATTTGTGTACTTGTCATGGGTTACTCTGAGGACCCCCGGGGGCACTGACATTGTCACCCTGCTTTGGCCCTTGGTGGTCAGAGGCTTACATGATGTGATCTGGTCGCCCTGGTATGCTGAGGTGCGCATGCCCACTAAGAGGACGCAGCGGCTCCATGTGTGTTGAGGCGCATTATTTGGCAACAGACGCGGCAGCGGGGAGGGCCGAAAAAAGAGGATATCCCCTGGATTTCAAAAAAAGCTACGATTTATCGAGGTTAACTGCAGATTAAACGCTCCTGGTTCGACCATCGGCGAATACGAGCGATAAAGCTACAAAGTAAGTTGACTTATGTGGAGCTTAAGTTTTCTGTAAGTGGATCGAGGGGAGCCTTTTATTCGGACTCGACGAAAGGAGCCAGGTTTTCCTCCACCTATCTGTGACGATAAAGAAGCTGATGGGCTGTTGAAAAGTAACACTTCTCCGCAGAGCCAAAGGTTGAGCACTGGGTAGGAGAGGGAGGGGGGCAAGCTCAACCAAAATTTATTTTATTTAACCTTTTCCTAATCGCGCTGCTTTGTGAAATTGTCAAGTGGACCGGATTTTAGTGCGGTACAAGTCGTTAAATGAAGTGAGGATTACAACGTTACATCGTCGGCGGCGAGCTCAGTCCGTGGGCCGGTCGATGAAATTTACGAGTTCCGACTCGAAGGTTTCTTCCTCCGGAGGGGAAACGCAGGTAAACAGTCCCAACGAGACTCGCACTGTCCCACTTTTTCGGCAGCAGGGGGAAAGTTTTTGCCTCCTTTTGGGCTGTCCCGCATCGGGGTGCAAGCCAGGTCAACGATTCGGGCTCGGTTCTGGTTGAGCGGGTCCCGGTATCGAGCAGCCACCGGGGCTGGGAGACTTTAACTAGTTTGACGTGAAGTGTCCGGCACGGGTTCGAGCCCAGACACGAACCGCTTTTTCTTTTCTTCTTTTTTTTTTTAATCCGAGCTAATGAAGCTTCGTGTTTTTGTTTGTGCGATGTAGCTAATGTTAGCTCGCTAACTAATAACACGCACACCTCCTCTGAGGCGGTGTCAGTAATAAAAAAGCCGGCTAGTTGCACATGTAGTGTGGGCTGGGTTTAGTTTTTAAAGGGCTGACTTTAGTTTGGACGGTGTAGTGGCTGGTGAAACGGTAATGGTGGACGCGGCTGCCCGCGTTAAGCCCCGTGGCACCAGTATTGGTTCTGCTATCTGGTAGCTAATCTTCCTACTTCTCTCTGTGACAACCGTAGTCTTCCTCCTCTTAAAGCTGAACACACACACACTCACACACACGCACACACGCACGGTCTGACACACACCGCACACGCTCCCACTCTGCCTCTTCCTCTCACCCAGACAGGCGCGCGCACACACTCTCTCTCACACACACACACACTCATTTACCCTCACGAGTTTACAGCGCTTTACAACAAAGCTGTGTCTTATGATTTATGCCATCAGATCAATTTATTTAAAAAATCCACGTCGACCGTTTCCGTGGACGGATTCATATGGATTTAAAGCCTTTTACTATTTGACGACTGAACATGACGGAAGCCGATGTTGCTGACGGTATGTCCACAAAACCACATGCACCATGGTGTCCACTGCTGCTAACCTAAATTATGATCGTTAAATTATAGCCATAGATGATATTACATTTTATTTATTTTTTAAAATCCTAAGGTATTTCTTATTGCTGCCTCTGCTGTTGTTAGACTTATATGTATATATATATATATATATATATATATGTAAACTGTTTCATGCACAAATTCTTACAAAATAGCATTGTCATAACAATAGTATTAATATTTTTTTTAAAACATGAATGAGTGATTTTAGAGATGCAAATCCTTACAACCCCTGGTTGTTTATAAACTGTGAAAAAGGTGGTAAAAAAATCAGTCTGAGTTTTGTGGAGTTTCAAGACTCTTTTAGATGTGAGATGTCTTGTTTTGGCACATTAATAGTCCAAAACTTTTTTTCACTGTTGCAACAGTGTGAAAGCCTACCTTGTTGCTGAGTAATCAGTCTGCACCTTACTCACCTTATCAGTCATTATTGGATAGTTAGTACTACTGCCAGACTTTTACAAAACACAAATACTTGTGCAGTGTATAGAGGAGATGGTGGGGTGGGAGACTTCATGGCGTCTCTATAGATATCTGAAATGAACTCCCGGCTTTTGATATGAGCAAAAGCCTTGTAAGTGTTATTTGCATCTTAATCATATGCTGATTGTCTTTTGTAAACGGGACATCTAGAAAATGGGTAAAAACTTTGCTTTGAATTTCTGAGCTGCCCGTCCTGACTGATGACATAAAGGTAGCATTAAAATGACGAGATTAATGGAGAAATTGCTCACAAGTTTTAGTTTTGACCCTTCAAAACAGTGTCATGCAAAACCTTTTCAGAGCAGTTATGTAATCGGCTATGGTTCTGTAAATGATCATCGACATGTTTTTAGAAGTGATGGAGTCACTGAGCGGCTCTTTGGTCAGCCGTCAGAGGCTCAGCTTAATTCACTGCAAGCACCGTGCTTTCTGCTGGACTTTTTCTTCTTGTACAGACTGTTGTATCAGCTGATCTGTTAATGAAAAGTTTTTTTTTTTTGTTTTTTGACTGATGCACGTCAGTTATTTTCAGGTAAATAAACTTAGATAAAAGCTTTTTTATGACCTGGTCATCAGGGCTTTGTTTTAAGTGCATGGAAACTACCTTTGACATAATTTGTTATTGCACCAATGAGAAGGCTTTGCTGGGGTAGCAGCTTTACAGTGTAGTGTGGTTGCATAGCTGCAGAGTTTTTGACATCCGTGTGCAATATAGAAATATGTTTTCTCAGGGTAAAGGTCTGTTTGTAAGTAAATAAAGTTCTGAACTTCTACTGGGTGTGCAGCCAGGCATTTGCTGATGGTTTAGTGAGGTTCTCTGGGTGTCTATGGTTGAGAGGAACCAAAAGTGACTAGATAAATGATCACCTCCAAGCGCCAATGAAGACAGAGAAGAGCAGTGCCCAGTGGTGACAGCCTGATACCAGATGAAATTATGTGTATTCCCGACTGCTGAAAGCCGCACTTGTCAACACTCAAGTACCTGCACAGTGCAATGTGATCATGTGGTAGTAATAACAATGATTTAATAACACACAGTATGTTCATGGGATGTTTGATTTGATAAATAATTGAAAAAAAAAATCAACAGAAATCATCACCACCCAAAGATAGATTTTCTAAAGTGAAGTAGCAGCTGACCACGTAAAGATGATCAGGTTTATGGAGCACTGAGAGCCGTGCGCCAACTCTTAGCTCACCTTTGATGTGTTTAAAGGGTGTATTCTGTCATTTAATTGCAATAGCATAATGTTGTTGCATAATGGTAAAGATGGCGTTTTTCATCACTGGTCAATATGCTATATGTACACATAGTAGTGCCTTCACACAGAAACAAGTGTTGCAACATAAATGTAATCCTTTCATAAATATCTGTTTACGCTTTGAGTGTTTTTTATTTCCTTAAATTACTGTAAAAAGCAGCTGAATTAAAAAAGTGAGGCAAATTAAAGTACTATTTATAATCACAAATACTATTTTTACACTGTTGCTACAAAAAGTTATGTTTTATAAAATATCTCTGAACAATGTAATATTTAGATTCTAGAAAGGTTCCTTACGTTTTACTGTTTCTATGTTCAAAATTTTATTTTGTAACAATAAATTAAAAAATGCAGTCAGTTTAGCAATCGTTCTTGAGTCGGGATGCGCCACTTGACTAATTGATTACTAAAGTTGGATGGCTTTTAGCTTGGTTTCGGTTGGTGATCAGCATGTCACTGTCTAACGTACACGACTGGGTCAAAGAATTTCTTCACCAGCCACAAGATGTTTCAGGCTATTCACAATGATAAAGAAAGTAATATCACTACCAAACATGTGTTCTTCACAAGATAACGCAAAGCTCACGTGTTTTTAAGATATTTTTGTTCATTTGGGTGCGTGATAGTTGTCCAGACACCAGAGCACATCAACAATCCTACCTGCAGCCTGGCGTCTTATAGAACCCTTGTATGTTATGGAAAGTCCCTTGCATGGTGGGACTTTCCATAACAATTACTGATATGCATAACTTTATTGAAGCATGCCATGGTCTCTTTACAACTTCAGTAAAGATGGACAGTGAGCGGCAACGCCATTACATCCAGGGAAGCAAGCCATTCTCTGAACTGGACAAATGACTGTGAGTTGAGTGTGCAGAGATTGTCTACAAAGTACAACAGTGACATCTTTACTTTTCAGTTGGATTTCTTTCAAGAAAAACAAAAATTGTCCATTAACCTGGAACACATTTATTTTGTGGTTGGTTGGAGTGAGAGACAATCTTGAAGGTCCTGTATTTGTGTACTTGACAAAGGTTTAGTTTTTAATCATGACTACGCTGTTGAATTGAGTAATAAAATGTTTGTGTGCTCATTTATATTCCTTAGAAAGAAAGAAAACTGGAATCATCCAAGAAAATCACAGTAAACCTGTATTATAACTCTCTTGTATGCTTTCGGAGTTCAGAAGTGTGACTTGTATTTTATAACATAGTACATATATAGTGCTCTCTTAAGCAATGGCAACACAATCTAATGAGCAATGAGTTATGTAAATGTTGGTGCTGAAATGACCATTCGGGGTCAAATCCACTTTAGTTTTTGCTCAGGTACTCTTGATTCTTCTGCATAACTACATTGACAAACATGTTGCTATTTGTTTTTATGAATTAGTTTACCTTTCTGTAGCTCTGATACTAAACAGTGATTGATAGAGTTTCTCCTTTAGATCTGCTTCAGATGAGTCCTTGACTGTGAATCAGTGTTTTTGACTTGTACAGCAGAAGTCTCCAGTCATGGCATTGACTGTGTACTATGTTAAGGAAATGTGTTCTTGCACATGAATAATGTCAAATGGTCATATAATTGTATCATCACATTGTGTGTATCAGTAAAATTACATCTAACTTTGTCTCTCTAGCATCAATTTTTTTTTCAGCTTGACTTTTATTTTAATGTTTGTATGTTAGGTCAAGGTCTAGGGTGTGTTGGGGTCTGATTGCCTGTGTTCATGCTCCGTATGTGTCTTTGCGAGTATGAAGGAATTGTGGGTAAACTGCCATGGAGATGAAACACGAAGCTTGTCAGCCATTCACATCTTCCATTACAAAGATAGGGTCACTGTCTGTGCATGGCTGGGGTGAGGGGGTGCTGCTGGTGGGTGCAACTTCTTCTGCTGGCATCATTTCGCTGCAATATGCCCCCCCCCCCAATTACTCATTGCAAAACCCAGCCCCCACCCGTATGCATGAACACATGCATACACACACCGTATAATGGCTGTCACTGCGGAAGTCCTGCATCTGCTTCAGCACCTGAAGGGTTAAAACCAGCTTCAGCTTCTCTCTCAGTCATACACACACACACACACACACACACACAC
>JAOWBL010000009.1:8952227-8981062 GCA_028564865.1 Zenarchopterus dispar | reverse complement strand
ACACACACACACACACACACACACACAAGGAGGGCAGCTAGGAGAGACGGGCCTCATGTTGTCATGTGTTGACTTCGGAAAAATTCTTTTGCTTCATAAAAATGCATAATCTCTGCCATCAAAAGGCTATCCTTGTTTTTCTAGGAACATGACTTCTGTGCTTCAGTTTTTGAGCTCATAAAGAATTTAGGTCATCCGCGCTAACATATAGCCTGCGGTTGAACTTGGCACTTTGCAGTTTATTCCAAATTTATTGTGAGGGAGGTATGAGTAAAATATGCTTGACCATGAGATTCAGTACAGCAAAGACTGCTGAATGTGGGCTGAGCCCAACTGCCTTCAAGATTACCTGTTGCTTTCATTTTCTTAGCATGCTTTGTGTGATGCGTTTAGCGACGTACGGGTCACTCCCAGATGCCTGAGACGCCTGCTATACCCTGCCCCGGTGTCCTGTTTCAACAGGAAACACACTCTAAAACAGCCATTTCATTATGAGTTAAAGACATTTACTGGAGCTTTAAGGCTTACTTTGCCCCTCCCTGGCATTTAGGACTATTTGCATGTTTATGGCACAACTTCAGCATGAAGAGGAAAGCTGTGTGCAGAGATGTGTCTGGACTTGTTACGTTATAGTGGAGTAGATAAAGCTGTGGTGATAAAATTATTATTGTGGCTGAGGGACAGACCTCCACACAACAGAGGCAGTATTGTCTGGCTATTTTTGTTTGTAAAAGCTCATTCATTAAAATAAATGTTTTAATGTCTTCAGTCCTACTGGACCCGTGAACATACACTCGTAGTGCTGAGCCGCTAAACATCCAGATATGATTAAGTTTGGGAAATTGTGCATTTGTGTATAGAAGGAACATTAAGAAGATCTTAATTTTAGAGTAGCAGCCATTGAGAAAACAAAATTTGTTTTCTTTATCATGTTTGTGTGAAAAGAAGATGTAGAATGAGCTGAAATAGAGAATTTGTTTTTCTACAAACTAGAGAGGGGAAAATAATTCAAACTGCATGTTAAAATTAGACTAAACCTTTTTTTATTCTTACACTGTACATGCTTTCTCTCTCTTTTTTTAAAATATACTTTATGACATGATCTTGTTTTGGATTCTTGGTATTAGTCCCCGGTTTCTGTACAGATAACACAGAAGCATAAATGTGAATGCTATTGTCCCTGTTTTGACCAGCAGTATAAAAAAGGAGAAGCGGCCTCCATCTCCTGAAGATGACGATGTCATCATCTTGTCAGATAATGACTCCCCCAGTCCACCGATGAACGGCTTGAGCCACTTCAAGGAGCTGGACACAGACCTGCTCATGGTGAGTCAGAAAAAAAAAAACAAAAAACCCTAATGTAGAAGTTATGGATTTGATGCTGCCATCTCGAAGAATGTTATCCTCTGAAACATTAGTTTCTCTGTGGTTATTCATGCTCAAAGCAATGGAAAATGGATCATCAGATGGAGTGTTTTGGTTTTGTTTATATTAAAGTGTTTTATTTATTTATTTATTTATTTTTTGGCGATGTAAGTGATGTTCTGATCATCTGCTGATTCCAGAAGAGCACCCCAGCAGAGAGGGAGCGGATCATCAAGCAGCTGAAGGAAGAGCTGAGACTGGAGGAGGCCAAGCTAGTGCTGCTGAAGAAACTTCGCCAGAGCCAGATCCAGAGGGACACTCTGCAGAAGGTGAAAGAGCACAACTTCACATACTCGCACTTTAGTTTGTTTCTGTTAAACTCATTGATTATTCTCTTGTGTGTGGAGTGTATAATTTTGTTTTTAGTGAACTAGGACTGTTAACTAATTTAACTTGCTGTGGTCAAGAATGGTTAGTGAAGGAGTCTTTTTAGAAAAATGACATTGAGGTTAAAGGAAATACTTCATTTGTAAAGGACACTTAAAAATGACTATGAATCTGTTTGAGGAGAGGTCCTAAAAATAGCTATTTTCTTCTTTTTTTAATCCCTTTAAGAGAAAAACATCACATCCATTCAGTTGATGCGTTTACCTGCTCACTTGAACCGCAGATGGCGATAGTGGTCTCTATTTTTCTTTCTGGGGGATCCTCTGTGAGCTGGATAGTCAGTCCAAACTGAATCTGCAGGAGGTTGGGGCCAGATTCTTGTAGGAGCTGTGTGAAGGTCACAGAGGCAGCAGAGTAGCAACAGATTACAGTCGTCTGCTGCACGTTCACCATGGCGTCCTTTCATGGGGGAAAGACTCACTCGAGAGGCGTCTGAATATGTTTCTGAGTTTGTCAATTGTTACTTGGAGATTTATTTGTAGATTAACACTTCTGGAACTAACTTTTATGCAGTATTTGTCCAAAAAACAGAAAAATTACAGTAAACTTCACTAATTTTTAGCTGTCACTGACACATTGTATTTGCAACAAAAGGTAGAAAACACAGAATGTTGAAATTCCATTTTTCAAAATTACATTTCGTGAGCTCATTTCGAATTTGATGGGAGCAACCTCTCTCTCTCAAAAAAAAATAAAAAATAGATGAAACACGGGCAGCAAAAGGATGGATAAGATATGACCAGATATAAAAGAGTATCTCAGAAAACTTGAGTGCTAAGAAGTAAAGTTGTGCAACAGTTTCAGAATAATATTCCTCAGGGAAAAGGCTCTCAGATGCCGCTCTATTAAAAACAAGCATGACTGCGTAAAGCAAATCACCGCATGGTCTCAGGAAGACATCCAGAAATCAGTGACGACACCGATGGCATGCCACCCACACATCCCGGTTTAAGATCTGTTATGCGGAGAAGAAGCCGTATGTAAACATGATCCAGAATCGTTGCTGTCTTCTCAAGATCAGAGATCAATTAAAATAGTAAGAGGGAAAGCGGAAAACTGTCCAGTGTTCAGGCGACTCAAATTTGACATTCATTTTGGAAACCATGGGTAACATGTCCTTTAGACTAAAGAGGAGAAGGACCATCTCATCGTTAGTATCTATGGAATGGGAAGCTTACACATCTGGGAAGGAAACGGTGCATTGTCTTTTTGAGGGAAGAGTCCCAGCGATGGTCAGTCAAACCTTTCAGCAACTGAAAACAGCTGCATCATGAAATGAAAAATATGACAAAGAATATCCCAGTAGTTGAGCGGCTTGAATCCCTAAATCACATAAAAGAAACACCATTACTCTTCCCAAACTCTGGCAGGTGGTCTTCGGCAGGTAGCCCAGATGTGTATGGAAGAAGAAAGATCCCCCCTCCTCCAGCTTTTTTAGTCATTTTGCTGCCATCTTTTTATTTGGATGGTACATTTCACCAGTTTAAACATTTGATGTGTTTTCTGTCTTCTGTTGTGAAGGAAATGTGGATTTATAAGTCTCTCTTTTTGTTCTCATTCACATTTTGTCTGTTGTCCCAACTTTTGTTTTGGAATTTTACAGTAAAATTATACAAATAAGTTACTCACTAAACCGGAACCATCTACTTACTTTATAAGCCTCACATAAGTAGTGAGTAGAACATTGTTAAGCTTATACTTACAGGGGTCAGTATTTATTATTGTTGCTTCATAACTTTTTATGAATGTTTGTTTGTTTTTTAGCCTTCTGGGTTGTCTGGTTCGTCTGCTCCTCCTCCGCTAATTAGAGGAACGATTACAAGCAATAAAGGCTCCCAGCAGGTAAATGCTCTCTTATCTCAGATTAGTAATATGAAAGTACAATGAAGTTCTGACTAAAACACTTCTGATGTACTTTGTTTTTTCATCACCAGATTTTGACTGGAAGGAGTTCGGGCACAGTCATCCCTCCACCTCTGGTGAGAGGAGGGCAGCAGTCTAGCATGTCATCTAAACATGGCTCCCAGATCATCATGCCACCTCTGGTTCGAGGAGCGCAGGTGAGTCATGAGAAAATGTTGATATTTAAGCTAGATATTTTATCTGCCGTGCTTTTCATATCTTAACCTGGACTTTGTTAGGACAATGACAGTCTGAGATGTCCACTCTTAAGTGCTGCCTCTTAACTCTCGAGAGATAAACTGCTGGGTGATGATTATGCTCAAGACTTATGATCTCTTTTTGCACTTCTTTCTCTTTGTGTGTGCTCTCCAACTTGTGTTTTTCTGTGATGTTCCTCCATGTCGCCCCACATTGTCCTGGTTAGCCCATCTCTGTATCTCCACAGCAGATCCAGGCTCTCCGCCAGCAGCAGCAGCAGCAGCAGCTGGCTGCCACTGGAGGGTCAGGATCCGGACCTCCTCCATTGTTGTTGGGCCCCAGGACTTCAGTCCCTGCATCCCAGAGAGGCATGATCCAGTCGGGCCTCATCAGAGTCGGTGGCAGCACAAACGCGCTGGTTGGTATCTCACAGACAATATGCAGGAACAAAGTATGGAATAAATGTGATTATTTTGTTATTTCAAAATAATTTCAAAATGAAATATGTCCTAAATGCATGTTTTCTGTCAGGATTGATGACGATAATACTTTACAGTAACTTTGAAATGTGAGTAATACTGGTTTTAGATATGAACCCCATTTATTTAACAGTTTATTGTCATGGCAGGAGGGAGAAAAAAATGTGACTATTTACACAGACCTTTAAATACCATCAAATTAAAGCCAGACAAATTTCTAACACATTTGTGCTAAGTGGGATTTGGAGGATATCTGTCCTCTTCTTCTGTCTGAAGCTAGCTGCCTGCTCTTGTCACCTGTTTCTTTGCCCCGTTTCTATATCCAAACCAGAGCTGCAGGACTGTGAGGTGTTCGGATCAAGAGATGGTCATTAGGAACTGACTGATATCACACTGCACATAATAATATATGTCTAGCTGTATCACCCACTGCTATCTGTTTTTCTGATAATAATTAGAGAAACTGCTTGTATGAGACCCGTGGTTCGGGATGTAACCTCACACTATATGAAACTTGAGCAGCGATGATCAGTGATGTCATAATCTTTTTTTTTTTCTTCTTCTCTTATTTCAGTCTAGTAATCACATAACAATTGTTCCTCTAGATGCTTCTTTTTGCAGTGTTTCTACTACTTTATAGTAGATGACTTCATCTGCATCACTAATCTGCAGATTGGTAAAGGCAGCCAGTAGTTCCTTTCTCCTTTTTTTTTGTCATTCCAGTTTTGTTTTCTCCTTTTCCATGTTTATTTATGTTCCTCATTGAGTGCTTGGATTGACTGTGGCAGTCATTGTTCAAAGACCTCAAAGGTGTTATCCATTTTTGGTTTATATATATGCTTATTAATGTTTTTCCTTGTTTCCAAAGGCTTCAGCTTCAAGTCTGAAGGGCTCCTCTTCAGGAAGTGGTGGCATGTCTGTGGTTGGCGTTAATGAATCTCCAGCCAGCCGCCAGGCTGCGGCTAAACTGGCTCTGCGGAAGCAACTGGAAAAGACCCTCCTGGAGATTCCCCCACCCAAGCCACCTGCCCCAGAGTTTAACTTCCTGCCCTCAGCAGCCAATAATGAGTTCATCTACCTGGTTGGACTGGAGGAAGTTGTACAGAATCTGCTTGATACCATCCACAGAGGTGTGGTGTTTTTCTTCTTTCCATTGTGCTTGCAAGTTGCTTCTCTTTGTTGCATTTCACAATAAACTGAATATTGTTGGGTGGATAGCTATTTTGTAACTTTGACATCACCTTTATGAAGTCTCAGTGAGCATGTTTTTTTCACCTGATAGTGGGGAAAAAACATGTTTTTATGTGAATTTTCAAGAGGTGTTTTAAAAAGTTGATTGTGTTCAACAATTTTACAATTGTTGTTTTTATGTACTCGGGGCAGCAGGGGTTGATTATATGTGATTGCATCAATTGTTTTTTTTTCTCTCTTTCTTTTATTTCATGCCATTGAAATATCTCAGTTTGTTTTCCTTCAGTCCCAAATCATTTCCCATCTGTCCCCTTTCAGGAAAGACTGGTGTCTCGCTGTCCAAGCCAGTCATCAGAGACCCTTTTATCTGCACCCAGTGCAATACTGACTTCACCTGCCGTTGGAGGCAGGACAAGACAAAAGGCGGGGTAGTGCTCTGTGAGGATTGCATGTCATCCAATCAGAAAAAGGCTTTGAAAGCTGAGCACACCAATAGGCTGAAAGCTGCTTTTGTCAAAGCACTGCAACAAGAGCAAGAAATAGAGCAACGTATTATTCAGCAGACATCCTCATCAGTGTCCCATAGTAGTTCGTCATCCTCGTCATCTGCCTCCTCGTCATTGAAGGTAGAGCAGCTGGTGGCTCAGCAGCTGAAGCAGGCTCAAGCTAGAGTCTCTTCCCTCCAGCACCACCACCAGGCCAGCCAGGGAGTCAACATCGTTCACCATCACTCCATCAAGCAGGTTAGGAAAGCCCTTTTTCTTCGGAGGAGAAACAGTCATGGAGTCAGCACAGCTGAAACTCAAACTTTCCGTTCGTTTCAACTCTTCACAGAGCTCGAAGGGCCACTTGTCCCATGGTGTCTCGTCGATGGGGGTGAGAAACATCCCCCAGTCCTTCTCCTCCTCTTCCCAACTGCAGAGCGCAGTGGCTGCCGCAGCTTTGGTCAGTCGGCCAGGTAAGCATGCCCATGTTTCCCACCGTTCTGTCCAGAGTTCAAAGGTCAGCAGCAGTGGGATCGGCGGCAGCAGGAATATCAGCGGAGGTAGTGCCTCATCCACTGCATGGAAGAAGCAGAGCAACATCAATAAAGGTAGACTCGCATTATTACCAGTCCAACTCTGGCGCCTGACATCTGATCTTTTTCAATTCCTGTCTGGTCCAAAAGCAATCCTTAAACGTGCCCAATCAATCCAATCAATTTTTTTTTAATCATTGTGTAGTCCTTGAGGAAAAATAAATCTCTGTAATGTCAATCACTATGTAATGAAAGAAAAGATGAAAAATTAAAACTGTTAAAATTTTGTAGGAAATGTTTTCGGACAAGGCAACCCCTCTTCTCCGGTTCCCTCCCTGGAATTGATCTCCATTTTCCGACTTTGGTCCCTCAGATTTGTGGTGGCATATTTTTCTGGGTGTCTTTAGTGCCTTAGAGTAGAAGTTCACCTTTCCTTTGTCTGTGTGTGTCTGTGTTGTGGGGATGTGGATATCTATATTAAATGTTACATATCATACTACTATTTTATTAATTAAGCCAAACATCCTTTACATAAACTGCATGTTGCTTGCTCCACACCCTGACCTGCTGCCGTGTTGCATGTTCGCAGGAGTCACTATGGCCTACGTCAACCCCAGCCTGACGGGTCACAAAACTTCAGCCACCGTGGACGCGCGTCAGAGGGAGTACCTGCTGGACATGATCCCCTCTCGCTCATCGATCTCGCAGACTGCAAACACGTGGAAATAAATGAAAATTCAGTGCTCCTCAGAATTAGTTTTTTGTCCAAGTTCCTCAGCTCCAATATCATGGTCCACAGCACCCCTGCAGGACTGTTAAGCAATTACAATCTCTCAAAGTGAAGAAACGTTCCTTAATGAACTTTTTTTGTTTTTTGTTTTTTTTTCCTTTTGTTTTTAGTTTTCACAATTTATCTTCTTTATTTTGAAGTTTGCTGTTCTTTGATAAATATGCAGAAACCATTTTGATTTGAGTGGGACAAAGAAAGAACAATACTTGAAGGGCTCCGTCTGGGCTCTGTTTTCCATCCTGAAGAGTTAAAAGATCTGTTATAGGCAGATATATCTGCTGTGAGTGCCTGTTTAAAAATGAGTACTCTGTTTTAGACTTGTAAGCCCTTTCTGCCATGATGTGGATCAGATGGGCCCAATCTTTTGACACTTGAATGGTTATTGTCCTACTCAAAAGCTCCCATTCAACAAAAATAAGAAAAAAGCAACAACAAAAAAAAAACATTTATTTTAAGTAAAAACAAAATAACCAAGTTGTAAAATTTTCATTACATCACCTGTGTAGTTAAAGGTTTGGATTTATTTTGTATTTACAGTAAGTTATTTTGTTTTTTTGACTGATGTTAAAAATCACTCAGTATAATGTAGTTTTCACTGATGAAGACTTTATTCTCGCTTTGTCTTTTTTTTTTCTTTCCTCTGTTTAACAGCATGATTACCCTCACACTCGTTTAGCACCTTAGCTGAAGAAGCGCGGTGTCATTGCTTAAGTCATCTGTAATTACCATATGTAATTTGCTTATTTTATATTGATGTTAACATTGTAAGATTATTTTAAGTGTTAAGTCACTGAGAAATGCAAACTCTGAAGGAGCTGAATTTGCCATATTCAAGCCAGAGAACTTGCCTCCAGTATTTATCGGTAATCCCTGTCATGGGATATTCAATGAGTCAGTTCCTAAAGGAAACGCCACCCAGTTTCTAAGACTTCAGATTTGACAAAACCATCTTGACTTCTTCTCCATGTTACATAATTTTTCTGCGTTCCAATATAATTATTGCGTTGTTCAGAGTTATGTTCAAATTTATTCTGTTTACTTTTTCCTAGCTCCTAAAGAAATAATAAAAATTATAAATTTTATCTGGTTGCTTTCATTTGCTGTTTTGAGTTTTTTAAACTTGAAATCATTTTGTAATTTGAGGTTCTGTAAACATCTGGCATTTCACCCAAGAAATAATCTTCACATGGATGATAATTATGGGACTGACATATTTATTAAGCACATTCAATTTTAATTCAAAAATACTTTATTAATCCCCAAAGGGAGATTAATGTCGGTCTTTTAAATACATTCTCTTTAACTTGTTTTCAAGTTAAAGAGAAACTGAGTAAAAGCAAGATTAAAAAAAAATTACAAGAGCACAGGTAAAATTTTTAATAACCAAAAACAAGAGAAAATTAAGTTGAAATCCACCTTGGTGACCCCAACATGTACGGTAAAGCAGACGTATACCATTTAACTTTTCCTGCATAAATATTGCTTGTGATATGCTTATGTTCATCGGTATGGTAATTTTGCTGCAGGAGGAAGTCAAATTGTATAATGTAATGCTGCTATTTTTAGAAGGTAAACATTCATACCCAGGGCTATTCATAGCTTTTTTTTTTTTTTTTTTTTAGGCCTAAAGCAAGATTATGTTTGAGGTCACACAATTTGTCAAAATCCAGTGTGATGGTGTGGTTCAAACACACACCATCACACTCTACAAAAATTATACAAAAATGAGTTAAAAGGATTGCTCACTTTATAAACTTGGAAATTTGCAAGAAATAAAAACCTCAGATTTTCAGACATTACAAACTTGCATATTTAAAACTAATGAAATTGATAACTACTATAGTACACCACTGCAAATACATACAGAACAAATGCCTACATTTCTGACAATGAAAACATTCACAAAAGAAAATTGATTTGTACCAGAAGGTATTGTCTCCTCTTTTCTTTTTGAATTTTTACAGCAGTTGCCGTCCAAACGTTTCCGGTGTTATCTTAATATTTTATAGTTCTTTTAGCTATCTGCTACAAGTATACGACTTTGTAAATAGATCAGAGGTGTTGACTAAATAAAATAATCTACCAAACTAGAAATTAGTGAAAATAAAAAGATCTTATCCCGACGTGTGAGGGCGATGTTGCGTTGCGCTACTACATCCTCCACTACTCATATCAGCGAAGAAGAATCAGCAGCGTGACGTCATCCGTGTTGGCGGATGACTTGTGGACGGAGGCTGGAGGAAGATGGCGGGGTCCAAGGTGAAGCAGGACATGCCTCCTCCTGGAGGCTATGCACCCTTTGATTACAAGAGAAATCTACCGAAACGAGGACTTTCGGGTGGGTATGACACATTAACAATCCGGGAACATTTACACGAGTTCTGAAATGCGGGTGTTTCATATTTAGGAAGCCGTAGCCGATGCTAACAGTTCGGTGTCAACTTTAAGAGACGTGGGCTGCAGTAAAAGTCATACAATTGTTGAAAGCTCCTGTATATGCGCATTTGACTGGAAGGATTAATATTTATCCCTCTGAGTAATATTGTGAGAACCTTCATAAGCCGCTAAACGATGTGTTTTGGACGTCAATGATAGCCACATGCTAACCAGCTAACAGTGGTGCTCAGTAGAGGTCCGGTAAGTTGTTATTGTGCTACAAAAGTAATGCGGCTTCTTCTAGCTGCTGTAACACCTTTGTTTGTTTGTTTGAAATACATAGGATAACTTCATTTTGTTTGTGTGCAGCTAATGTGTGTAACTAATGCCAATATCGACACTTCAGAATAAAACTAGAATCCGCAGGATTAACATCAAAGGCATTTTAAAAACTCATTTACGAAAAGCTTAAAATCAAGTGAGACGTGACAAATTGTGGTGATGCGAATAGTGTTGGGCAAAGTGTAAAAGATGTTTGAGCTGGTTAAAAGCTAAAATAAGATTTTGCACATATGTAATAAAGCAGTGACTGTTAAAACGTATAAAATTAGTGGTAGGAATGGCCTCTTATCCAAACCAAGCATTTGTTGTAAAATCTTAATTTTTAAGCCATCAAAATTAAATGTTAGCTTCAGCTTCTGGGAAAAAAAAAGAAACAGCAGCAGTTTCTGCAGTTTGTTAAACTGGTCTTAAATTGAAATTATTATTCAGTTGCAACTTTTCAAACTGTACTGTCTGGGTTGGTTTTGGTTGGCGGTACGGACTTGCCATCAGCAACACTGAAGTTTTAATGGAAAACATTTGAAGCAGATGAAGTTTCTATATTAGTGCGCAGATGTTTGTCTTCATCAGGACAGTTAAACTTTGGCAGTATCAAGAGGTTTTTTTTTTTTGTTAGGTAGAACAGTTTTCTGCTGCGTTGATTCAACAGTGTACTGGGTGTCTGGAGGTGTGGAAACAGTGGCTTCATTTAACAACCACTTAGTTGATATATATTTTACAATTACAATATGCACACCTCATTTGATGGATTAGATAGCTTTCCTATCTGGAGAATGTGTATCACCAAATGTGAATGGGTTAGTTGACTTGTAATTATAAATTATTTTCACCGCCACATCTACAAACAGTACAAGGCTATGAATTGTTTGAATTTCTTTGCTCCAGCTGGTCCAGCAGGTTCTGGCAGCTGATTTTGAAGATGACCTGGAAATATCGTCCTCGAAGCCACCGTTCTTAAAGACACCTTTATGCAGCAGTTATTTTGCTATAGTTCATTGAAAGTTGTTTTTTTCTTTGAACACCAGAAAAAAAAAACTGGGGAGAATTCATATTACTGAACTGTACCATCCATGGCTTTTTAAAATGTCCTTTTTGACAGTTAAATAAATTGTTATAGCTAAACAGTGGTTGTATCAGCAATCCAGCTGCCTCTGTATATTTGCTCTTGTGCTAAAGTGATGTTCTTAACCAACAGGGTATAGTATGTTTGGCATTGGCATTGGCATGATGGTGTTTGGCTATTGGAGGATATTTAAATGGAACAGAGAGAGGAGGTAAGATGGATTATGGTGTTTAGTTGATTTTCCTGTTTGTAACATTCACAGTGCAGCTCAAACTGTGGAAATGTTTGGTTTGTGTCACAGGCGCTTGCAGATTGAGGAGCTGGAGGCCAGAATTGCACTGATGCCTCTGCTGCAGGCAGAGCATGACCGGAGGTAACAATGAAAACGCTCATTCTGACTTTGAATTAAAACTGCAAATTTACTGTTTCTGTAACAGCTGTATTTCTATTTTTGACAGAACTTTAAGAATGTTGAGGGAAAACTTAGAAGAGGAGGCAATCGTCATGAAAGATGTTCCAGGCTGGAAGGTAGAGTCAAGAGTATACTTATTGCCTTCTTCTTGTTTCGTAATATATTTATTACCAACATATTCTAAGTGTACTTTAAAAGGATCTTTTTTTTTTGTTTTTTTGACAGCTGCATAAAATGTATAATTTAGATCTTTTAATTTGTAAAAATGTGCAATTAATCTCCAGAATTAATTAACTGAATTTTACATTTATATTTACACTAACCCTTACATTGAATTCTCTATTTCTTGCTTCAACCATTTAGAAACTTTCATAGGATATTTATCCAGATTTATGGATTATACATTTGGATAATTTGAAGGGTTTTCTTTTTGGTAGTTTGTTTAAAACTACTGTGGTGGGAAGTGGTAGCCTAGTGGTTACAGAGGTGGGCTTAGGCGTGGAAGAGGTTCAATCCCCTCTTCAGGGGCCCACAGAGGCGAGCCACTGTGGGCTCCTGAGCAAGGCCCATAATCCCCAACTGCTCCCCAGGCCTAGTCTAACTAGTGATGGGTTAAAAATAGACTGCTGGACTAATAAGGGTTTATAAAATAAAATAAATGTTTAAGTTCTACTTACAGTTTCATGTTCTTGTAATTTTCTTTGTTGTTTAAGTTTACAGCAATGTATGTGTGTTATATTACTTTCAAATTCCCCCCCAGAAAACACTGGTTCTGATGAATTATCTTTGAGCCAGACTTGAAGAATGTAGTTCCAATGACTCAGACATTATGTTGAATTTTATATTAATCTTTATTGGTAGAATGCACTCAACATATTGTAGCAACTAATTTTCCTTTACCAGTTAAAGTCAGCAAAAATGCTGACACATGGTTCAGCTGAATTAAAATGAATTCAGTCTGTTTTCATTAGAAGGCTGTGATTTTTAACCTGGTTACTTTTTGACTTGCCTGTAATTGATTACCATGAGCCAGTTTCCATATTCATCTCTTCTGGGGATTCCCTGAAGCCAGAGCTCCCCTCCTTACTCTTTGTCTTTGAGAACGTAAACAAAGATGTAAGCCTGGATTTAATTTTTTCATTAACAAAACACAATGCACAACCTCTTGATAGATCTCATTTTTCACCAAAAAGGAGGCATGATTATCCTTAATTTTCTATTCATACTTAAAATGTCATGACTACAACAGTGCTTGCTTTTAAACGTAATTACCCATTCTGATAGTTATCATCACTGTCGTGCAGGTCGGCGAGCGCGTCTTCCACACAGACCGCTGGGTCACTCCTCTGACAGAGGAGCTGTTCAACCTCCGGCCCCGTGAAGAGTTTTTGCACAGACGCTTTGGCTTCTTGTGGTACGTGTAACTGTCACTGAGACACAGTGACCTGAAATCCACCTGCTGCAGCCAGAAACACGTGGACCTGAGACATCCATCACTTCAGCTTGTAAATGATCAATATTAAAGTATCTTTTTTTTCTGTATCTCACTTTGGTTTCTGTGTCTTCTTTTTCACCCTTTTTAAATGTAGTTTAGGCAGCTTCCATGGGCAGACACATTTACTGATGTTTATTTGGTTGCACTGTTCAAGTCACTGCTTTTGTTCAACTCAATTTTGAAGTCCTCTTGGGCACATCAACTTCACTTCTGTGCTGCCTATTCACAATTAAACTAGCAAATAAACTCAAGTTTAGCTTCTTATGACCAGTTGTATTTTTTGTGATGCTGGTAGTTGGCATGGTGAAACACCCTTTTGCTGTCAAGACTATTGTGTAAATAAAATGACCAGTTCCAGTCAGTTGTGAGTCAGCTGTACTACAGCTTGGAGGTTTGGACTAGAAAACATTTAAGAAAAGCCTCTTAGGGTTAATGTGCAACTGATTAAATCTGTATCTTTAAGGGCAGCTTCACAACTGATGTGTTGATTTTGTGCTTTAGCATAATCCATTTCACTCCACATTTAAATGCACTAGAAGGCTTCTCAAGTTATAAAAACCTCTAATAGGTACATGGTTAAAGACAAATACAACTGCTTACTGCTGCAGCTGTTCTGCATCCATGTACACACGAGCATTTACCAATACAGCACAACAAAGTGCTGAACTGGCAGATGCAAGCTGATACCCACAGCAAAAGACAAATAAGCCCTAACTGCTAAGAATGGTTGATGTTTTTTCTTTTCCAAATTGACTGCAAGATAGTGTCTGCTCTCACTTGCAAAACAAACCAAATTGGTTTCAGTGTTCAACTCTAAACCTGAAAGAAGCAATCCTAAATAAAAGCCCTAAAATTGCAAACTTAGTCTATGGTACAGAATAAAGAGACAAGTGGTTTAAATTAAATATATTTTATTTTATACAAAATTTCACTCAATATCACTAGTTGAGGAAAACCATTTCCCCTTTTTAAACCAGACTGTTTACCAATCAAACTGGAGCTGCAGGAACATCTGGAAAAATGTTCCCTTCTCATGGAAACTTGGTTGGCAGGTGTGTGGTCTATGCCGATCCTGCTTGCAGGTGCATCCTGTACCTGAAACATGATTTAAAAAAAAATTTGTACGAACTTTACTGGCACCAATAAGGGTCACTTGTGTCAGTGAAAGGACTTACCTGATGCGGCATCCAAGATCACCTCTTCCGCCTTTACAGCTGGCTACTTTAACTGAGATCCAGACACGTCAGCTTGTCAAATCAGTCTAGAGAAAAGGAGAAGACTGATTAAGTCAGGCAAATCATTGCAGCCAGTAAACAGCATGCAACAGTGTAATAAACCAAAGGACAGATGTTGAGTAGATTCTAGGAACAATTAGGACTGTTGTGGGACTTTACTGGAGCAAAAAGTGAGCAATGGAGTGAAACAAGTTGAGCAGTGCTACCCTTGACTTAAGGGGTAAATAGTTTTGGATGGAGCACTACAATCCCAAGAGGCTTCAAAGAGACCTTCTCCCCCCCAGTGGAGCTGTATCAGGGCAGAGGCCTCAGCAACTTTTGTAGGACACATCTGAGGCAGAGGACTTAGCAGCGACTAACTTGAAGGCATTCATGGAAACAATGAACTGAATTTTAAGGATGTGAGCAAAGCAAAAGGAGATTTTTACCTCGCGTGCATTGGCCTACTTTCTCCACATAAGACCTAGGCATGAGCAGCTTTCATCTGAGGAACACTTGTTGGTAGGCGCAACGCTTCACTCTCCAAGGACTTGAAGGTTTGTGAAGTAGCAGAGTTCTTGAACGTAATGAAGCATTGAGATCACACGGACATTTGACCACCATTGAGCTGGAGCCACTGAGAGCTTATTCCAACCTCACTGCAGTTGAATGATGCAACATGGCTGTTTGTTAAATAGGCCCCCAAAAAACTATGCACAAGATTTAAATTTAGCTTTCCAGTCCAATAGGTAGCATGTTCAATGTGCAGTTAATTTGCAGCATATCAAGATGACCAAATTGAATCGTCCTTTAGACATTCAAGTATGTTTATCAGGTGATTCTTCAGTAATACAAGCTAAAGGCTCCCAACTAAACTCCCCATGCAATCACTTTTGAACAGGCAACAGAATCAGCATCATTTTCCATAGTTGTTTTAATAGGCTTCATGAAGCCAAACTGACAAAAAAAAAAAAAATCTTGAATCATACAAAGAACATAAAGTACAAAACTGTTCCCGTTTATATTTTACTTTGGGTAAAGTTACATTTTTGAGATCACTTTCAACAAGATTAGTCCATTGTACAGCACATTTAAAATGCAGATGTTGAGCAGAGCACAGAAGATACCTTGGACAGACTGTAGCATGCTGCATTTTGCAACTTCATGAACAGCCGGCCACTTCGGATGTAGTTCACCAGTCTGAAAGGAATTCACTCTTTTGGGAAATTGAACATAAAGGAGCCTTGGCTAATCTAAGGTTCTCTTAATAGTTCAAGGGCCTTAGCCCCCCCAAGTCTTTATTAGCATCTCCCTCAAGTTAAAAAAATTAGGCAGGAGGTAGCTCAGACAAAAAGGAAAATGTAGTCCCATCAAATCTCAAGGTTAAAATAAAAGTGGGAAGAGGAAAAAAAGCTAGATGAGAATTCAGCAAGCACTTAACTTGTCAATCAGTGAACCATTTGGAAAGCTACTGGATTCTCAAAAAAAAGGGACTTTACAGATTTCACAGAAGCTTAAAAATGTGAAAAATTCTTGCACTGAAACTGGTAACAGGTTTTAACGACCAAAACTCATAGCTACATTTAAGACACCGAGCTACTACAAGAGAGCTACAAACTAGGATAAGCAATAAGACGTGGACATTTTTCTTGAGGTGTGCATCTTTCATATACAGCCAGCCAAGTGATGATCTTGAATCAGGGAGATGTTTACTCGTGTGTAGCTGGAGGATAAGAAGTGGGCACACAGGTAAAGACACTGAAAGTTCCGACACTCGAGTTTCAAAACATCCCCTCAACCCATTCTAAGTCTTAATACCCTCCCTTGGTTTTTGTTTAAGGGGCTCCATCAGTTGAGAAATGAGCAGCTTTTGAGAAGGCAACGTTCACTCTTTGGCATTTCAAACATTTTTGCCAAACTCGATCAGAGTGGGAAGTGGGCCAGCAAAATTCAGCAACCAAATGCCAAGAGGCACCAAGTCAGGCTCAGGTACAAAACTGAGGGGCAAAATTATCAAGTCTTCAAATGTAAGGGCTGTGAAACTAGCGTACTTCAAAATTCCCAGTGAAACGAGATGTATTCAAATATGGCTCGAATCTTTTCTACATTTACTCATTGTAAAATGCCAAATCACTACAGAGCACTACAATCCACATGTACATGTTAGCAGTGCATTTCAAAACTAGAATGTCAACCCTAACAAAACAGGTTACTGAAAGTTTTTTTTAACTTACCATAGCTGTCATATCCATCTCTGTATGACCCAGAGCGTTCACCATATCCACCCTGGCTTCTGGTGATAAAGGAAAAAAATTACATTAAAAACAAAAATTGTATATATTACACAGACAAATTAAAGAACGATTAAAAACGCTTACTAACCTGTTATCTCTGTAGCCACCAGAGGAATATCCTCCACTTCTGTATCCACTACCACCAAAACTCCTGTCACCACCAAAGCTTCTGTCACCGTAACTCCTATCTCCATACCCCCTGTCGCTGTTGTAGCCACCACCTAAAATGCAAGTTGAATGTTTAAGTCTGGGAATCTACAGGAGAGATAATACAGAGCTGCATTACCGGGACTCACCTCTAGAGAAACCACGTCCGCCCCTCCCCCGGGATCCGCTGAACCTGCCGCCTCTTGGGCCTGACCCAAACCCGCCTCTGGGGCGCCCACCCTTTCCTGCTTCATCCACACGAATAGCTCTGCCATCTAGGGTCTAGAAATGATTAAAAAAAAAAAAAAGTCAATTTACATTCCTTACCCTTAAAAAGGCACAACAGTAGCTCTGTTGCTGCAATACAATTTACCTTTCCGTTCATGGCATCCAATGCATCTTTAGCATCCTCAACATTATCGTATTTCACAAAGCCAAAACCGCGAGATCTGCCGGTCTCTTTGTCTCTGATGACGTCCACTAAAATAAATAAAAATCAATCGAATCAAATCCACACACCACGACTTTTAAAAAAGTTTTGATTCAAACACGAGAAGCAGGAGTTACTGACCTTTCTCGATGGTTCCATATTTGCCGAAGGCGGCAGCGAGAGACTCCTCGTTGGTCTCGAAGCTCAAGCCTCCAATGAACAGTTTACCCTCGTCAGACATTATGAGTAGCTACAAAATAAATCGGTAGTTTTAATGAAAATCAAAGTTGCCTTCAGTTTTCATATCCTACGTCAATTAAAAATTTAAAAAAAAAAGAAAAAAAGAAACACGTCTCAAAAAGTAAGATCTAATTGCAGCGTTGAAAAGTAGGTCACCAGGCCGGAGTTAAAATGGCGATCGTGCGTTGCGCAGTTTGGCCCAATCTTAATTTCTTGTGTACAATTCAGAACAACCCATTTTACAAAAAAGGGGGAAAATGGAGGGAAAAAACCAAACAATCAACAAAAAACAAGCTGTATCAACGTAATTATTTCCGACGATCCATCTGAGGTATTGCGGGCTACTGAACCGTTTAAGCTAATAACTGAACACCCGCAATTTTCTTTCGGCGCCATTTTACAGCATCGTGGTCTTTGTTTCGTGACCTATTTCACCAGGCCGCAATGCGGACGACTCGCTTTCAAAGTTACACAAATACTCTACACGAACAGAAAAATTATGAGCATCATCACAATTCTATTAATATTGTGCTTTAAGTCATGGATTCTTCCGATCCAAATTTTAACTACTAGCACATTACGGTTTTGTAACTAGTGTTCATTAGGACCACATACAACGTACAAATTATTTTATCATCATGGGGGAAAATTCGCGTGGTCATGACTACAAACCAAAAAAATATGATAGCAACGTTTTAAACCAGACTCACCTTCTCCCTTTACGTTTTCACAGGTCACCAGTCACCGACGCAGTGCAGCTGAATGAGACAAAGGGGGAGGGGTTCTCGACTTTTATCTGCTCTGGTCCAGTTCTTCTTCTGCGGTTTAATCCGCCTTAAAGTCATATTTCCGCTTTACCGTCAATCAGTGCCATCTACCGTTCAGCATAATGTAGCGGCCTGAAACGTGGTCACGATTAAGGTCTGATATTATAACAAGAAGTCCTTTTTCCGTTCAGAAAAAAAACCTAGAGCGAATTGGGAGCAGAAGTCATCTGATAACAATAAATTCTAGAGAATATTCATTAGGGGTTTGTTTTAAGCAGAGTCAGTATCACCATAAAATATCAAAATGGGTAGAAATGAGCACTGTATGCTGTGGTGGTAGCTTTGGAGTAATAGTGGAAGTGCCCTTAGTAAAGGTCATTTATACCTTTGTGATGGTAGCATTAATGCAGAAAAACACGTTTGATATTTCAGAGTAACACATGCTGGCTTGAGACAGCAGTTTTGTTTTTCTACATAACCAGAAGGACGTCAATGCAATTTTCAACAATACAAAACCACCTGTGACCAGTCCAGGGCATACTATACCTTTGACTTTTGCCCAAGAACTGCTTGGATACTCTCCAGCAGGCTCCTCATCATCCTAACTAGGATGAAGCGGGTAGAAATAACACATGAAGGCATAATGCAAAATTCAGCACACAATACGAATGCATAGCTGTAGAAGAAGAGGGTATGTGCGCCTGATTACAGTCCTGATCTGTCCTCAACAGCAAAGCATGAAAAATAAAAAAAATATATTAAAAAAAGAAAATTCACAAAGTGATAAAATGATGCCAAAATGAACAAATAAAATGAAGTTCAGTAGGCAAAGCATGACATTTTGTTGGTGATTTGACAAACAATAATCATGAACAGTGAATGCAAATATCATGATAAGAACCAATAAAGGTTTGTTTGAAAATACCTCATGAATTACATCTTCTCTGTATCCAACAAAATAACAGCAGTCTTCTAAAACAACTGTAAAAAATCCCATCTGCCAATTATCAAATGTTATGGTTGTTCCCATAAATGTCCCACCAGGCTTCAGAAGCTGCAAGGGACCATATATGGCAAAAAAAAGAGACACTGGTTTAACAAATGAAGCTATTTTGTAATGTAATACATCACTAAAAAATGCTTGACTCATAAAGATGTGTATGTGTTTCATATTTTCATTTATTCTTATATATTTCTCTCCTTTTTTATATTAGTGGCTCTTACATATGGGTTACAAGTTTGCTTGTTTTGGGGGGGTATGGAGGCATGTAACAGAAGTCTTTACAAATCATATCAACTTGATGGACTGCAGCATGGAGCTCATCACAGATATTCTCAGAGAAAACAAGCTGCTATTTTTGGGCTGTCAAAAGTCAAACAAGGAGATACTGAGAAGAAGCTTTACACACACAGATTAATATCTGTGTTTTCAGCCCAACAGCCCACTAGAGTATAAACCTGCAAAATGGGCTGAAAATGTTTAATAATGTCAACAAAATCAGAACCATAAGGAAGGGGAGAAATGAATATTAAGAAAGCACTTAATATCTGGGCATAGCCATGTGACTAAAAGCAGCAAACTAGAGCGATCATCTCTCAACAGAGGTGACGGGCTACTGGTTCATATATGTAAAGTTCAGTCCTCCCCCAGACTGTTTACATAAAATGCTTTGAGTTTTGGGTAGGAAATAGCTGACAAATGGCATCAAGATATGTGTGGAAGTAGCAGTAGACAGAAAAGTAGGGGGGCTCTTAAGAGACTTGAAAAAAAGTTGAATTTTCTTTTACTTAGACACTTGTGATGACATAAAGAAACACACAGAAAGACCAGCTTAACAAGGCAGAAATATAGGACACAAAAACACCCAGAGCTTTTTCTTTTAATATATTTTGATATTATGCTGCAATGTGAGCTGTCATTGTTACAAAGCCAGGGGTTAGCTATGGTCTCGACTAAAAGCTGTCACAGTGAGTGGCTCTCTTCTCTTCAAGAAGACCATGAGCGATGGTGATGATGCAAGCAATGGGTTTTCCTGAGGTGTGAGCTCCTACGAGTCCGCCTGCGGAGGCGCCTCTGATGCATCAATAACTGAAGGCGCTCCAGCTTACAGTGCAGTGTCTTATTTTCATCTTTGCATGAGTGCATCAGCTGGCTATCCTCACCTGCATGAGAGGAAAGAAGGAGTTGCAGGAGTTTATTGTGAATTATTGTATTTCTGAACCGATTCTCAGTTCAGCCTTCAATCAGATTCAACTCGAGTCAGTTCTGTTTGAGTATAGTGGATGATTTAATTACATTTCTGTTTTTAACTAAAAATTATTTTGTTTTTGGATAACAGGATAACATTTGGTTTGGTTTAATATTATCTTTTAACAGGTCAATAAATCCACAAATTCAGACTTCTACTCTTTTGATCATGAGTTGGTTGAAAAACAAACATTATTATTATTATTATTATTATTATTATAAAGCTTGAGCCAATGTTTCAGATGTCTTGTTTAGTCTACAGGAACAGATCATTTAAACTAGAACTTTATAAAAGACGTTTCATTCCACAAAAAATATAAACACATCAAAGGCTGCAATTATAAAGTCACACTGAAAGCAGAAAAAAAGACTAGTTCAAGCTAAAGACAGGATTTAAGATAAATGTAAACTGTTTCAGTGTGACTATACTTTGCAGTTAATTAAATGCTTCCACTGTTATTTATTTATTTTTTTTAAAAAGACATTTTTACCCATGTGCCCCTCTCTCTGGGTTAGTGGTGGCTGGCTGACTGGCAGGTTTGATGGATGACAGCGCTGAAGGAGAGGATAAGTTGGGGCTCCCTCCTGGTTGTAGTATGTGGCTCTGAGGAGGTCTTTGAGGATTTGTAGAATTATGGCGATGCCAGATCGGGGATGACCAATGCTGCTCTGAGCGCAAGGGGCCAGCATTCCTGATGAGAAAAAAAAGCTGCTGGTCAAATTTGTACAACTGGAAATTATTAAAGCATTAAATGTAGTTCTTAGACTTTAATAAAGATGTAAATTATTCGTATAGTCTTCTGTATCAGAACTAATCCTGAGATAACAGACGCGTGTTTAGTTCATTCTGTTATGAAAGTAGATGTAAGTTCACACAGCTCTGCATAGATGGATCTACAGTGTCTGTTTATTTGTCTTTATCGGCCCACTTTCACACTGATGTATGTGCAGTGGTCATGACTAAAGACGTACCAGAGAAAGTTCCAGAGAAGACACCTGGAGAGTGACTCACAAGAGTCTCTATGACTGCTCCTGGCTGCTTGGACAGTTCTGCATCAACATCACCCTACAAAAGGAAAAAAAAAAAAAATATATATTTTTTTTAATATATTTTTTTTCTTTTTTTTTCTTTTAATGAAACAAAGACATAACACATTGTGTTTTGCATAATTTTTTGTTGAAGCATGGCTCACCTCTGAAAATGTTGAGGCTGGTTCTGGGCTGAGGGGTCCCGGGATGGAACTGGGGGGTCCACCTAAGCAGACTGGTGTGGTTGCTTGCAGTGGACAGTTGGGATGTGGAAAATCCGAAGGCAAAGGAGACAAGTGAGCAGAACGGGAACGATCAGGAGGCAAGGGATCATGGCAGCTTGCATTTGGGACACTAGTGGGTGAGTCAAAGGAAGTTCTGGCTCTCTGCATGCTACACTGGATGGGAGATTTGGAGTCAGTCAAATGTAGAGCTGGAGAGGAAGTCTGAGAGGTCTCAGATCCTGTGGAGGACCAAGAAGAGGCAGAGCTGGGGTGGTTTAAACTGCTGGAAGTGTGAAGGTCACTTTGAGGCCTGCTACTGCTTTGAGACTTTAGGTCCCTGTCTTGCTGCAGCTTCTTCACATCTTGTGCAGACAGCTGGAGCTCCACATACATGGTGTGGGAACCAGTTCCAATGTTGAGGGTCAGAGGTGAGCGCCCAGACAGGAAATCATTCATCTGAAAGACAGCCACATAAGGACTTTTATAATACTTTCAGTGTCTCTTTTTATTAGTTTGACAACCCTTCTGGATGCTGAAGGGAACAGAGGAACAGCCTGTGTTTGTAAGAGACTGGGACTTTAACAAGGAAAGTCATCCTAGATGTATTAGATAAGAATTTGCATAATTCCTATAGATTTGTCCTGTCTAAATATTTTTAAGTAGCTTGAATGGCGTAACAAAAGAACAAAAAACAAACGAAAAAAAAAGCTATCCAAAAAACCCCCCAAAACATTAATGATAATAAACAGTATCACACATTAGTATACTTGAAGGAAAATTACAGTTAAATTTAACTATACATCAACAATGCTCTGCAATTATCAGTTGATGACGTGTGTAACTGTATTTCTGAGTTTATGGAGATGCATGTTACAAAACTGCACAGAGTCACAATGTTTGAATATGTTTACATGTTTGCCCACAAGTCATTAAAAAAAGACTGTGTGGGATTTTATTTTCTCAAAGATCAGACATCTACATGGCCAAATGGCTAAAATCAGCCCTCTACAATAGCTGACTTTGAATTTTTCAGATAAACTGATTTTTTTAGTGACATGAGAATTTTTTTTTTTTCCAGGTGAAGTAGACCCTTTCAAGACTTTATGGTCATCTTAACAAAGTTCAGGATGAGCTCCCAGGAGTTCTCCTTCCCCTCATTCATTTATTTATTTAACAGGTAGCCATTAAAGAAAAAAAAATTACCTGGACTTCTGTTAAACTTTCCAGCATGTCCATCATAGTCCTCTCTCTGGCAGTGGGGCACTGTGGTGAGACAAATAGAACTGATTGATTACACATATTTAACAATGTTAGTATGTGTAAGATGTGTCCTGGCCTACTTACTACTAAACCTGCCTCTACAGCTGGGACCAGGGTCAGTTTGCTGCCATCAGTCACACCCTGCTCCAACAGTTTCCCAGCTGTCAGGGGCCTAAAATGTAGAATCCATGCACAGCAATAGTATTAAAAATAATAATACAAAGGGAAAATAATGCATAGTCAGTTGTAAAGTCTAAGTGTAATAATCTATGTGAAATATGAATACATTTCAATTTCGTTCTTTCATTAAAGCAAAGGATGGTGTATACTATAACTTGCCTGTCTTTATGCAGCAGTACGATCCTGTCTGTTGGTAGTCGCAGTTTTTGGGAGATACGTGTCTTCATGCCCTCCGCAGTCTCTCCACGGGGGACTGTGAGCTCCACCGGGATGCCGGTGGTCGAGGTGACGTACAGCCGCATCTGGGGATGAAAGGTGCTCACGGCAGCCCCACTTACAGAGCGAGGAGTGAAGCCACAGTGGTGCTGCTGATCCGTCCAATCACAGGTTTTTACGTTATAAACCAGGTTCTAGTCTTTTCTTTGTTAACCTTCCTCCGGTCTGTTTGAAAGCAGAGGAAACGGGGTCGTTCAACCGCGACACAGCTTAACACTAGCTCCTTTCATCTGTGACAGAAACAGCTCTACTACCAGAGTAAAACAGTCCTGTTACACAAAACCACGCCCACCCAACATCTCACCCAATGAGATAGAGCCACCGGGCTTGCGTTGTCCAATCTGAAGAGTCCTCCCGTTAAATGGCTCCGCCCCGGGTTGTGCCGACTCATTCATTGTGATGCCACTCACGCAACAGTATTTTATACGTGTTGTCATGTTAAAAAGTCCTCCTTACTGAAATAAGTGAACGCAGTCTTAGAGGAGAAATCCCACTATTTGTAATTCACGGTCCAGTAATACATACTCATGTTTAACTCTGAGCTCCTGTTATTTCAAAACCCTTAATACATTATTTGCTTAGGTCTCTTCAGACTTTCTATAGATAGTCAACTGTGTTGGCTTCCAGAGCTGGTTGGATGCTGGTGGAGATATGTTCTTTACTCTACACCCTCCTTGTGATGCTAGAGTCAGGAAGGTGGAGCTGGAGGGTTTTTTGAGACCTGGCATCACATCTGTTTAATGATGTTATTATTCTCAAAATGACAACCAGCACACTAATCAGAAGGAGTGAATCTACGGTAGTTTATGACTATAATGACATATGAAAAACATCTGACTTTGGAAATAAAAGAGACAAATCGAAGATTTTTAACTGGTTTAGCTTTTTAACTTTTTATTGAATTTTTGAGCAAACCCTCTGCAACTTTCAGAGGGACTCAACTTTAAAACACTTCCTGTTTCACTTCACATCTTCATCCCAATGGCAATGCCCAACTTTTCCAGAGTGTCTGTGTCAAAATTCTTTCAGTCTCAAAGCAACTGTCCACAAATTTGCCCATCTTTTTTTAAAAGTCTGAGTCACCAAGTGATCTACATTATACACTTAATCCACAAGTAACGTGATGGCAGTTCAGCGATGGCCTTTGGCTGAATGTTTGAATAGTGCTATTTGTAAAAACATCACTATCATACATTATATACTCCCTGTGATTTGTGTGCGTGCTTACCATAATGATTACACAATTGCAGATGTTTTGAGCTGACTCAAACATTTTTGCATAATGCTTTTATTAATCTCTGTCATGTATAAAAATATATTTTTGCCAGAAATTTCTTAGTTTACTGACTGAGACTACACTGCCTCGTTTTAATTACGTTAACTTTGGTCATACATTTCAAGCTGCAGTACTTCAACCTTCCAGTCATTTTCAGCATCACCTAAAAAAACATGCATCACTAAAATGCAGTAGCTGCTTTTTAATAGGTACTGTTATATCAACAAACTAGAAATGACAAACATATTTTTTTATTTTATTCCATTCTGGCTATTTAGGCTTATAACACAACAAGGTCTCAGACATTTGGTCAGTTTTGTGCACAAACAGTAGTTGGACCCTTTAACACTGTATCTGTCCACTGATTTTACTAGTGGTGCATTTTAGTAATATTTTAATAAAATACTCAGTTCTTTCTGTCACTGTGAAACTTGCAGTTAAAGGTCATCACTGTGGTGCTCTCTAGTGGCTGCCATGTACTCAAAACAATACCTGTATTATTTTTTTGTGATTTTAATTGTGTACGAGTTTATAACTGATCAAAAAGTGATGTCGATGCAATATCAAGTAGTTTGAAGTGTGTTTGGTGTCCATGGTGGGATCTATGAAATCTCTATAGTCATAGAATATGCAATGACATTGAATTTTTTTTTTCAAAGATTTCTATTTTTAGGTGACAAAAATCTTCAGACCAAAATGATTTGAGTCAGTATGAAAAACATACAATCTGAGGTGATAACTGAGGGCATGTAGATCACTATCTCCTCTCCAACTGTCAGGTTTACATCTGAATAGCTGATAAATGATCAATCACTCAGTTTTTGGTGACTACAAAAAAGAAATACAACTGTGATGTTAAAGTTAGTAGCTGTAGATGACTGCAACACTATTACAAATAATGACATTTCCTGGGAATGTATTTACAAGTGAGGTCAATGACTGATTGTCTTTTTTTTTAACAGTGTCACAGAGTCCTGTATCAGCATGCATAGTACTCATGGGAGTGAAACATCTTAGCCCTGCTCACATGCATCAGTGACTCCTGTTAGTTTTATGACTCAGTTGGCAGTAGGAGATGCTCACAGGAAATACCCACTCTTTGCATCCTGCAGTCCCTCACATCTTTGGCTGTTTAGTATGCATGTCCAACCTCTGGTCCAGAGCTGGCTCTCAAGCTGTGACTGTCACAGGATGCACAAAGAAGAAGAAGAGCTTGGAGTAAAATGTGACGTAGGAAGCTACAGAGCATCAAAATGCAGTTAATGTATCTTCTCATAGTAGCTAAAAATAGTAGCACCAGCAACGCCTCCACTTTATAGTCTGTGTCACTTCATTCCCATATGAAATACCTCATCCCACGTCCTCATTCACCTCCAGTCATTTAAAAAACCTTATTAGTTTGTGAAATGCTACAGTATTATTCCCTTAAGAATTACAACATATATTTCAGTCTTTGTTGGATTTCATTGTAAGATTTTTTTCCCCATCATTATAAATGGTATGATGATCACAGTGGGATATTTTGATGGACAGTCTGTCCTCCTTGAGCCTATCCGCCTCATCTCCTGTCACCAAAGCTTTTCATTGAGATAAGTGAGGCGGGAGAGGCCTCTGCTTTACATTCTTGGAGCCTTGGTGAGAACAATTCCACAGGATGTCCTGCTCTTCAGAGCATGCACAGACGCAGCTCTGACGTCAACGGCCCAGCAACACACGCACACACACACAAGCACACACACACACTGCACCCACCCTCTCCTTCAAATTCCTCCCACCTCTGCACAGCCTGTCTTGGCATCATTTCCCAGATGTTTCAGTGCTGTGGTATGTCACACCTCAGCCATCCTGGATTTAAAAAAAAAAAAAAAAAAAAGGAAATTATATGTGAGGAGTTTGGTTCTGACTATTTCATGGTGAACCCTTTTAAATGTGTGTGGTTTTGTCTGAATTTACAGAGACAGATAAAAGAAAGAATTTAAGGCTTTATAAGAATATATCATGAACCTTAGACAGTAGCTCAACAATAAATTGAATTAGATATGTATTTATCTATATATTAAAATTATTATATTCATTTTTCAGAGTGAGTAAATCAGAACTATGTACTATTTATCCTGCTGGGAACAAATGATTTCACTTTATAAATGATAAAATAATGATTTTCATGTTACAACAACTGATAGTTTGCTGATCTCCTGATAGTTATTTGATCCGAGTTCACAGGTACAAATGAGTTCATTAATAGTTCAGTTTGATTTTTTAATGATTGCTGAGCTACGTAGGAACAATGTAATTGCTAAGCATTATGGGGGAATCTTCTTTTATTAGACAGGGTTGCAAAGATCACTAACAAGACTTTATAAGCACTTGTAAAAATGTAAGGAGTTATTGTCTCTGACACTGATGCTGTAAAGAATTTTTTTGTGTGTGTGTAATTGCAAAACAACTACATTTCATGTTCGCCATGTTTTCTTCCTTTTTTAGACCTGTGACATACAGAGCAAGTTGTCCTGAGAGGAATGTGCAATAAGCATGAGTTTAGGGCATATGAATCACCCTGAAGCAAATATCAGAGAACAACGTGGCCACGAGTCTCCCACAGAGTCTGTCAGTTTTATAGTTTGCAATAAAACCACATGTGTTAATTTGAACAAACATGCACAAATGTTTTCCGAAACAGAGAGAAAATTCTGCACTTTCACTTTAGGTCAGATGACAAAACAAGTTAGTAAAAGGTCATGGTTTGGATGATAATAGACACTTGTAGCGGTTATCTTGTTTCAGTTAAATATCGTTTTAAAAGGTCAAACATTTTTCTTTCCTTGATGAACTTAAAGGTGGTTGTTTTCCCACCAAGATGAAGCCAAATATGGCACTGTAACGTGCACTAAAAATAACTTTTAGAACTGGATTGATTTTACACTGTAAAACATATTTTAAGAGCTGCCTTTTCTCCTCACCATCAGGTCTCCTGAGTCTTCCACAGGTGTATATGAACTTTGTTTCCAGATTACAATAGAAACTCACCATCTATCACAGTATCATCAGCATATGTCTGGAAACCCACCGCTTTGATGGAGCTGAATGCACAAAAGTGATGTGAAGCGAGGACAGAAACCCATAAAAGTCCAAAGATGATTAATCATTGTTGACAGTCACATTGCTGTAGAACTGAATTGAACAGAATTAATCCATCCATCCATTTTCTAGACCCATTGAATCCATTTCTGGGTCACGAGGGTCTGCTGGAGCCAATCCCAGCTCATCATAGGCGAGAGGCAGGGGTACACCCTGGTCAGGTCGCCAGTCCATCGCAGGGCCACATACATAGACAAACAACCATTCACACACACACTCACACCTATGGGCAATTTTAGAGTTCCCAATCAACCTTACATACATGTTTTTGGACTGTGGGAGGAAACCGGAGTACCTGGAGAAAACCCACGCAAGCACGGGGAGAACCTTCTTGCTGTGAGGTAACAGTGCTAACCACTAAGCCACCGTGCTGCCCAAACAGAATTAATCCTCAAAGGTAAATGATGATGTTGCTGTTTAAATTTCTTAGAAAGATGAATACATATCAAGTTAAATTCAAATAATCATGAGGTGAGAAACAGCTGGTTGAACTCAGAGACCATCTTGCATTAATGCATTAGTCTTGAGTTTGTCGCCTGGCAGCAACCTTAGTAATGGCGTCAAATGCAGCATCAGCAGGTGGCACAGGTGAATCCTCTCAGCAGACAGCATGGATGAAAACTTACATCCAGCAGTGCAACATCTGGGCTGCAGAGGTGCTTCTTCATGGTTTCCATGGTTACACCATCTACATTTAACAAGTGCTGTAGACACTCCAGGAGTCACAAGGGCCGTTAGTTTCCCTGCATCATCTAAAATCCAGATGGACAGATGTTGGATTTCAGAAGGCGCTCCTGCTGTCACATCGTACTTCTCCTCTCAGAGCTACAAGTTCATCCATCCCATCTCCCAGAGAGATGGGATATTCCGCATCCTCAACATTATGACCTTTCCTCTTCAGCTCATCTGCATTTTAGGTCTTTTATTTATTTATTTATTTTTTAATATTAGCTTTGGAGTCTTTGGAAAGCGAATGTTCTGCTTCCACATGGGAACAACTTTCCGCTGTCATGGTGACTCAGCCATGTTTAAAA
>JAOWBL010000009.1:8935981-8952127 GCA_028564865.1 Zenarchopterus dispar | reverse complement strand
ATGTTTAAAAGTACCAGAATTACCATCAGAAATCTTCCAGGCACAAAAGTATTCAAACCAACATGGAAAATGCTTTTTTTCCCCTTAAATTATAGTTTCAGTGGAAACAGTTCAAAGAAGAAAGAAAAAAATCCCTAGACAATATGAACAAAACCATAATTTGATAAAGCAACTGCCAAAGGCTGCCAGGAGAGCCGCATCATTTAGGAATGCTCTAATACTGATTCGTATATAGAGCGAAGTAATACTGCTCAGACATTGAAAATAGTTCCACTAAAATAACCTCATCAATGCATCAATATAATACAGTTCACTTTGATACAAGCATGTACTGTGGGAAACATCTAAGTATACCATTAAAAAAAAAACGAAGTATATTCTTTGACGTCCCAGGTAGGAAATTGTTCTGGGAGTGATGACACCTTTTCACATATCAGGATACAACTTCTATTCACTCAGTGAAATGTGAAAATATTGATTTCTATATTCTTTTTTTAGTGATATGTAGAGTCTAGTTACCTCATAAAACTGGTTTAAATCTTGCAGATCCTTACTGGCAAGTGAAAATGGAAAAATGTAATGTCCTGGAGTGCACAGTTTTAAGTAGTCCAGAGGATAAACACATTCATATCATTCAGCTGCTCTGAATTAATCCTCTCAGATTGCCATATGCTGCTATTTCTGTCACTCAGTCTGCTCCATGCTTTGAACCAGTTTTCCAACATTTTCCACCAAGTTCTTTTTTTTTCCTTTACAGAACCTGAAAATCTGCTCCTCAGGTGTTCATCTGTAATCCTGCTGTCTGTTATCATACAGACATACTGCCAGGTGGGTGCTGGGACAAGTTCTGTTTGCGCAAAACACCTCTGCGTTACACAACATGCAAACTGCAGAGGCTGAGCCTGCAGATTGTGTTCTTGGATTAAAGTGTGGGTGCAGATGCAGCAGAATATTTATGTGGAGTAAATGCATTTTAAATGTATAAGGGGGATAACAAGACCTCAGACTATCTAAATAGCAAATGATACCTCATTAAAAGTGCACAAATGCTTCGACAAACATGTGTTAGCTTGTAGATTCAGTACTTTGGGGAAGAAAAATCAAGCTGTGTTTCAAATGCAGTCTGTTAAATTGTCACATGCCATTTGAAGCCCAAGCTCTTACAACAGAGATGGGACTCACGTGGACTTCTGGGTGATTTCGAGAATTTTTCCACTGTGGCTTCTTGGCCTAAATTCTGATTATTTTTAAAGTATTTTGATAAATTAGACTCAAGTGGATTGGCCCTGACTTGATAAAGCAAAAGCTGCATGCAGGCAGATCCTCCAGCCTGTGTTTAACTGAAAAACAACGGGACAATGCTGCCATCAGGTGGCGAAGCGTGAGATTACAAAAACGTTCACCGCACCCGTCGATATGTTTGTGCATCTTATGTCGCAAGGATATTGAGACAAGCGCATCAAACTGAAAAGATGGGATCGTTCTTGGTATTTGGCTAGACTGTGTCATAAATTGAACAGTTGCAGTAATAGCGTGATCACCAATCCGCCGCCCTGTCAAGCAACTGCCATTCATGAGCGATTGCTATAAATGAGCAAGGATTTTCTCCTCCATCTCACATCATCACCACCATCATCATCAGTCTTAGTCACGTGCTTCAACGGGAGCGGGCGGTGGGTGTGTCCAATCGCGTGTGGTTTCATTCATAACTACGGTCTTTATTTGAAGCCCAAATTAAAGTATGCAGACGGAGAAGGCGTCCAGTGCACCGCTTCCAAACAGACTTTACAGCAGGGTGAGTCTAATTTTTGTCGGTCTCAGTTAACCTAACCATTCCGCGTGGGTCTACGGACGTGCCTGCGTTTCACTGTGGTACTATTTCATTATGTAAGATGTGGGATAGGTGACAGGGCTCCAGATTTATTGAAGAGTATTTGACGCGCAGGGACCTCGGTGGATTCCGCATATGTCCGCCACATGAACGCTCCCGTGTGACCTGTGGTGATTTATCACCCCGCAGGCTCAAAACACGCGACGCTGAGACATGGGACAGCCCTGATCGGCGGGTTTTCGGAGGAGAGGGGAAGATGCTGCTGATGCTGATGCTGAGCGCCGCCGGCTGCAGCACATCGCTGTAGTCACTCTGCACAGAGGAGGGAAGCTCCTCCAACACCGCCCGCGTAGACAGTAAGATACAGCACATCTGGATCACTTCATCTCTCACTCACACCTCGGGGTGATGTGATGCAGTCCTTCTTTCCCTCTCCATTTATGTGCTAGTACTTATAAGAATACAAACAGCATCAGCATCATTGGAATCTCATTCAGATACGTTCAAATAAAGTCTCTGGTGGGGCTGACAGCGTGGGCTCGTTCGGAGCCTATGGATGATCTGATCACAACATATTGTAACACGTTTTAATCGTAGCAAAAGTCATACATGCAAAGCTTTGATGCTAAAAAAATAAAGAGGATTGAATCAATATCAAGTAAAGTGGCTCAATTGATGAAGTGGAGATTCACTCTATATCCAAAAAAAAAAAAAAAAAAAAAGAACTAGTTCAATAAATCATTATATTTATCATCTGACCTTAATAGGTGGAGTTATGTGATAATATTATTTTTGACTAGTTTATTCACTTGTGACTTTAAAACCTTTGAGAGCTTTCTAAGGAAGCTTGCTATGATGATTGTGGAGATCTTGGATGATTAAAAAGTACAAAACCAGTCCCCAAGATCCCTGTGAAAACCATCTAATCTGTTTGACATGCAGTGAGACATGAAGTAAAGGCACATGTTTTCACCACATCCGTGGTAAGATGGCAGATAAGTAATTAAGCAGGCTCTTCCACAGGCTAACACTTTGTAAAATCACTGTGTCTTTCTACACAGCCTGTAAAATGATGCTCAGTTTCTGTGTAATCTGAGCAAAAGAGAATCTCTGAACACACACTAATGTTTCCACAAAAAGATCCAGTGGCACTGACTGGGTGTAAACCGTCAATGAAGATGACTCAACTGAACAAGGTTTCACATGGATGTGCAGTGGTGTGTAAGTGTGTTTTCTTGCTATTCAAAGCCTCAGTCACATTCTGGTTACCTTGAGCTCTGTTATTATATAAAGTATGACTCTCACTGTGTGGGAATGTGCAGATGTGCTATCAGCGCACAAGAGGAATGTGAACTGATGTTACACAAGCAGCACTCTGTATGGACGTTACTGCAGATAGGTCCTTTTACAGGGTGAGACCTTTCGGTGATGTGGAGCCGAGAAAATCGTGCCTGCAGTGGATGTCAGTCTGTCTTTGAACACAACACAGCTGAAGGGAAGTAGGGTTAAGCAGAGATGGGAAGTAAAGAACTACAAATACTTTGCTACTGTGCTTAAGTTACTTGAGTATTTATTTGTCTGCAGATGTTTTACTTTTACTCCTTCCATTTAAACACAAAAATCTGTACTCTCTACTCCTTACATCATCAAAACAGGCCAGTTACTTTTCCAGCCTCCACCGACGAAGACATGACGTAAAAGGCGTCACGAACTAGAGAAAGAGATCAAGTGAGAGTATGAGTTATGAAAGAGAGAAAATTTGCAGGGTGGCAGGGAGGAAGTAAGGGATCCAGGGAGTATTGTCGAGTGGTTTTGTGCAGCAGATTTAGAAAAGCAAGACATTCTCCATCCAGGGCCTTAATAAAAAGAAGTGTTTAATGTTGTTGACTCCAAGAATGAATCATGGTGAATGATGTGTGTCTCGTGCAAACCTAAAACCCACAAAAATCTGGCGTGCAAGAATTTGCTGTCTTATCTGAAAAAACACACAACGTTAAAGAGTATTTTCAGTCGGTCTTATACGGTTGTCATTTTATGGAAGTCATTTTACAATTTTACCAATGCTATGGGATCTCTTGTCTGTTCAGTCATGATTATTTTTAATTTGCACCAAACTGAATCTGATTTTGTTCCTTGTGCTATCACAGTTCAGGTTTATAAGAGAAGAATTTCCTGCTTTTTGTGTCTGTGTTTTTTTTTTGTTTTTTTTTTTGTAGTTTTGTGTAGTTATAGAAAGATGGTCTATTGTTGACAGCAAAAACTTTTTTTTATTGAAGTACATTTAAGACTCTATACTTCTTTGCTTTCACTTGAGTAAAGAAGGTGAATCAATACTTTTACTTTTACCAGAGTTGTTTTTTACACAAGTATTTGTACTTCTACATAAGTGTAAGATATGAATACTTTTGCCACTTCTGGGGTCAAGGGTTTGGTATGTTAAAGGGTCATTACACCAAACGTACATAAGAAGTCTAGTTGACAGCTTGACGGGGCTAATGTATAGACTCTAGAAACAGTTGTGTAATCTTTTCTGTGGCTATGGGGAGATTTTTGCAGTCTGAGAATGAAGCGATGTTTCATCAGATCTAAAAACTGAAACAACCTGAATCACAAACTGGATATTTAAAGGACACGGAGGCTTTCACAAGGAATATGCAGTTTAGATCTTCTGCAGCATCAAACACTGCAGTTGGGATTTTGGTTCTGCCGAAGCCCCAAAATCAAATATCAGTTTTATCCTTTTTTTGCTTTTTGAAAAATGTTTTTTTTTTTTTTAATTTTAATTTAATTTAATTTTTTGGCAGTTGTATAACATAAAGTGCTGCTCAAGCTGTGAAAAACCAACAGATCTCCAAGTTAGTGGCACATAAAGCCACTTGACATTTTTTTTTTTTAACACAGACTGGATCATTTGTGATGGGTGTTTCAAAAATGCAAGAAGGAAAGCAGAGAGTTTCAGACTAAACAGGGAAAGATATGCTGTGGCAATGAACGCTTAGAAAATAATGTGATTTATTTTACACATTAAAATATTTAAATTGATTCTAATAGATCGTGAATAAAATTATAAACCTGTAAATAAGCATAATACTGTTGTTTAAAATAGCAAGGCTGTGAGTTAAATAGTGCTTTAGTAGGGCACTATTTATAGCTGTGGCTTCATACACGTTTTGTGCTATTATTAGGCTTTACTCACAGAACAAGAGGGAATGTTAAATATGCACAATAATACACACAGTCTATACCTATCTTATACAAAGCACAATGTGAGGTGTGTTTATGTAGCTTTAAGGTACAGAGAAATGTGTTAAATCAGACCTTGTCCTAAAATACCGAGAGCTCTTCAATTCTGACTTTGTGGTCCTTAAATTGAGTTTTATCTTATTTACTAAGTAGGATGCACTTTGAATATTCTTCACTGAAAACAGAAGCTATACTAACATCAATCAGCTACTTTGTCTTCACCTTCCTCGATTTTCTTTATCCTCTGCAGGGCCCGTTCACACTGCCCTGGACCATGAGCAATGATCTGCCTGTCCTGACAAGTCTGACTGAGAACTCCACTGTGAGTAATGCTGCATCAGCCCCTCTCTGTCAACTCCATCCACACCTACTGTCCACACAGTCGGCTGGTGCCGGCAGTCTGCTGTGTGATGATTTTGCTTGAAGAATTGTCCGTGAATACTTTCATGAGTCAAACTGAAGCTCAGCTGACACGAGAAACACATGGAAAGACAAGTAGAGACGACAAGTCAGTGCTCCAGTGATAAGCACCTGGGCTGCAGGTGGAGCAGACCTGTCTGTAGCTGATTCAAAAGCTGGGCTGAGTATGCTTATAGGGGATATTGTACGCCACATATCCCCTGGAGGATGTAGGGTGGTATCTGAGCTGGTGGTGATTACTGGTGAGTTAAAGCCATCTCTGCAGAAGGAAAATTGACTGCAGTTTCACTCTGCAGAGTGTGTTAGAAATATGGCCTGAAGACTGGTAAAAGGCTTGCTCTTTTTTTTTTTTTGGCAGAACTTGTAAAAACATCAGTTTTTTAATATCTCTTACTCATGTAACATAATGTGTAATGGACATACACATAGAGGTTCATCTAAATGTAGGCTACTGCAGCATCTCTGAATATGAACATACTCTATACATGCTTGAGCTTCAAACTTACCTCAGGTCAGAACACGCTTAACAAACCTATTTGTCAACGAAAAAAAAAAGTTTACATCTGCATGACCGCATTGTATGCCTCGTCTGGTTTTCTAGGCAGCTCCTGCTGCTCAGCAGTGCTCTCTCCTCCGTGGAGTGGCCTGCTGCTGTTAGACTGAGCTGGTGATTGAAGCTGACTGATTCATGCATGTATATCTGCAACCTTACAGAAGAACCTCACCCACTGACTGTGAAAGCAGGCTGATGATAAAATCTGCTGCTTTTGCTTCTTCTCACACAGTTCTTGTTTTCTGATGCATTTTCATGGGTTGATTGAGGTCAGTTTGCAGCTGCAGCTGTTATATTATTGCTGCTTTTGTTTGTTCATGGAGAAACATGAATATTGGCGTTTGAAGGTCTGATCAGACAAAAACCTAAAATGGGGGCTTGAATGCTGGGCATGCAGCAGCCCCTAAATTCATCAGCTAAATGGTGAACTGGGCTCCAGGAGGAGCTTCTTCACCCTCCAAAGCCTTTCATTATGAAACACTTGAGTTAGATAACATTAAATGCTGCAAGTGATGAATCTTCTGTTTGTGATGGTGAAAAGAACCCAATTATTTTTTACACTCTTGTCTGAAACTGATACTGGGAGCAAAGCCAGGAAAGTCTTTGGTGGGGATTGCTCATGTGCGTTGGCGGCATCCTCCTCCTCTTCTTCCTCCTCCTCCTCCTCTGACTTCCATTTTTAGCCCGCAGAGGCCTCATTTTCCTCTCATTGAGAAGAGCTGGGAAATTGAATTAAGGGTCTGGCTGACGTTTCGATTAGCATCCTCAGCTTCGCTCTGCCAAAACTGAGAGTATTAATCAGGAGAGAGCAGTGCTGCCATTTATGCAAGTGTGTGAGCGAGCCGACAGTACATATATGAGTGTGTATCTGATAAGAATCACTGTGAGGAGGTAAAGACTTAAGAGGGCGTTTCACTGTTAATTCCACTTATTCAGTATTAGGGTGCTTAACTGAGATCATAATGTCACAAAGAGACACATCAGTGGTGCAAAGCTCAGAGGAAAAAAAAGAGTCAATTACTACTACAGGTACTACAGATTTAGCTATTTCACACATGTCTGTGGGGAAGTAAGTCTGATTAGTACATCTTATCTCTGCAAACAAAAGTATTGAGATTATCTTGCAGAGGTGGCATTGCATGGTTAACACCAGCCGTGTCTCTAAAATATCTGAATGAAAAAGCAGCTTAAAAAAGGAAACTGGGGCCCTGTCCAGTCCCACGCATAGCTGGTAACAGGATTACAAAGCGCTAATTTGCTAAAAATTCAGCTTTAATGGAAATAATTGTGAAATCAGTCCCCAAGCAGATGGAAAGGGTGAGTTTAGGGTTAAGTATGGCTCTGTCTTGAAACCTTTAAAGAGGATGTAAATGTACACCTTCTTCTTTGTTATTTTCCCCATTGAAAGATTTTTCAGAATGAGACTAACACATTGAGAGGCCATAATAAATGTTCAAGTTCACTCAAAACAGGAAATACACACTTCAAAGAGAGAATATTAATGTCGAAACCTCTTATCTTTGCTTTCCAGCCTTAAATACATATTCATACATGCATACACTTTGAAAAATAGAGGTGATAAAAAAGCACTGACTTGCTCATCATCACCAATTTCAAAGTAACTAACCAATTACTTAACAAAACTAACCCATGTGGCTGTTTCTGAATAGGTTCTAATATTTAATTAGTGAACTTTATCCGCAACATTTGACTGTTGTAGCCAGTAGATCCAAATGCCCTCTGAAAGGTAGTACAGCAGGACAAAATTCAAATAAAGTGTCCTAAAAATAAACCACACACCAGTCCCAGGATTTTATATATATGTATATATATATACACACACACACACATATATATATTTTGTGGTTGCAGGATGTGCCAGTGTCGGCTGGACAGGTGGAGAACTATGTACTGCTGTTGGTGCTGCTGAGTGTCTTTGCCGGGGGGACGCTCATCCTGCTCTCCCTGCTGCTGCTCTTCTGTCACCGCTCCTGCTTGGGCGGACGACGCTACTCCAGGTGTGTGCAGGTTTAGGGTTTGCTTGGAATGACGCAAGGATCACAGGGAGTCGTGTAACTGAGATCAATCTGGTTTAAGGCGATGTTGAAAATGAAACTGAAGACTACTATGTGAACTCATTCCTCCTTACAGAGCGAGTGATGATCCTGAGAAGACAAATACCACCTATGCTGAGGATTCTCATCCCACACAAGGTCAGAACTGTGCCTTTTCTTTTGAGTTCACGTGTTCTGGTCCGCCTTCATCATTATCTCCATTATTTGTCTCTCTTGGTGTGTCCTTGTGGTCTTTTCACATCAGAAATCACAATTCGTCTGGATGAATCAGATGCTTTCTCAGCGTCGAGCTGTCATGATGGAGAGTCTGAGCGATTTGTCTCCACTGGGTCTACTGGCCGCAGAGTCTCCTTCAATGAATCTGCACTTTATGAACAGGAGAAAATGACTCAGGACAAAGGACGCAGGTACACTTTGAGATTGTCATTATTATTACTATTACTATTATTATTACTCCCCCCCCAAACACACACACACACCAAGAAGTTTGAATGACTTAGATTAGATGATCAATCCTCATCCTCAGGTACACTCTGACTGAAGGGGACTTCCATCACCTCAAAAAGGCCCGACTGACCCACCTTCACCTGCCTCCGGCCTCGAGTGACCTTAAGATACTGACCATCATGGAGTGTGACTCAGCAGAAAGTAGCACCATTAACATCAGCGAGACTTCAGCATCTAAACTACCCCTCACCATCTACCAGGTAAGAAAGTGTGAAATGTCTGCTAACTTGTGAAATTTTGTCTGAGTCTAAGATAAATCTGTTGACTTTTGTGTCTTCAGCCTGCTGAGAGAAGAACACCTGACTGGATGGGACAGAGCCTGAGCGGGGGCCTGCCAGGAGACCCCCATCACTCTGTCATCCTGGACCAGGCCTGCAGGGAGTCCTCATCAGCCATGAATGCACAGCACACCCGGTCCCAAACAGTGAGTCTGGACTTGTGTCCTCTAAATTCTAACATTTTCATTCAATATAGTTCAAGAGAATGAATCTCAAATTTGGTGATGGGAAGCAAACAGTGGAAAAACTAAAACTTCAAGATGTCAGCATCTGTTCAAGTGTTCAGTGCAAAACTCCGGTGTGAAGTATCAGAGCTGCAGCCAGACTTTAACATTGTTTTGTCACTTTATCAGCACAGCAGGACCCATCTGATGTTTTATTGAATATCTGCTTTGTTCTTACACTAAATACTAATATTAAATCATAGCCGATGTTTCTATAAAGGTTTACTTGTGGCTTTGAGGTGCAAAATGCAACCACACTGAACCAAATAATTCAAGAAAACATATCAGAGAAACTAGGAGCACATCTGGATACACACAGGTTTTGTTTCATTTTCTGATAGGTTTATACCGTGGATATAGTGTCAAATTTAAACCTCAAATGATTTGCCCACAAAAACATTTGCATGTTCTAAACCATAAATCATTTAAAGATCCATTTTTTTGACAAATGTGAACAGTGGAAAGCAGCTACCGCCGGTTTAAATCTACTGACGCACAGTGACATCAGTCCTCGCTGCAACTGAGTGACAAAATGACAAACTGTTGTCTCCTGAGGGCTTTGCCTCCTGATTCACGTTACAATTCATCTCAGTGTGTCTTCTTCTTTAATGTGTCATCACCTCCATCCGTCATCCTGCCACTTCATCTCTCTTGTCAGATGGAAGCCATCGGGGACAGGGGAGAGACTGAGAGCGAGAGGGGGCAGAGAGGAGACTCCTCACAATCTCCGGGCCAGACTTCAGTTCTGCACTTCTTCTCCAAACTGCGTCGCCATGCCAGTCTTGAGGGGGCGGGGCCTTACTTTAAGAGGTGGAAGTTTGACACCAGTCATCGTGCTGCCAGCCTTGATGCCAAAGGTTTGCATGGATACTGTATTTTGATTTTTTGGAAAATATCTTACTTTGCAAAGGAGTACCAGAACTGTGAAATTTGAAGATGTGCCTGAATTTCTTCCAGGATCCCCAAAGAGAAGGCCTTTTCAGAGACAGAGAGCAGCGAGTGAAACCACTGATCACACCGAAGAAGACTCCTCTCCTCTCCGAGATGACAGCTTTGAGTCCTTCCCACATACTCCCATCCAGACCGGTGCTCTCCAGTCTCTCTCTGCAGAGTCTCTGTCTCATCCTGAAACTGCACCCACATCTTCAGTCTTCCTCCAGAGGTACGGTCATCTCCGTAACACCATGATTTACACAATGTCATTAACAGACTTGTTTGTTGTATTATCTGATCGCTCTCCATTTGTGCAGGCTAAAACTGGGGGCCATGGTGGAGGTTGACAGAAACATCAACACCAGGGGAGAGGAACTCTGTTTCCCATCAGGCTTTCCTCAGAGACATGAGGAAGCCACGGTTAATGGGAGAGAAGTGGAACAAGAGACAGAATTCAGGGCCGTTATAAGAACTCAAGCAGCAGGAGGTACACCAAAAGCTGCAGAAGGTGATGACTTGTTTGGGACAGAACAAGAGACTGCCATGCAGGAAATGTTTGAGGACATGTTAAAGAAAACTAAAGTCACAAAAACAGAGAGCAGCACAGCAGATGTCAGCAAAAATAATGAGGTAGAGGTAGATGATGGAGATGAGGTGATACTGGGAGCTGAAGCCAGACTAAGGACTGACTCAAATTCATCCCAGTCCTTCATGACCCGCCAGGAGAGCTTGGAGGCACCTCCCTCCTTGTACAGAGACATCTGGAGCTTGCGAGCATCTCTGGAGCAATACGCTTCTTCAGACCAGAGCAGTACAGATCGGGAGTCCATTCGAAGCGATGCAGACAGCATCTCATCACTTGGAGGTGCAGGAGCTCGTTCTGGCCTGGACAGCTGCTTGTCACAAGATTTAGAGGATGAGCCTGAAGGTGAAGGGGAGGGAGAAGGGTTAGAGGGAGGAACCAGAGGGGCATCAGGTCCAGACAGTGAGATGGGAGGTGGAGCTGGAGGAGAGGCTGAGGGAGGAAACAGGAAGCTCCTTCAAATGGACAGCGGTTATGCCTCCATTGAAGCTCCATCCAGGGCTCCAGAGGAGATGCGGCTGTTTGGGCCTCCTGGAGTCCCTCGAGGGAAGACGGCATCTGAGAGAAGGCTGTTTTTCACCAACTCTGGAAGAAAGGGTTCAGTATGCGAGAGTGTTGATGCCAGGCTGTTTCAGGAGGAGCTGGAGGACCAAATGGCAGATAGCACAGAGACAGATGAGAAACTAAAGCACAAATCTCTCACCCTTCAAGAACCATATCAGCTCCTGAAATCCATACATCCTCAGAAACCTTCAGAAACACAACCTCAGCCTATGTCTCCACTGATGAAACCAGTTCTGCTTCCCCCTAGTCCTCATCGGCCTCGTCTCCGCCGACGCGACTATAGCATTGATGAGAAGACAGATGCTCTTTTCAACGAGTTCCTTCGTCATGACCCACGTTTCGACCAGCAGGACTCTCCAGTACGTTCCAGGCACAGATCCAGGGTGCACCTCCGGAAACAGTGGCAGAGACATAAGCAATACAGTGACCCCGGTTCGGTCTCTGGGGGACGGTACTCGCCATCTTTGGAAAGGCAGAGGTTTACGCCGCTGAGGAGGGGGGACAGCGCCGGATACCCTTTGGACACCAGATATTACAGCACCCTCTCACGCATAGCGAGCGCAGCCGATGAAGAAGCCAGCGAGGTCGCAGCTTCTGAGGAAGTGGGCAAAGAGAGAGCAGAAGGCAAAGATCAGGCGTCTGAAGGAGCAGCAGGGGATGCCGCAGAAAGTGTGGCAAGCAGGACATCTGAGGGAAGCGATCCAACAAGAAGCAGCTCTGGCTGTGCAGAATCAACAGGTGAGACTGATGGCTGCCAAGTCTCTTTGGATCAGAACACAGAAAGCACAACCAGCCAGACTGTGAGCACTGTGACTGCACAAGTGAGCCGCATGGATCCCAGAGTGGACAACAGGAACAACAACAGCAGTCAAGCCATGCTATCAGAGGTTTCCCTACAGTCAGAGGGCAGTCTGGCGGACAAGCTGGTCACGTCAGTGGAAGAGAGGCTCTACAGCGGCCTGCGGAGCGCTGAAAATCCTGGACAGGAAGTCCTTACCATGTCTTGTACAGCCTCCCCTGGATTCAGTCCCACTTAACTATGCCATATTCTTCATCACTTTCTTTCAGATCATCTATAAACCAAAACAACAGGACTAAGGGGGTCAATAGGAATCCAAACATCATCAGTTACTCTGTCAGATGTCTTCTAAAGGACCAAACTATCTTCTTGATGGCCAGTTTATTTCCATTCAGACCTTAACTGCCACTGTGATACCATGTGACATGTGATGCCCTTCTTTTGGTAATCATTCTTCAAAATCAAAATGCACACTTCTTTCAACTTTGAAGATGTAAACCTATTACAAGAAAACATATTTTCAGACTTGACTGTGTTTCTAGCATGCTACTGTAGGTCCAAATGATGTGCAAGTGAATACTGTAAGTTTTACCTTCAAACAAAAGCACTTTGATGAGAAGAAAGACAATGGCGCTCATCATTTTTTCTAATTTTAAAACCCCATCCCCTTTCAAGTGTCCTTGTCTCAGTCATAGAAGGGAAAATTTACAAGCTGTCTGTATATGGCAATATGAATAACAACCTTGAACCAGTTACCATTAGTGCTTCAGTGCTTGTAGCCTTCTCTTTCATGAACATTGAATCAACTGTGTTAAAGTGAAACCTATAAAAACTAGAAAAAGATTTGATCTTAGAATTGTGTTTGCAATGAGCATTTCATATGCATACTTTGATCCATTTTCATTTTTTGGTGGGCATCTGTTGAGGTGGTGGGACCCAGGAGCTCCAGCAAAGACTTGCGGAGGCAAGACTCAGGTGATGTTGGGAGTTAATGACGCAGGAACTTCCAAGACTTTTAGACCAACAGTTCAAAGTTTTTGCTTTAACACCCTTATTAAAAATAGAAACTGAACCACAGAGAAGTGAGAATGATGTTGGCCTTTTAGAAAGAAAGACATTTTTATTTTTTTATTTTCATTGGATTTTACAAGCATGGCTTGAAATTTGGGGAAATATTTCAACTATTTTCTCTCCCTCTCTTTTTAATTTTTTAAAATTAACTCGTTAAAAATGTCTTGCTTGCAAACTCAAGATTCATCAACTTAAAAAAAAAGCCTTTAACTCACTCAACAGCTGCTGACAGTTTCATCAACACCCCTCATAAATTTATGGCCAGGTAAGGAACTTTAACCGATATTATCCAACATCAGCACTCATATTTCAGACATGCGCTTCCCTCACAAGAACCCAGGAAAGTTCTTCATGACGGTACTTTAAGAATTTTTTTAAAATTAAACTATTGTTGCCATTATTCTGATCAACACCTTGCGAAAGACCCGTCGACATTTACGCCCCACACAGAGGGAACCAGTAAATCATGCCAGAGGAGCTGCCAACCGCAAAAAGAGCGATTTTAGTAAGAGCTTTCACGACTGCTACAACTGCTTCAGCTTTAATCAGAAGATAGTTTTAGGATTTCAAAGGTGAAGAGCATCACTTCCTGTAACACAAGATGCAATTTATGATGGAGATTGACACCTGAGAAAAGGCGATGGTGCCAGTACTTTGACCTTAACCTTTTAATGAATTAAAAAACCCACAAGTAGCTCCTTCCATAACTATTGATTAATGATTCATAATGATTCATGTGAGCTGGTGTATTGTGAAACTGTTGAAGCAGCACATTAATTACCATGAGAACAAAAACCAAAAGCTGAAGTGTCCTCACACACTCATGACACTGAAATGTTCCTCCGCCTGTTAGCTTGAGGCATCAGTCCATCCTCATGGCACTGTTCTCGTTGAACCGGGGGTCTCTATGCCAACCTCTCTGACGTGGGACGCGACGCTTTCTCCCCCCCTCGCAGCTGTGACTCACCTGCTCTCTGATCTATTCCCAGTGAGGAGCTGATGATGGGTCTAGATGTGAAAGACTGTGGCACGGTTCCTGCTGGTGTGATCGGTGCAGTAAAGCGTCACTAGAAAACGGGCTCGTCAGGAATCTGAGCGACATCGGTGCTGACTGCAAAATGCAGTTGCAAGCAGAAAGATGGTGTACTTTTTTTTTTTTTTTTTGATCGGTATAGCCTTCTAAAAGATGCGTTTAAAAGAAAAAAAGCCAAAACAATGGTACTGTATTAAATAGCAAAAATTCACTAACCTAAAATGCAAACAGAAAGGATAATTCAAGAAAACAGCCTGTTTGGGACACATTTTATATAAATAATAATTAAAAAAATATTCATTGGAAAAATAAAAATAAAATCTAAATTAAACATCCTCAACAGGTCAGCGATGGATATTCTTCAGTCTGTTCACAAACCAAGCACTTTCCCTTTCCTCCATCTTTGTACAGCATGCAGTTTTTATGTTGGTGGTAGTACTATCAGGATTACTCTCATCATAAATTTAAATATAGAATTATGCATAACATTTGTTTTTTTTCCCACTTTAATTCTTTACACATCACAATGTGTATTAAAAACTGCCATTTGGGTTCTGTAAAAACAAAGGTAGTCAAAGAGACAGAAGGTAAGGACAGAGGGATGGATTGGCAGGAACAAGGATGATGGCGTCCAATGTCCGGTGCAACACTTGGTCCTCTCAAGAGGATGACAGAAAGAGGAGGGGAAATGACCAGAGGACAGAACTGGATGAGACAAGTTGGAAGGAGCCAAAATAATGGAGAAAATAAACACCAACTTCACAGCAAGTGCCTTAGTCTCAGAGCAAAAAGAACATTTCATGCCATCCTCCTCCTCCTCCTGGTCACCTGCACCTCATCTTCAAAAGACTCTGCAGGCCAGTTGTCTGAGAGGGTACGGGGACATTAAAGTCAGTGAGTTCCTCTCACAACTGCGAGGAGCCCAGACACAGAAGGATGAGGACACATCAACCTGAAAGGAACAAAGCCAGAGCAAATTATAACACGTCTGGTGGAATCTGAGCAGCATTTTCTTGTATTTCGGTGCTTGACCAAAAAAAAAAAACAAAAAAAAAACCCCTAACAATTAAAATATGACAGATTTTCTACAAGTACTAATTGTTAAAATGGAAACAGTCAACCTACAGACTGAGAAAGAGCGAAAAACATCCTTCAACCACTTTATCTCATCTGGGGTGAGTCATCCCCTGAACAAATTAAAACTCTGCATCTCTTCTGCACTGCACCCATGACAAATGGCTTCGTGCAGCGAGGGGTTCTTATGTGTGCAAGACAGAAAGAGCAGCTGTGGGTGGTAAGTGAATTTTTTATTTTTTTTTTAAACCTCAACCTCCTCAATTTTAGTATGTTTGCAGCAAAAATCTGCCCACTTCATCTGAATGAGAACCTCTGACAACTCCCCCAAAAAGATGAACTGCAGATACGAATCCCTCTGTAAAAAAAAAAGGGAATGACAAGAAAGAAGAGTCCAAAGGTAGTTTTTTTTTTTTTTGGACCGTATATGACAACGCCCCTATGTTTGCCTGCGGAGTAGTACTGAGTCAGAGCACTGCTTTCTGAATATCAACAGATTCCCTCCCCATCCCATTTTCTTCTTCAACCCCACCTCCCTCTCCCCGATGCTAGTTCTCATTCTGTTGTGCTACATTACATTCTCCTCTCTTCCACCTTTCACCTGAATATACAGCACTTCTATAACACTTTCTAAACCTTTATAACTATTTTTACATAAAGTATCCTTTTGAAATGAATTCAGTTTGAGCTTTTGAACATACTCACCAAGTGGGTTGTTTTCATGGGAGAAAGAGGAGGAGAAGGGCGTCATTGCTGCTTGCAGGTGGAGAGCTTGCGGATTTTGCTGGCTGTGGAGACTCCTTTACGTGAAGGGTTGGATGAGGAGGAAGATCTGCGTTCGGCTTTGGCCTTGCTATTCAGAGATCCTCCTTCTGTCCCATTCACACAAACCGGTTTGGCTACAGCTGGGCTGTGGTCTAAGTTCGCCTGATCCTGGTCTTCTTCAGCCACTTGCCCT
>JAOWBL010000009.1:8881264-8918386 GCA_028564865.1 Zenarchopterus dispar | reverse complement strand
ATATTTTGGGTCATACACCTCATGCTAAAGTATGAGGCCACATGTGATTAGACTTTAAAAAGCAATAAAACTAAATTGCTCAGATTTCAGGTCAAACACCAAATTCTGTGACAGAAATACACTGAAACACCATGATATTTTGGTGACAGAATTTGGTGTTTGATCTGGAACCTGAGCATAACAGAGCAGTAACTTTTATTTTCAAGATTGCAGGAATCATGTTAGATCAAATTTCAGACAAAATAAGTCATATTTGTACACTTGAAGATCTTCGTATTTTTCATTTGTATTTCAATTATATTTTACAGGCCAAACATAAATTGTACAAATATTTGATTCCTACATCGTTGTCACTAGGCAACCAATCTTTTTTCTTCAAGTAAGACTTCTGCTGCCTCTGATGATGTGGCCTGCAAGTGACTCCTGCTTAGCCTGGATCTCATGAGTTATATTTGTCCCATGTAAACATCTCTAGAGAATGGAAAACTGAAGGTCTTATTTCACTGATCTGTCACCCTCTGTACCGCTGGCTGCCTGAGCCCAGTCAAACCTGCTTAGTGACACCGGTTCAAAGCCACACAGAAATGTAAAGTGATAAAGCTATCGATGTGGTAACATGAATACCTACACTTGGCACACAGGTGTGCCAATAGACTGCAGTGAATTCATCTTAACACATAAACAGTTAATACTAATTGTAGTTCACCACTTTTGTGAGGATGTAGGTGAAACATTACACTTAGGTAAGTAGATGTTTTTATTGTACAGCAATACAACATATAGTGAATGGAGATAACGTTCATAGCTCATAGTGAGGATGCTACTCAAAGCAAGAAATACAGAGCAAATTTGTACTCATAGTGAACTGTTCTTCAGCTGGGAGTGAAAAGAACTAATGGAACAAAGTCTGAAATGTAACAAAACAGTGAACAAATATGTAAAGAAAGAAGTTTTTTCCTGAATTATGCATTATACTAACTTTTCTTCCATTTTAAACTTCATTCTCTCTCTCTCTCTCACTCTTACACACTCACACAATATTAAAACTGCAAGATTTATACAGCCAAACAGTGTCCACTTCACAGCCAAGCAGATCAGAGGCAGATGTAAAAACCAGGTTTTACGTTTCAATGAACAATACCATGTATAAGCAGCAATAGTTCTCTACATCAGTAATATGGTCTTCGTGGATTATTCTGAGGAAAGAAAAGAAAGAAATCAAAATCAAATAAAGCAAATACATGTTGTGCACATCAGTAACATTAAAAGAAGTGTATAGTCAAATTGATTACATTTGAAACATTTAAACATGCAAATGGAGTTTTATATAATCAGAAGTGTATACAATCTCTAAAAAGTGCAAAGACATAGTGCATTTTTTGAAAGAGAGAAAATATTTTTAAAAAGTTACCAGTGGGTTAGGCCTGAAGCGGTAAGCAAGCATCATCCTTTTTCTAAAAGCATCATATTCATCGTCACCTTTCGAAAGCTCAGCTGGACGATCAATACCCAATCCCGCTCCATTCATAGCTGTAGTTCCCCTAAAGAGAGATGGAGAGAGAAATTCAAAATAAGATTATTGCCATTATTTTAAAAAAATATATCTTTCTGGTAGTGAGACATTAAGCAAAATAGCTCTTTTACTGTCTGTAAAAAGCAAGCCCAATCCAGATTCGTAAAACAAAGAGATTATATCTTTTGCATTTAATGGTTGACAAGAAAACAATTAGCTTATAACTAAATTCTTTGTCAATTGCTTTGGAGTGTGGCATCATAGGTTAACTGGAAATAGAGAAATACTATCAATAAATGGTTAGACATACCCACATTTCATGGTGGATTTATACATACTTGAGCCAAATTGTTGTATCGATGAAATAATTATAATAAAGTCAATTAAAGATGTTAAAATAAACCTGTTTTTGTAACTTTATGTTGAACTTGAAATGAATAGAATTTTTTCACCTTATTTTCAACAGACTGAATGCTCATATACGTTAATAAAAAACAAAAACAAAGTCACAGTATGATGGAAAAAAAGAAAGATGAAAACTCACTTGTTAACAGGGGCTTTGATACCTTGTCCTTCACTTCCAAGACCCTCTCCTTCCTTCCAGCCCATCTTCATGAGCATTCGGAAACCAAGATTCTCCACCGTCAATTTAAACTCTTTGTACTCGGAGTAGTCTGGGTCCCGACCTTCCTGCAAGTACAGAACACAATGTAAACATGCCCAACATAATGTGTTTCAATTCAACACAATTCTCTCTCTTATGTTTACTTGAGTACTTTCACCATTAATCTTTTAGTAGAAGCATAAATTATTCCAAAATAATTTCACATCAACAGGAAACAATTGATTTATACAGACTTTGCACAGATGATGGAAGGTTTTCCTCCACTGTTTAGTTGATCTAAACAGAAATCACCCCTCCTCCCCACAAAAAAAAGTGTGTAACCACTAAATGTGTGCTATTTAATGGTTTCATCTTGCTGAGTCTCCAGTAACTCCTCATCCCTCTAGCAGTGAAATTTAATTACAGAAAATCTCTCTACTGACACACTGCATGCAATTTCTTAATTCGAGCCTTTAAAAGAGCAAAGCAAGCATAATTTCTAAAGCAGTGCTAGATAAAGCAGTTTCTCAGATAAACACATGCCAATTATAGACCTTCTCCACAGCTCCCTTGGGAGTAGTAAGAGGAATTTATTGGGAAAAGGTTGAGTAAGTTGCTGTAAATAAAGTTCCCCTGACCTGGATAAACATCTTATGAATGGATGATTACAATCCCTTTTTACAACATTTCAAACTAACCCTAGCTCAACTTAATTGCGCTTGGCTGTTTTCTGGAAACATCACTATATATTATACTGGGAGATGTATGAGCAGAGTTTTCTGTACTTTGGGGTGAATTCCTGATGAACTTTAAGATTTTGTGGTTTAAAACAAAAAAAAGAAAAAAAAAACCCTCAGAAAATTGCTTTTGTTTACCTTTACTCCACAACAACAGTATGTTATGCATCAAGTCTCGCCCTATAGTTTTTTTCCTCAATTAGGTTAAAGAACAAATGAAATGGGGAAGAACTAACCTTAAGTGCCTTAAAAGTCTCCATGAACTTCTCAAGTTCTTCAGGGGGTAGGAAGTCACCAATAAAATGTTTCCCTTTTCCCATCTCTGTCAAAGACTCTGCCCACTCTGGAAATCCACAAAATAATATCTTAAAGTTATATCATAACAATGGTCAACAGTCATCATCAGCAGCTGCTTGTAAAGTTCATGGAAAAAATTAGTCAGGGTACTACCAGCCTTACCCCGTGTTTTCTCCATTTCCATCTTTCTCAGCTGATGTTCCCAGGTGCCAGCCTGCTGATCCACTTCTTCATCACTGTCATATTCATGCTGGTGATCTCGAATAGCCTTCTCCCACATCTTCTGCATCTCTGCCATTGCACGCTTATGCTTCATGATCATGTCATACATCTCTTGCATCTGTACAGGAGGGGAATAAAAAAACAAAACACTCAAATAGAAATGCATTTAATGAATTGTTATACTAGTTTAGAGTGAGAATGACATCCCTTTTTAAAATTGGTAAATATGATGTGAAAAAATAAAAAAGACAAAAAATTGATAACAATATTATGGGATGATAAACTTTTTAGTTTGAACCTCTTGTTGTTCTTTGAGTTGTCTCTTCTGGTCCTCAGATAGTTCAGTCACTCCAACCAGACCAAGTGGTTTCCCCTTCTTATAACCAAGACCACTTAACTCCTGGGCTGAAACAGACGTTACCACAAAATTACTAATTTATAAAATTTTTATTCATGCAGCTAAATGTCACTAAAATCATCATCCGAAAATATTGCATATTACCAAAATGTGTGATATAATCTGCATCAGGCTTTTTGTCACAGTAGCTTAATTCAGTATTAGTCCCACCCTATGACTTAAAAATGCATGCTTATTAATACATAGGTTGGGAAATATTTGGCATCAGCCACAAAAAAAACAAAAAACAAAACAAAAAACACAGGAATACTATAATTTTAACAACTACACTTTGATAATGTCGCATTCAGAAACATTCATGTCCCACAAGAATAAAGACGTAACTGTGACATATATGCATCACAATAAAACTAGTTTACATACCAGAAAGGGATGGTGTGTTAGAGTCTTGAACATTAACCTCCTGAGGAACAACTATAAGAGGAATCGGCAACTGGACTTTATCATCTTCAGACCCCCATCTACTCTTTCTTTTCCGCTTGACAGGTGGCGTTTCTGAGTCCTCATTGTGAGGCACGGGTAAACTGTGTGGAAAGATTCCTGGTCCTGGAAGACCAGTTGGTTGCTGAATATCTGTTCTGGAGTCTGCTGCTGGTGGTGAAGAGCTCTGAGAGGTCGTGGCTCGATATTCCTCTAGCTTTTCTTTGTAGAGATGATGAGCTGGACTTTGCTTATCATACAAAAAACTAGAGGAGTACAGATATATGTATATATTTTGGTGATGTCTCAGAGAATACAAAAATGTCCAAGAAAAAAAAAGAAACCTAAAACAAAAGCCAACGCTCAGGATTACAGAACACAATCAAAGATAGAGTGAATGACCTGAAGGCAGGGTTGTCTCGGTTGCGCTCAATAGCGATGGCTTCCACCTCAGGGCCACCCTTCGCCACAAATCTGGCCAGATTTTCAACCATTTGTTGGGTTTCTGCATCCACTGGGGGGGAGACTTTAAGCACCCTATTAGTACTGGGACTCAATTCACACTCTACAACTGTACCATATTCAACTGGCCCTCACACACCAGCAGTCTAGAGCCAATAGAGGATAAGAAGAGGAAAGGGGAGGAGGAATGAGGGGGGAAAGGGATGGTGAATGGGGAACTGCATGGACGTGAGGCTTTTACTGCAACAGATGGCGATAGTACATCCAAAGAGTCTTCCCCACATACTGTTGCACCACATGTACTGTTGCACTGTAAACCTTGTATTTGCATATATAATACTATACAGTTAAAGAATGCAATCTTTACAATAGCCTCAAAAACAGATTCAATGGAGTAGAACTTAAAAATGAGCAATATGGACAAAACTGTATATATAAGATTTAACTCATTAAAATGTAGCTAATCAATTAAAATATTCAGGGTAAAATTAAAAAGCATGGTTTTTGCAAAAAAGGAAAACTGAGCAGGCCAGTCCTGCTGTATATGCAGCTTAAACTATAAGTATTTTGATGATAACTCACAACCAGATTATTACTTTTACTTTTAATTATTTCAGTGTAATGATGTTGTTTTGAAATCCTGTATCAAGATGTTTCACCATTTCAAATCCAACCAAATACTTCTGACATGAGGACAGTGACAAGGAACAGTTTATGCATATTAACTGACAAACTGTAAGACATTATTCAACTCATGCAAACATAAAGGTCTTGAGTTGGCAGTGAATATTCTCCTTTTTCTTTAGGACTTTAGGAAAATATTAATCAAGAAACTTTAACTACCCCTGACTCAGCTATTGAGAAATATCAGGTTGGTCTAGCGCAGTACACCTGTACTAGTCAAATCCTAGTAAACATTTTGGAGTAAATGAAATAAAGAGTAAATAATAACTATATGCCATCTGTAAAATAATTTGAAAAACATTTTAATAAAATAATGCAATAATAATTAAATGTCCCTGTGAAATTATAGTTCAGGAAATGAATTATAAAAAAACAGAAAAAAATGAGCATGAGAAAGTTAATATAATTTCACCATTATCCGACGTCGTCTTAGATTCCTCCAAATCCTTCTTCAATACAGCAACTCTTTTTTTGTAGTAGAGATAAGCCAAGCTGCTCTTATCATATAAAAAGCTAAAAGGCAAGAACAACACTTGAATTCATAAAGATTTGAAAATACAGAGTAAAATTAATCTAACTGGACAACCATGTTTGTAAAACTTACGAGAAAACAGGATTGTCCTTGTAGTCTTCTTTAGCCCTTTTCTCTAGTTCAGGTCCTCCTTCCGCCACAAAAGAGGCCATCTTGTCAATAATGAGTCTGGTGTCTGAATCCTCTGGGGGAGAAACTTTAAGCACGCTATGAGTATATTTACTCTTTGGGCACAATTGACAAAATGCCAGTGACAGGGCAACTTTGCCACAAGTGTACGTAGTGAAACCAATCAAATGCCCAAATCATAGAGATGTCCTGTGATTCACTGAAAAATACAGGCCTTGAATTACCTTTCATTTCTAAGAATTTGGAGTAATCAGTTTCCTCTTCCTCATCATCATCGTCATCATCTGGAGACGAAAACACGCTTGGCCTCTGGCTGAGAATGGGATTCCTCTTGGGCTGTGAGTAGCTCCTAAACTGACTAAGCATTTTGCTAACCCCAAGGCCAGGCCGCTGACTAACAAAAGTGTTCTTTTTTTGTAAAGCATTACTTCCTGGAGATGAAGTGGAGACTGAGGACATCTTGGTATTACTAGGGGAACCTTGAAAAAAGATGAAAAAGGGTGAATTTCTGAACTAAATATTTTACTAGGATTGAACCAAATTATATTCAAACATTTGTTTCAAAATGACTGATACTTCTCATCAAAAAATATGCTCATGTAATCACAAGATATAACAAAAGTAACATGAACTGTTCTCCCAACACAGTGGATGGGTTTCATACTTCCTCAAAGATTTTCTCCCTCAAACACATTGTACAGCCACTTAAGTCTGGTTTTGCAGTTCACATGACAGTTCATATGACCTGCTGAAGAAGCTGCTAGCCAACGCTAACTTTGATTGACATAGAATTAGTGTGTTCCTGTGGGCTTCATGAGCAACATGGCCAAAAACAATGGGTCACATCACCTAAGACTTCTTCCATTGTTTTTTTTTTTTTTTTTTAAAAACAGTCTTTGGTTCCTGACATAGTGAATGTGACTTTTAGACTAATATGATAAAGACTACAATACTAACCAGACACATTTGCTTTTTCCTTCTGCATCTTCATGAACTGCTGTAAGAAGCTTCCATCATTTGCAAACTTATTGGAGGAGGGCCCCTGTGGACTGGGAGAACTGGTGGAATCAGCAAGAACAACACATTCTCAAACACACTTCAGTTCAATTTTGCAAGCAAAAGCGGCATTCAGTAGTTACAATAGTGACTGACAGAAACTGTTATCAGAAAACACAGTGATTTTTTTGGGGTGATATACCCTATATATTTGCGCCACATTAGGAAGTGTGCATTTACCTCAGAGGTGGAGGCTTGTTGTTTAGCTGCTCATTCATTTTTGCTTGTTCTGCCATTCTGGCTTCAATCTCTTTCTTCTTCTGAGCAATTAATTTTTCTTGACGAAGAATATTCAAATTGATCTTATTTTTCTGTTGCTGGACTGGTTTGGACCTCCATCCTCCTCGACCTATGACAGATTTGAAAATGACTCACACACTATAAGGAGCTCAGTTTACCTGTTGTATTAATTACTAGTTGAGATAAGTATACTGCAACCTAGCAATTACTTTATTGATTAATAAGTAAGGCAGGACAAAGGAATCAAAACAACAGGCATTTACAGCTACTGATCTAGGTTAGAGATCTTTTGTAATGAGATTTTTAAATTAAAAATTAATGACTGGAGCCCAAAGTCATTTTTTAATGAGTAAAAATTATATTATTGAAATGTCATTCATTAATGGTACAGCTGCAAGGTTAAAATAACTTTACAGCTAATAAACTTTATACCTTTTAAGCTAACAAGCGAATTGTTGCTACAAAAGTTAGCTTGTTAAAGGCTAAAAGAGATAAACTCCTGCGGCCACTAAACCCAGCTACAACATATTTAAGCTTGATATGCCGACATTGTTTACATTTACCTGCATCGCCAGACTCCATTGTCGTAGCAACAAATAAAACTGTATTTTAGGAACAACGTTTACAGACGACAATAAGGCCTACGACAGTACTGTGAAAGCTAACAGGCATCATGAATGAGAATTGTAATTCCGGTCTCAACTTTCAGAATAAAAGCGGCATGTTTTTCTATAAATCAAAAGAACATATAAATAATATTGCACAAGGCAAAGGCAAAAGATCTCGACATTGTTTGAAACATATTTTAACTGAAGAACAAAATGTATTTGACTTATATACTTAGAAGTTATAATTATATTAGATATTTATGCTAAAAAAATAAAAAAGAATATGTCACACATCACATCATTTCCTGAAGTGCCTGAAACTAAAAATTGAGACCTGATCTAATTCCTTAACCCTCAGTATTTTTTACATGGTATTACAGTGAATTGTACTGTTTAAAATGTATCTACTAAAATAGCTGTATCTGCTCGAATTTTTGTAGCAAATGATCATGTTGACCGGAAACCAGTGATATTTTTTGAGGGCAATGAGATTTTAGTTTCCTTAGGAATATTCCTCAAAAATGGACACGTTTCAAATAGCAAAAGCCAAATTGCCAAAATTCTCTTATTTAGTGCCAGCATGGCTGACTTCTGTAAACGATATTTGTCATTTTAATTTGGAAGTTGTTATTTAAATAGAAACGTTCCTCTGGACGTCCTCAACCGTATCCTTACACCGAACGTTTCCGTTTACACCGCGCTTTTCCTGTGGCTGAGCTGAAGCAAAACGCGGGTTGATTGTCCCTCGCTACTTGCCGTCTGTAGCGTACTGCTCATCGGTTAGAAATGGCTGAAGCACCTACACGGCCCTGCCTGTTTTTTTGCCACCGGTGTTCAGCAGAGATTACACCGCGCTTGCCGGTAAGAAACTAGCGAACGCGTCAGCCCTGACAAAATATATTTGGACTTGTAAGGTAATATGAGTGTGTGTCGATCCCAGAGAGTCGCGTCCACTCGTACCTTCTGTAAAGCTATAACAGTTAAGCTAGCCATCCAGACAGCGACGAAGTGTCAGGAACGAAGTTGCCGGGTACCTCGTGTTAAAAACATGTGCTTTATAGATATAAACGTCGTCATATCCCGCAATACTTAACGATGTAAATAAATAATGTGTGTACAATTTGACAGGTGGTGGTGGAGCGTCACACTAGATACCTGCCTGACACAGGACTGTGTCAACCTGATTTTTTGTTTGTTTGTTTGTTTGTTTTTAAACTCATGTTTCCGTTCGGAATTCATTGATATTTTGTCGGCAAACCTATGCAGTTTACTTGGGCATTTATTTCCCATAAGGCTTTCTAATAATCGGCTGTAGTTGTGGGACGACAAAATGTAAGTAAAACTTGTATTATGTCACTTCTGTGTGAAGTGAGTTTCTGTCAGTTGACCTTGCTGTTGTGACAACAGCTGGTCTTTCTGCCACAGCAATCTGTTGTCAAGCCTTTCATAGGAAGCTTCTTGAATGTTACAGTAACATTTACTTTATACTCAGCTGCATAGCTGTGAGATGCTGCATTGTCAAGAAATTGCTCATATGAAATACAGACCATATGAAATATAGACCTGAAAAAGATATGTTTTTGTGTAGTGTTGTTGTTGTTGTTTAATATCTTAGTGTTAGACTTGACAAATAGAGCCATGTGTATGTGTTAGGCATGGTGTGTTTATACATTTTATATTGGTTTCTCTAGGACTACACATGTCCACACTGTGAATCTGGTTTTATTGAGGAATTGCCTGAAGAGCGAAGGTAAGGAGTGCTGTTGTATATAACTTGTAAATGTTATTTTATTTGATATTTGTGTGTATCTCTGAGTTTTACATTTTCACATAATGTGCTCACACAGTAGTGAAAATGCATCATCATCATCATCATCATCCAGTACCTCTGTCGGAAATCAGAATCGCTCATTCATTGAGGTGAGCTCAATAATATAAATCGTCTAGTTTGGGCAAAACCTTGTACACCTTAATTTGACTTTGCCTGATTGTTCTTTTTTTAAAAACAGAATATGGACCATCAACACTTATTTACATTTCCTACTGGATATGGACCATTCGCCCTTGGTATTTTTGATGAAAACTTTGATCTTCGGACTCGATTATCCACAGAGGACAATCAAGAAGCAGAAAACAGGAGAGAAAGGGAAATGGCATCACGGCAACGATACAGTGCAAGGCAGCCACGGGGTCGACATACTCCTCGACGACAGGGAATGCGCCATGAAGGCGTGCCCACATTAGAGGGGTGAGGCTTTTTAAGTAGTAGGGTCTGTAGTATGTGAAATATACAGTACATTATGTATCTTTTATGTAGGCACTCTCATTTAATCAGGTACATCAAGTGTACCTGATAATGTAGACTTCTCAAAAATAACAGAAACTAGGATCATAGTCTCATCAGAAACATGTTTGCTGTTTAGATCAAGTGAGAAGTAATTATATTCTTGGACTTTGGAAACATCTTCTTCAAACAAAAAATACATCTGTCTGGATTAATTGTTCAGGTGGAGGCTACATGGGTTATCTTTATACTATCCTACACATGTCCAGGAGTACTACTGCTACATGAACATTAGACAACAATTGGAAAAGCAGCCTGTGAAGCTACAACAATGGATTTCCTTGTGCAAACTTGTGCACGTTAGGTTTACATCATTGGCCCTGAAATTCATATCACTTTGTGTTTACTATACTTTGAGATTTCACATACATAAATTTAACAGTTTAAAAACTGAAAATCTGTTCTCAAATAGCCACAAACAGAAATGCTTTAGCAAGAAAATTTATATTATTGTAATTACAGAGAATATAAAGTACCATTGAAAACTGGCATTAGTATCTCTTCAGTTGTGTCCTTGTGAATCCTTGTGATGGTTGTTTATTTCTGTTGCACGTTGCAGAATTATCCAGCAGCTAGTAAATGGAATCATAGCACCTACAGCCATGCCAAATATTGGGATGGGACCATGGTAAGTTTAAAAAAAAAAAAAGTGTGGCATGTTCACGTACTTGTTTCTTGTCAGTGGAATAAAAAAAGTGCTTTGTAAAGTTTTTTTTTTTTTTCTTAGTTTAACTTCTTCACTCACCAGCTACATGTCTTGTAGGGGTATGCTACATTCCAATCCAATGGACTATGCCTGGGGTGCTAATGGACTTGATGCTATCATTACGCAGGTAAGTAGAAGAAAACAAAAATAATTATTTGCATGACAAGAAGAATCAAGTGTACAGAGTACTTCAGTAGCATCAGTTGTTTATTTAAAATTAATCTACTGTATCTCTGAAACTGGAAAGTCAATCTTTAGAAATATGTTTGTTTGTTTTTTTTATAGGCAACATATCTGTGTATTGAAAGAGGATGTCTAAATGTTGTCATTTATAAAAATGCTTTTTATTCATGAAATTAGCCCATGGTCATTAATTCTGAATCTGGTGCCTCTCAACTTCAGTTATTAAACCAGTTTGAAAATACTGGTCCTCCTCCTGCAGACAGAGAAAGAATAAAGAGTTTGCCAACAATTTCCATCACACAAGAACACGTTAGTAAGTTCTTCTCAAACTTATCTTTTATTTTTTCATTCCTCGCTTTAATTTCCTGCATTATAACATTTTTAAACTTGTGGTAGGCCATTTTGTGAATTTAATACTATATTGTTCAATAGCTTGACTTTAATTAAAATAAACAGAAACAGTATGAACAGTTTCTGTTCAGCTAGATTACATGTGCACAATCAGCTACCTGATGTATTTTTTATTATTTTTTTTAAATTATTTTGTTCAGGTGCAGGTTTAGAGTGTCCCGTGTGCAAAGAAGACTACAGTGTTGAAGAGAGTGTTAGGCAACTACCATGCAATCATTTGTTTCATAATGATTGTATAGTACCCTGGCTGGAGCAGGTATGTATATTTAGTATGAATGGGTAAAACAGAAGTGCAGTGTCAATGTGAGCTACTGATTATGTTATGGAGTCGTTACTTATAGTGTAAATATGTAAAGCCAAATCTTTAATAAATCGCATATTTTTTATTTATTTTAAAAGTGATGAGACCAAGGTTTCTTACAGTGTTTCCTTTTAACAATTTGATTTAAAGTCTGTATATTCTTGGAACAGGCTTTTTAATTAGGCTGTTTAATCTTAGAATACCATATGCAGTCATATGAAAAAATTAGTGCTGCCACAATTTTGCTTGCTTGCTTTATTTATTTGTTTGTTTGTTTGTTAAAATAAAAAAAGTTGATCTGATTGTAGCAGGTCCTCATATTAGACAAATACAAACTCAGACAGATCACAGAACATTTAACACTTTTTTTTTTCATGATGACAATATGAAAATGACAGCAAAAGAAAAAAAAAGTGTTATATGCTTAATACTATCTACCTCCGTAATTCAATGTAAGTGATGTGTGATAAAGTTCTAATAAGCTACTTTTTATATGTAGGTATGTTGACTTAAATGCAGGCTGTCACTTCTTATTTCTTAGTCAGTCTGCTATTATCCTGATGTTCACTGTTTCATTGTTTGTGGAGATTGTGTAGTTTCTTTTGCTCTAACATCACTTGAGAGTGTATTTATTTAGACACAAATTAAATTATTTTGAATATGAAGTGAATATTTTCAAAGCAGCTCAACTGAACACATTCATCTCAGTATTGTCATGTTTAGGATGAGGTCTGTTAGATTATTACTGAGCATGTTAAATGTACTTGTCCTAAATTACCCATAGACCTTATAAGTTTCTCCTTTATGTTGGTTTGACTTTCCAAAAAGCCCTTTTGCATTGGTTTACACACATCCAGGCTACCAATGGCATGGGCACAGATGCACCCCATACCACTGGTGTTCTTTTGGACTTTTCATAGATAACAGTTTTGATGGTCTTTCTGGTTTTTAGTACATTTAGTACCTAAAATAATGTTTCTTGAGCAGAGATTAATCTCGAGTTCGGAGAGCTCACTAGTATGTCTGTACAGAGGTGAAATTGCTGAGTATTACAGTTTTGGTCACATTTTTGGATACAGAAATGTACTGTGGGTTTCCTAAGTACATTTGAGTTTATGTGACTTAACTGATCAAGGTAGCATGGCTGTTTCTCATGCAGAGCTGCTTAATGGCTTGAAAGTCACATGCATTCAATGACTGTTTTCAGCCTTGGGCTTTATGTAGTGGGAGTCTTCAGCAAGCTGACTGCAGTGGGGAAGAAACTGTTTTTGTGGCATGATGTCTGCTGCCTTAAGTAGATCCCCTGCTGAGCTTTCTTGTTGAAGGAGCTGATGTTCTGCTCCCCCTTGAGCTCCTGGGTGATGGTGGTGCCCAGGAAGTGGAAGGACTCAACAGAGGTCACTGGAGTTTAACAGAGTCTATTCACAGAGGATGACTGGGGGAGGGGAGGCAGGTCCTTTCTGAAGTCATATGCAAACTTCAGGCTGACAGGCTGGTGTCCAGCTGTGCAGCTATTGGTGTACAGAGAGAACAAGAGAGGAGAGAGGATGCAGTCTTGTGGAGGATCCAGTGCTGATGGTCCAGGAGTCAGACATGCTTCCCCAGCCTTATGAACTGCCGTCTGTCTGTCTGTCTGTCTGTCTGTCTGTCTGTCTGTCTGTCTGTCTGTCTGTCAGGAAGTCAGTAATCCATCTGCACAGGTAGTCAAGCACATCCAGCTGGGAGAGCTTGTCTCAGAGCAGAGCTGGGACAATTGTGTTGAAGTCCACAAAAAGTATCCTGGTGTTGGATCTTGGGGAGTCCAGATGCTGGAGGATGAAGTGGAGGGGCAGCGTCACCTACAGATCTGTTGACTCTGTAGACACACTGTAGGATATCTGTGTATCTGTATGTAGGATGTCTGTGGTGTCCTTGAGGTGAGTCAGGACGAGTCACTCAAAAGATTTCATGAATACAGAAGTCAGGGCGACGGGTGTGTTGCTTCTCTAAGTTCTGTGATCCTCACCTTCTTGAGGACTGGGACAGTGACTGAAGTCTTGAAGCAGGCTGGCATACGGCAAGTTTCCAGTGAGGTGTTAAAAAATTTCTGTGAACACTGGAGACGGCTGATTGGCACAGTTCTTTAGGGTGGAGGGGGAGATGCTGTCTGGGCCTCAAGCTTTGCGGGGGTTCAACAATCTGTTTACGTCTCCCTCTTTGATGATGTGAGGGAGAGCGGGTGCTGGGGTGTGGAGCTGTGTGACTGGTCGAGGTGTGGTGGTGGAGGAGGAGCTGCTGCTGATCAATGGCTGGTGGGTGGACAAGTGAGGAGTGTCAGGTCTGTTCCACTGTCTTTCAAAGCGTCAGTAAAACTCATTCAGACTGTTGGCCAGGCGCAGGTCATTAGCAGAGTGATTGGTGATAGCCCGAAGCCTCTTCTAGACAGAAGTGGAGTCGTTGGTTGAGAATTGTTGTTCCATTCTTTCACCATGTCGTGGTCTTACCTCTTATCGCTGGCCCAATTCTTTGATGTCCTCACAAGAGGTTTACTGAGCTTTAGTTTCTGTCTGTGTGCAGGAATCAAATACACCTTCTCAGTGCAAATTTGCACTGAGAAGTATTTTAAGTGCACATGGCATGCTTTTCCATATTTGTGGATGGAAGTGAAGTATTGAAGCAATGATTTCTTACTTTTAGATATAATTGTAAAATTAAAAGAAATAGATGTACAAAGTGTTTTTTTCCCTATATGTGGAAACTTCCTTGATGGTCAGGTTCTTCCTAAGAGTAAAAGTGCTGTTCATGGCAAGGACAGCTTCCATGATGTCCCTGGCCCAGCTAATGGGAGATGGTGATATAGCCAGTTTAGTGTTTATGTATGGACACCACACTAAACTCAAAACCAAAAGACACCGCAACAAGAAAGTAGTGGTCAACTTCATGGAAAACTTTCAGCGCTTTTACCAAATCAACACTTGAGAACCTCCTGACATTTAAATGACCAGAAAACACTGAAAACAATATTATCTTGTAGGAAGTTACATACTTATGACTGATTATACTTGGATGTATAAGCTAGTAAATAAATATCCAAGACAAAAAATGGTTGGAAATGACCATGTGATATCCACTTTAACTGATCAAATACTCCCTGGTGAAATTTAACACAGATTGTTGAGCCATAAGCTTTTCTTGTTCAGAAAGAGAAGGCCTTTGCTCCTTTTATAACCAATCCTGTCACCAATAATCTGCTGATAGTATAGTTATCCCAAACTGTTATTTTGAAAAATGTATAAAGTGGTCTGTTTTTCTTTACTTTTCTCCACATTCTTTTTAGTTTGTTGTGCGATTCATGTTCTAGGTTAGTTTAGTTCATTTATATTTTCTGAATTCAGTGTGTAGTTGTATGATGTTGGTGAACAAAAACACATCACTCTGTGCTCGTTGTGCTTTAAACATTTAATTATTCACACTGATGAAGGATTTATCCATGTATTGATGATGAATCGGTTAACGTTTTGATTCTCCCTCCTGACAGCATGACACGTGTCCTGTGTGCAGAAAAAGTCTTAGTGGACAGAACACTGCCACAGACCCACCAGAGTTATCAGGAATGAACTTCTCTCCCTCTTCCTCCTCTTCATCCTCCCCGAGCTCACCTAGTAATGAGAATGCTGCCAGCAACTCCTAGATTTTAACCACCTTTTAACATCATAAAGCTCTACACCAAGCTGGGACCCAACATCTCTTCTGTACAGCTCAGACCAAGACAGTTATTGTCTCAGTTCTTGGGGACGAACTCAACTTTAGTCATCATTCCTCCCCGTGTGCTGCCAGATGCTGGGTCCACCTTCTGCTGCTATTTTTACTAAATATGAGGAGTTTAGACGTAGTTGAAAGAAGATCCAGAAAGGATATGAAATATTAAACAAGTGGGACTGGAAACATGTCCTTGCCACAAGGTTAGGATGTATTTTATATTTAAAAGACAAAATGCTCTTTTTTTTTAAAAAAAAAAAGCAACAAAACGGAAACATTGCCTGTGGGGGTGCAGTTCATTGATGCATAGATTGAGAATTCCTTCTGAAATGTCAGCCACTGTACAGTTGACACTTCACACTAAAATTTCTAAGGAAACAAATAGAGATTTTGCATCTGATGTTTTTTCTTTTTTATTTATTTATTACCACGTTTTATTTTGCACAAGATTCTGCCTGATTTGAGTGAATGTGAGTATTTGAATAATGTGAATCTGATAAACTACTGTATAAAAACAAGTTTTTTTTTTATCTTAGTCTTTACAATTAATAAATCTTTGAAGATGTGTGTACTTTCTTTTTATTTGAATTTACTCAAGTGTGTTTTAATCTTGATATGGTAAAAATGGTTACAGCTGGCACGTTTTTTTCTTTTTTGTGAAATGTTTCTCAAATCTGTGGAAAACAGATTGAGCAGTGTACTAACAAAAAAATAAAAATCATAAACTCATTTTACCTCTATGGAAATGGCCAAATACATTTTACAATACGAGTGTTATTATTTTATCTGCTGAATTTTTGTACAGTCACAATAAAGTGCTAAAAAACAACAGATTTGCTTAATTTATCAATTGGTACTGAAGCGGCTCAATTATACCATTAAACCACCAAGATGCATCCAATGCTTTCATATTGTTTATGCCCCGTCTGACCCTATCTTGGAGTAGCAGAGCAGAAAACCTGTTTTCCAAGTCTGTTTAGCGATTGTTGCAACATTACTCTTTATTTGAAGTTTTAGTATTTACAAAACCCTAATTATTGTTTACAAAAATCACTTAAAATTCTTCAGATTTTTTTTTCAGAAGAAAGTGATGTGCCATTAAAATATTTTGACCAACAGAAAACTATAATTATTTTCATTGACAGTCACTGTTTAGTCTGTTGCTACAGTGACCTGCGATCTTATTTGAAAATAAACCAGAATAACTGATGAAATTTATTGCTGAAGATATCAGACATGTAAGTAAAATTAGATCGGGTGTCCCCATTTGGTGCAAATATCTATCTCTCGTGTGTCATTTGTACCACACTTATAAGGTTATCTCTTCATCTTCCTTATCTAGGTTAACACATTTCACTTTGATTAATGGACAAGCCCTAACAGGTTGTGACTCCACCACCTGTGTGCTACTGAAGCAGGTTTCTGGCTTGGTATCATAGTGTCTTTTTGGTCTAGAATTTGTTTAAAACTATGAGAGAGCATCACCTGGTCACGTCCTCCTACAGGGAAATTAAACTGAGCTGAGGTGCAGCTGCGTGTTTAACTACATTTTGACGAATAAAGCGAAGACAGGACGGCACGAAGACGCACAGAGTTGGAACTGACCTTGAGAAGAAACAGGATGCAAATGACTTCTGAACACTGATGACAGATGCAGTAGGGATGTCCTGGTGCAGCCCCAGTAAATGGGATTAACCGTATTTTAATTCAACAGATGTGAACTGTTGCTGCTAGGAGTCAGATGTTTTCTAAAGTTTAAATAATATATATCATAAGGCCAAAATTAGACTCAACCAAAACTAGTTCAAAGAAAACAGGCTGACTACTTTATCTCGACTCTTTTGACAGAGCACTCCATTATAATGGCCTAGATATGTGAGGATGGTGCTCTGTGGTTCTATTTCTTTGGTTATCTGTACTGCCTAATTTCAAAATATACTACCAGAGTTCCTGATGCACCTGCTTTTTGGTTTTACTACTTCTAATATGAAATCTGCTGGATTTGATTAAATATTTAGCCTTGTATGATTCATGGTTTACAAACCACATTTCCAAAAATGCAACCAAAGCTTACAGCACATCATTATTTTTTTCTCATGTTGCTTAAAACACAACTTACTTTTCCTATCAAGCACACACATTGTTTCTACAAGGCCACCGTGTTATAATTGTCCAGAATGAGGTCTTCTGAAATAACCATGGACCTGAAGGTCCATGTTCTATTGTTACTGGATCATGGTAGGACATGTCTAAAATATTCCACTGAATGCCTTTGTATCAGTGGTATCTTGATGCAGCTGTTCTGACGACATGTCCTATTCATAAAACGTTCTACCCTCACTGAAAGCTCATCCACATGCATTCAAAATGTCACAATACATTTTAGAAAAAATTCTTACTCATTGAAACCTATCGCTGCAAAGGATTTCGTTGAAACTCCTTTAAGAAGATGCACCAAAAGGCAGTTCAAGTAGTGTCGGATGTAAAGTAAAAGTTTTGTAACATTGAATAAACGTCTGGTGTCACTGAAGGTGTTCAGGCATTTTTCACAATCTAAAAAAACTCTTAAAGAAATCATAGCAGCGTTAAAATTTGACTGGTGTTTATGGTCAGACATTTGAAGATGAAAGAACACACCTGCATTAGGAAAAAAAAGAACATGATGGTCATGATAGTCTTTCTGATATTTGGCAAATTGAACTGGATATCCTTATTTTCACAAAACTAATCTGAAACATTGACTCATCTAACTAAAGATGACATATCCACCGTCTTTCTGGCTATCTGAGATGACCTTGAGATGGTCCAAAGGACTAAGGACCTCTGTCTAGAGCTGATAGGTGGCTTCCTCTCTATGTATTAGTTTCAGGTTGAAATTCTTGATGCAGTAGTAGACGGTGTTGTGTTGAGCGATAACGGCTTTCTGAGGTACCCTTGAGCTCATGAAGCTTTATAGATTATAGTGGCATGTTGGATTCTCAGTCAGTGCTACCTGAGGGGTTGAAGGTCATCTGTATTCAACAGCGGTTTCTTTTCAGTTGACTCTCTGTCATAAACAATTCTGTTTTTTTGGCCTTTGGTGGATGTTGCTGTTTTACCCCATTGCAACACCCTCACCTGTCCACTACTGATTTTAGAATCTTGCAGAATCCTGTAATTTCTGTAATCTTTTCCATATTATCTCTCTCTCCTGTTTTTAAATGGGTATTGACTTGTGTGTTCATTTGAACTTTCCAAAACCAATGAAACTGGTGTGCAAGACAGTGAAGTTCATATACTTTATGTTTATATCAGTTAAATAAATGTGCAAAATAATCACTTTAAGTTATATTGATTTGATCCTTTAAAAAAGAGAGTAATAATCCACCCTGCATTAATTTATGCAATAAATAATAATAATAGTCAGGTCTGATGTATGTCGTTTAGGTCAAACCATAACTATATGTGTGTGCCTACATGAATGGATCCCTGAATGTTAAATCATACTGGTTTCCTGGACAACTTTTGAAAAGACAATAACTAATGAATTAGAGTTTATATAAAAACTTGAACTGGCGCACTGTCAGCTCATTACAGGCCTATTGACTGTAATGATCTGCAACAGAAACCTTTCACATGACATTTTGTGAGAAAAGTCCACATGAATATTGAAAGTTGGACATTCACAGTAGATCTGTTTCTGCTTATGACCATTTTCCACCGACAGTCTTTGAAATTGTGTCAGGAGCACATGAAGAATGGCCCTACTGGGGCATTCTTACAATTGGTCAATCTGTGAAGACGCTAGAGGGCACTAAACACCCCTTGATCAAAGGCGTTTGTCATTGCCAAGACGCCTGCTAAAACAAATGACTTCATTTGCATCTTCATTAATGGGCAGCAATTAAACTTTTGGTGTGAGTAGACTATATGCTGAGACTGAAGTAGGGTAAAGAATTTCTCTGTGTTTATTTTAATAGATAGTTTATTTTGATGCTTAACCAAATAGAAGATGTGCATGACAAAGGGTCCATTTGGGAGTCCATTGCGTAAACTAATAGTTTGAGCTCCGTGACTGCGTCAAAGTTTGGTGCTGTGACATCTCCGACACAATGAATGAGGACATAAGTGCAGTAGTTTGCAAATAAGTCACGTCTACCCCTCCCTCTCTATATCCCTTCTTTCTCTCTCCATGTCCCTTATCCTCTCCACCCCCAGCCCTTGCTCTGATTGGCTTTCTTCAAAGATAATTGGAGGCAAAATTTGATATGCTCAATGTCATGGACAGGAATGAGGTCTCACCGGCGTCTGCTGCCACCATGAAAAAGAAGACAGCGGGTGGCAGTGGACGCGGCCACATCAGCGCAAACAAGGATGTCGCATTCAAATGCACTAGAAGCAACAGCGGACAAAACGGCCTGGACTCCCCTTCTCCTTTCGCACCCAGCGGTAAGCAGCCAGGTGTGACTAGCAACGTCGTGATGGACGAGACAGAGGACGGAGAAGAAGAGTCCAAGTTTCAGCATCCACGGTTGCGCCGAGCAGGGGGGAGCGGCAGCGGCGGAGGCGGTGGAGGAGGTGGCGGCAGTATCAGGATGAAGAACTTTACGCCAGGAGGGGGAGCCGCGTCCTCGGTTTCCAGGAGAAACTCCAACAAGGACTCCTGCCTTACGCACACAGAGGACGTTCCTGCCGCCTCGCGGCCCACTGCTGCCTCCAGAGCTACCGAGACGCCCAGTCCGGGCGATGCTGCCCAACGCGGCGAGACCAGCAGAGCATCTGGGGCGGAGGCGTCGAAATCTGTGGTCGCGGTCGAGGTTTTAAACGCGACACCAGGTGATGTTTGCAACGCCGTCGCTCCAGTTTCCAGCATGAAATGCAACAAAAACGGAGAATGCAGGAGAGACTCAGGCACCGGGAGCCTGCGCTCAATAATCTCCAAGCAGGAGAAGCAGACAGCGGGGTCTGGGAGAGCCGAGGACGGAGGGGGTGCCAAACGAGGAGCCTGTAACTCAACCACCGCAAGTATGGACGGCTCGATCACACCAGGTGGGTCTCTAACCGGGGGGCAAGGAGGAGAGAGCGCAAACCCCGGAGTCACCCCCGTGTCCAGCGGTGTCCCTGAGAAAAAGGACTCAAAGGTGTCCTTCTCCAACGCACCAAGCCGGAAAGCCTCATCCTCGCTGCATGGCCCAACTCTGACTCAGACCCAGCAGCCAAGGAACTCTGTCACTTTCCAGAAGCAGGAGGATGGACCGTCAATTGTGCCCGCCGAGGATGCGGAACCCCGAGGCAGCCAAGCCAGCTTCATGCAGCGGCAGTTTAGTAGTATGCTGCAGCCTGGAGTTAATAAATTCTCCTTACGCATGTATGGTAGTCAAAAGGCAGTGGAAAGGGAACAGGAGAGGGTAAAATCAGCTGGAAATTGGATTATCCACCCGTACAGCGATTTCAGGTAAGAGATGGAGCTTCTGTTGGTTACAAGGTGGAAGTCATGCGAGGCCCATAAGGGTCCTCGTTGTCATCTACAACTTACTTTACAGTGAGTAGCCGAACCATGAGTGACTCTGGAGACACATGGGTTGTTATTGTTGGGACTACCAGCTTCTTTTCACTGCTTCAGTGGCACACCATTAAATCTGAAGAGAATTTAATTGGTGTATTATAGATTTTTGCCATTAAGCCCCCCTCCCCCTAAACAACCTGTTGTCAGGCAAATGGCACTTTGCGTCCTTTCAAGGTTGTAAACAAATCCAGTCGGAACAGTAGCATGCCTGGTGTGCTCAACAAGCCAGGCCTGCTATCACTTCTCGTCTTTTCGTTACACGACGCTCACATTTATAAAAGAAGACAACCCTCCCACGCCATTTACGGTTATTTAAGATACAATTTATAAAGAATCTGGCTAATCATTTTCGTGATGTCTGCTCTGCGACAAGAGCCGTGTTGGGAGGATGTAGGGTACGTGTGTGTATGTGTGTATGCGATGCACTCAGTAATGGAATGTCACCTTGAGCCAAGTGTGCGAAAACCTCAAGCATGCTCACTTGAGACCTATACGCCTGTACGACTCTCCGGATCCCGCATTTTATCAGCGGATGCGCTCTGTTTGTCACGGCTCAAACACACAACACCCAGCAGACTGTCCATCACCAATTTTGTCATTCAAATATTTGGGTAAATCCACGAGCCAAGAGCCGCCCCGTGACTACCGCCTGAGTGGAAGCCTTTCATTCGACACATATCCGTCGGTGAATTATAGGTGGGTTAGAAAACCAGTCGGTTACACGTTCAGCCGGATCGGGTGGTTTCAGCACCACAGGGAGTGGACAGCTCCCCTCTCATTTCGAGTCGCTTCGCGCGTTTGAGCGCGACCTTTAAACCGCATTCTCAACGCCTTTCATGTCTGGCCCACTTGAATCGCATGAAACCCAGTCAGTGGAGCATTAAAAACAAAACCTAAAGTATATTTTCAACAGACAGGATGTAATATAACAACAGGTCACATAAAAGACCGTTCTTAGTCACGCAGGCTCCATCATGAGGAGAAGCTGCAGTTCCCCTCCCATCGCTCCTATTCTGATTAATGCAAGGTTAAAGCAGCAAAAGTTGCTTCAAATAACATGATCAGGGCGTCTATTGTTATTCCCGCGTAGAGGACTCAGAGCTTGTTGCATAAGGTGCAGTATAATGACTCAGCGCTGCCCCAGTCCTGCAGGGCTTCATCTGATCATCTGTCCAAAACCACACTACTTTTACCCAACATGTCACACCACCATCAATCAGCTGTTAGACACTCGTGTTTTTGCTCTTCATGTAAACTATAATGTGTTGAGCTCCAAATGAAGCGCTGTGGAATGATCCCAGGATACTGGCAGGTGGTTATGGAGGCTCCAAAACACTCTTAATATAGTTTGTAATCTTTGTACTTCTTGACATTCCTCAATTTTATTAGAACAAAACTGGTCTTGAAAGACAAAAACTTGTGTTTGTAATTCAATTCAGTTCCTTTGCATTCCATGTATTTCAATATTTATTTATTAAATGACTTAAATGAAAACACGTTTCTGCAATAAAGAGTCAGAGAGCATTATAATAACTTTAAAGAGTCATTGTGGGGTGTTATAGCTGTTTATTACTGTGGGCAGGATCTCTTGTAGTGGTCTATACTGTGGCAAACCTGAAGAAGCTTCTCTCTGAAGCCACTCTTAATCCCTGTGTTGAGTAAAGGATATGTAGTGTTGTGCATTGTTTTCTTGTGATCACACAAAATCTCAACTTTAAATCACAATTGCATACAATAGATGTTAAAATGCTCTGTATATGTATTTAGTATTTACGCAGCACTGTCCATCTCCAATTTCCACCCTCCCGACCTATATTTGTGTTACTTGGATTTAACAACACCTACTTCAATAATAGTAAAATGGGAAACATTTTTATGGGAGTGATTACAGTTATTTTTTTCCTTTCCACAAACAAAAAGAAGATACTTTGCAAAACACAGTGAGGGGGAAGATGGTTGGTCTCCTAAACAGTGAATTACAACTAATTAAAATGAAAACATAAAAAGAAGGTTAAATGACCCAGGAGTAACTGCTATTATCTAACTAATAATTAATAAAAGAAAGTCATTATGAAAAACAAAATGTTTATACAGATTAGACTAATTGTTAGGAGTGGAGGGCATCCTTACTTTTCACTCTAAGGTAAACTCAGAAGACATGGCATAATGAGATTGATTTGACTTCATTCTAAGATAGATAAGAAAGTTGCTTATGAATACGAATTATAGTACATGCTTTTTGTCAGTAGTGCATCTTTTTATTACTGTTCCCTGTATACTTGTACCTGTTTACACTGTGGAAGTCTCTTGTGCCTATTGGCTTTCCACAGCAACTCCACTTTCTTATCTGTGTCTATTTTTGTCTTTGTCTCCTTTTCCCTTTCTTTACATCTCACATACATACATACAACATACACACGCACACACACACACACACACACATATATATTATATATATATATATATATATATATATATATATATACACACACACATACAACTACACATCTTCCTGATAGGTTCTACTGGGATTTTACAATGCTGCTGTTTATGGTTGGCAACTTAATCATCATCCCTGTGGGCATCACTTTCTTCAAGGATGAGACCACTACGCCTTGGATCATCTTCAATGTGGTTTCCGATACCTTCTTCCTCATGGACCTGGTGCTCAACTTTCGCACTGGAATCATAATAGAAGACAACTCAGATATAATTTTGGACCCTAAAACCATTAAAAAGAAGTACTTAAAAACTTGGTTTATTGTAGACTTCATCTCCTCTATCCCCGTGGATTACATATTCCTTATAGTGGAGAAAGGGATCGACTCAGAGGTGTACAAGACTGCTCGTGCCCTGAGGATAGTCCGCTTTACCAAGATCCTAAGTCTTCTGAGGCTGTTGAGGCTCTCCAGATTAATACGCTACATTCACCAGTGGGAAGAGGTAAGAACAAACATTTCCTGGCTGTCCTCAACCACAATGGCAATATTAATGTTACCAATCATAATAATAACAGAAAAAATGGAAGCCGTTTGCGATAATATGCTGCTGTTGGCTCATGACCAGACCAACAATCTGCCTCTCTGTTAGCTCCAAGCAGCTTGTTCTCCTTGACCTGGAGGCTCAGTATTGATGTTCTCACCTGCCACCTGGGGAGAAACAAGCAATATAATGTCAGCAGGATATTTGAGTATTAACGAACTTTGCATTCTAATTACTCTTATTGTCGCACAGCCGCCTCAACCCTCTGCCTCGCTATCTAATTTAACAGTACTGCAGCTGGCATCAGGAAGTCTAATGAGCAGCCCAATATCAGGGCAAATATAGTTGATCAATTAAGGCACAAGAGAAGGAGCAGGTGAGGTGGAGGGTAATGATAATATGCAGCATTAGGGGGCAATTGACTATGATTATATATGTTACCACTTGATTACAAACCGCAGGTGAGTGTGGGTGAAATCTATGCAACGAAACTTTGTTGAACGAATATAAATAATGTAGGGATTTGCTGATTTCATTATGCTGAGTTTAACTGAAATTCAACTTAGAACACTTTTCAGTGAAAAAAGAAAACTGAAGAGTAGTTTCAATTGGTGTTACTAAACCCCCTTCCCCCTTGAAACTTAGCATACTGTATATTTTCACTTTGGAGGGCTGCACTTTGTCAAGACATGCACCTCCTTGGATTATCTTCTAACATCAAGGAGAACAGCCTGGGTCTCAACAGGTCCAGTGATGCCACAAAAATCACTCGACTTTTCATTTATGCCAGTATTTGGAGCCTGGTGTTGGCATTTTGCAGTAGTGAGCAGCGCAGTGGGGTTCGGCTGCTCACTTGACCTTTTGGATAATTGGATTTCTGAAGATATGATGTGATATGCACACATACACACACAGCGATGCATGATGGGAAGTGATACTTGGCATGCATGGTGAATCAGGGAAGATGAGATAGAGAAGAAGACGGCGGCATATGCAGAGAATGGCCAGCTCAAAAGCTTCTGCTTCTTCAATGTTATCTGTCATTATTGTTGCAAACCCCCTCTAAGGCTCCCTACACAAATTGAAAAAGCTGATAAGTTGAAGTAGAATGGATATATTTATTTAAAGAAAAAAGTTTAAAGCTACTAAAGAGATCCATAACCCAAGACATCACAAAAGACAGACAAACCAGCCCATAAACAATCGTAGTATTTGATTTCTTCCCTCCAACCAAAACCAATAACTGATTGTAACAAAACAAAAATCCTGAGAACAAGAGTACCAGAAACAGCCAATAAATAGCCGTTTTAAGGTGTCTGCAGCTTCCTGAGAGCCATCCACTGTGCTGAACACATCCAGCAGCCAGAACAACACCACTGTATACAGTGCAGTTTCTCTCATCACATGCTCTATTTTTTCAGTTACTGACCGACAGAAACTGACAGTGAAAACCTCATAAAAGGTTAAAGCTGCATTTAGAAAAATGAGTACATGTGATTCATGTCCAGTCTCTTTCCTCATCTTTCCCACCACTGAGTATAACTTCTCTCCCAACTGCACTGACTCTGAAAGTGACCCTCTTCCTTCATCAGATTGTCAAATGTGCTTTATTGTGAGAAGCCCTTCTATTTTCACACATTTACACTCTTTATAAAGTATTTTTGCACTTAAGTTTTGTATGTAGGCAGTATCACAGTGAGGTTCCTTCGGGTTGGACAGGTGATTGATGATTGACCTAAAGGACTGTCCAGTGACTGAGAATGATTGATGTGAGAGATGAGACAGACTATCAGTTGTTCAGTGTCATGATGGTCCCTGTCAGTCATTCTGTGTGTGAAAGCAAGTTTGTGTATGTGATGACATATCTGTCTGTGAAGTTGGTGTATCTTTGTGCCTGCAGGCTTGCGTGAGTGTAACGTGTATGCGACTGGACCCAGTGCGTGCTTGAGCCTCTGACTGATGTCATGTATCTCTGTGTGAAAAAAAATGTCTCTCTTGCTCCTGCTGTGTTTGGGACTGATGGCTCACTGCTTCCCCCACTCATTAATCAAACCCTCCAACATCCAACATGCTGTTCGTCTCTACATGTCTCAGCTCATCATTTTTTTTCCTTTGTTTTCATGGTCTCAATCCAGATCTTCCATATGACCTACGACCTGGCCAGTGCAGTGATGCGAATCATTAACCTGATTGGTATGATGCTGCTGCTGTGTCACTGGGATGGCTGCCTACAATTCCTGGTTCCCATGCTGCAGGACTTCCCCTCAGACTGCTGGGTGTCCCTCAACAAGATGGAGGTATGTATGAGGGAACCTGGTCTGTGCAAAGCAACTTGAATAAACACACAGGTGGTAAAGAAAAAGGAGAAAGGTGCACCATGGCATTGACTCTACAGGTTTGTAAGGAATGCAACATTATTTCTTTCTAACATATTCCCTCACTTGGTGTTCTGATAAAGACTGTGACAAATGCTGTTTAACATGTGAGTCTATAATCTCCCGCCGATGTTCGCCTGAGATGAGATTGAGTATCTGAAGGTTTTTGCTATTCTGGAGGAAACCCTTCCCATCAGGATGGAAATGTTTTAGCACAGAATAAAGGTAAAAACTCAGAAAAGCTTTGTATTGTTTTGCAATGACCCTTCCCCCTAAGAAGGCAACTGGACACAAACCATGCCAGCAAAATGCTCCCATGACATAAGAGAGACACTGGACACCCCCCATCTGTATGGGTCATTGATTCAGTCAAGCTTGCTTTCCTCACTCACATCTTAGCTTCTACCAGATGTCATGACAAGATGCAAGATCCACTGATATTTAATGCAAATCTTTTTTTTTTTTTGATAGAGTCAGTGCTTACATCTGTATCACCTTACCTGATGAAATAGTTCAGATAGCTAGGATTCGCTCATGTGTCCTCATTCTATGCCTGAAGTGATTGGCTGGCCGTCCATGATGGCTAAGGCAGAATGATTTCCAAGTCACTTGAGGAAAGAGAACGCGAGGAAGCATAAGTTAATGAAAAGCACCGACAGTGTATACCACACATGCGCTCTCTTGCAGAGAATAGGGTGAGGGATGACTCATTTGACCATGTCACTTTCTCCACATCGCTATAGATCAGTGGTTATGGTTTTTGCATCACTGAACTCGTAATTGTGCATTCATCTTCATAATGAAAGTTTATGCACTGCATCTATATTATTATATCTGTATTTATTTGGTTGTTGATTAACTGCCTTTGCTCACAAGTCTGTTTCTGCACTAGTTTGTATTTTTCCTAACAAATCCCATTAACGTAACTTTGATGTCAAATTATGCAGCTGTTAAACATAATTTCTGACTCTGTCCACTGGTTTCTCTTCCATAGATGTGGTTCAGCCACTGCTATTACTGAAACACATCACCCAGCCGAGAACTCGTCTAAACCAGGGGTCCTTCTTTACAGGCATTTAGACTTTTTTCTTTTTGCCGTCTTGATATAAAATCAAAATCATTTTTACAAATGCACAGAGATGGTTGGATGTTTTGACCATGCAGCACATTCAGGAACATCTCAATTTTTTGTATTTTTCAACCTGTGAGGTGACTCCTAGGAGGTAGTTCAGGTATCCATCTCAATCTGCATTTTTTGCTTGTTCTCACCTCTCTATATGGTTTATTCTAATTATTCCATCTCACTTATACGTCTGTTTAAAGTGGAAGAGGTACTCGTCTCTCACATGCGTTCTGATGTTTCTCACCTGCAAGCTCGTTGCCACACTTAAAATCCACCTCCTCCCAATCTTACACTCTGATTCTACTCAAGTGGGATTTAGTTGTTCATTACCCCCAATATCTCTATCTAAGCCTTAAAAGTTCAGGTTTATTAAATCAGAGCCCTGATGCTAAAACTCAGGTGTTTTATCATGAGAAATGTCTTTGAAGTCCTCATTGAGTTCATTGATTGTGATGTGTTTGTAAAAGATAGTTACATATTGCCTGCTCTAGTTTCAGAAGAAGCTGCATGAAGTTTGACAAATGTTAAGTGAACGCTGATTTCTGGTTACATAAAATTATCAGAAATTAGTTGTTGGCTCCTAAATATCAACTTGGCATCATTCGAAGGACCAGTATCTCTCTCAAAGTGAAGTGATGCAAACATCTCATGTTTCCATCTTTTGCAGAGGTGTTCAGGCTAGGCTGCATGCCAGGCATACAAAACAAGCGCAGGTTACTAGTGAAAACTCAGTGAGAAAAAAAAACAGAGTTTTAAGTGAACCTGTAGATCCCCCTTGCCTTGTATGGTGGGGTGATGGCAGGAAAGATAAAAGGGGGGAGAAACAGAGGGATGCAGGGGGATATGGCCCAGCAGCTGGGCTCTTTGTTGCCATGTCTTTCTCAGAGAGATAAAAGCTGTTTGTTTGTAGGTCTGTCTGTCAACTGAGCCTTTTAGTGAGCGACGACTGACCACGCCAAACCAGGCTCAAGGCAGAATCCTTATAGTGCTTTAATCGAGTAGAGCTCCATCCAGACATTGTGTAGGCTGACTATGACGCCCAGTAAATCTTACATTTGAAGTATTTTTGGATGAAAACACAGAATATTGTTTTTATGGCAGAAAAACCCCCATAACGTTGATCAAAATATATCCCCCTTGCCATATTAGTGTGAAGAAAGGGAATGGTTTTTGTGTCAAGTGCCAGACTGGAACATAATGCAGTTTTATTGATCTTTTCTCATCAATAAATCAATATGGGTTGACATAGAGAGCATGAGCAGCCACTAGGCAAATGAGACACAATATTGTTGAAGTTTAAAGTAAGACTTGTAAACATTTCTTCTTTATTTAGTTTTCAGTGAAAAGACTCCCTGACCTTCCAGTGTGTCAGCAATTATAATTTATTTCCTGAAACAATAAGACAATGTCAATTAGACAACAATAACTTGTTAAAAATAACTTAGAATCAAACACTTCCAGACTATAATAGTGTATCTGCTTTACCATCAGACTCACTGTCTGCTAAAGAAAAATTAAGTTTTTCAAAACACTTATTGTGCTCTGCCTTTAGCTGTAATATCCCTTACTGAAACAAACACACACATACAAAATAATCATGTTATTTTGGCCTCTGATGAAGTTTCTTTTAAGTGTATTTATTGTACTTTTAAATCTACATATGAGTAAATATTTACTTGTACACATGTTGATTGTAAACATCGAAAGATTAATCAGCTAATAGAGAAAATGACCAGTAAATAATTCAATAATCAATAGAGCTTTGAGAGTCTTGAATTATGATTATGATGCAGAAATCAAAACAATCATTAGAGGTAGCTCGTCATGTGAACATCAGATACAACTATATTCAAGTGACTAAGAGTGATTTTATTTTATTTTTGATGATGTAGCTGTTGCATAAACAACTGTGAATTTCCTTTGCTATTGCATTTTAACCACATTCACCAAATTAAAATATTTATGCTTTATAAAGGATGAAAAATAAACGACCAAAATGGCGTCTGAGTTTGAAGTCCAGGATGATGAAGTTTGGAGCTGACAGGTCACTGACTCTGACGCTCTCCTCGCTGTATAATCAAAGACCGCCAGTCTCCAGACAGTCGTCACTCTCAAACGAAAGGCCCACTCTGGCATCGTACAGGCTGCACAGAGCCACCTGAGACCCACCGCCTACTGAGTGGCTGACAACTTTAGCCGTTGTGTCGCAGCCAGGCCATCCGTCAAACCTCGCACCCTGCAGTAGCTCTGCAGGTGTGGGGCCCGCAGGCAAACCCACAGAGGGTGTTTGAGAACACTCTGACTCTGAATGACATCCACCAGCCTGTAATTGGATTCTGCCAAACTTGTACTACCTCAGGGAACATAAGTTGTTTTAGCATTGCACCCCAACTTCCAAGCCTATATTTAATTTTGCTTATATTTAGAATCCGCCTTATCAGCCTCAAAGTTAATTGCCAGGAGGGAACGCTGTGAGAGCCTTGCTGCATTACAGAGGGAACGCGGTAATAATAGTGACAGCAGTGCTAAATGACACAATGTGCATAGTTTCGGCTTTGTAATTACACATCCACGTATCCATTTCTTTTTGTATCCACATCAGAGAGATGTCTCTTTCCCGTAATTCCTCATAGAAATCTACTTTCATGGTGACGATAAGGCAGTAATCCCTATGTATGGTACTAAGTCATTTTATTTACTCGCAGAAATTAGTTTGACCAAACAACATTACTGGTCTGCAGCAGAACGCTGCAGATTTAATTGAACATACTCGGTGGGCCAGTAATGACGCACACATCTGAAAAGTAAAAGCCACTGTCTGACCCTTGGACATGGTGTAAAAGTGAGGTGGTATTTGTTTCCTGGATGAGGACAGACTGTGAGGAAATGTCAGTCCCTCCTGAGATCTAATGTCTTATTCTGATGAATCTCAAAAAAGCCGAGGGCTTCCACAGGGAATGAGAAGTGCTTTGTTGAACTTAAACATTACTCAAACAGCAGTAAGAACAAATTAGTTATTTTTGTAAGACAGCCAACGGACCTGTGAAGTCACCCTGACTAACAGTTTCATAATCACATATGACAACATGTAGTTCAGTGATGCTTAGTAATTATATCAGAATGACAATTACAGATTATAATGTGAGAAATATGAGTATAAGTGCATATTTTTCCTGATAGCAAGCAGAAAGAAGATGTAAATGTCATTCTGGCAATCACCGAAAGTCAAATATGGAATGAAAACCACTCATTCTTGTTCTTCGAAGTCTACAATGGTTTTTCTGGGTATATAGGAGCTTTGCCACTGGGAAAAAAAAAACATTTTAGTAAGTTGTATCCTGGGAAATGTGTTATATTTTGGTGGTGTGTTTCATTATACCCAAACGTACTGTATAACCTTCATAAAACACAACTTATACTAAAATTCAGCAGACCTATTGTGATAACGACACTTTCCACTTACACAAGAACAAATGCCTGTTCTTGTAAAATATATTGCAAAAAACACTATAAATGGTCTTTAAGAGCCTTACAAAGTTGTCTTGTCTGCAGTCCAATCTTCCAATCAGTTTTTACTACAGGAGCGTAAGAAGGTGACCACTGCTCCAAGGATCCTCTGACTTCAATGTTCAGAATAAACACGTGTCACTGTCCACTCCACAGCAGACTCTGTAAAGACATCACACACATACTCAGAGCCAGATGAGCAGACGGGAGGAGGAGACAGAGCTGACTGCTTAATGAACTCAGAAAAGCCTTTGTAAACTAAACTGACGGGTATGTGTCCTGGCTAGGACAGAAGCTTCGTTACATCATTAACTGATGAGCTCATAATTGTCTTTTCCAATAGTGCCTGGAAACTAAAAACGTTTCATATGATCTTCACAATCAAGTAAGAAAACATCATCTTCCACTTTGGTTTTTTTTCACCTTTCTGGTTTTCTTTATAAATAAGTAATACAGCACTACTCTGCTGCTGTAAGGTTAAACATCATATTTCTTAAGTCAAATATTTTTTTGCATTGGCAGCAGTTAAATAATATTTAATTGCTTGAAGACATACAACTACAGCACAACTTACTTGATGGTTATTATATATAAAACTACATTTTTGTCATGAGATGCAAAGCATTTCACTGTGAGTGGTTGGTAGTGAGTTGAGGACACAAATACAGGCTCACAGGTTGAGTGAAGGAGGATCTGGAGTAAATAAAACTCCCCCCACCAAACAAAAGGTCCTGGGTTAGGGTTAGGATTTTCTCTGTTATACAGCTTTGATCTGCTCCCACCTCACTCTGCTGTTATTGGGAACTTCCAGTCACTTGCCACAGCAACAGTGTTTCTTTTTGAACTGAATCGTGTAAGAGGGGCAGGATCGATCTCACGTCGAGATTGATGCATGTGCTGGGTTGATCTGTGAGAGACATAAAGGACCAATCTGCACATGTAAATCTGTCTCTGTGAGCAGAAAAGTTGTTTGGGGAAAAAAATGGAGAAGAACCTGGTATACTGACTCTGGTCAAACCTTTTATTTTAAAAACATTTTTACTTGATCAATCACGTGTCTCTTACAATGAGAGCTGACCCATCTACCTTTCCTTCTTTGTCCCCATAGTGCAATGCGCCACTGCGCAGTGGCTTTTACAGTGTCATAATATGTACAAACTGCAGGACTTGTATGCAGTGTAGAATGAGGATAGTAATGACTAATATGATGCAGGAGTGGCAATCAGTAACTAAATGCCAGTGTGGAAAAAGAAGCAAAATTAAAAGTCCAAATAAAAACAGACAATCCCATATGAGGATGCACTTTAATATCTGTATCTTATCAGACCAATTTGAACAGAAAACAGCAGATGATGGAGATCTTGTTTACCAACAAAGGAAAGGACGATTATCTAATTGAAATCTCTGAGGACCGTTGAGACTCTTTCCTGTGCTATTTCAGAATCATAGTAATCAGTTGTCTGTTTTCTTCAAAGTGTTTTACATCACTTTTATTCTGTTTTCACCTGAGCAGTTGCAAAAAAAAAAAGAAAAAAGAAAGCCCACCTTCTTCCAGTTCACAAGTTTTATTTATCAAGACTTAATTAAAACTCATCTGGGCCTTGGGTCTTACAATTATATAAACACAACCTAAGATGAAGTAATTGTTTAGTGTGTGTGTATTTATGTGTCTCTGTGGTGTCCTTGTGTGATTATCAGTCTCTCATATCATTATAGAGGATTTTGTTCACTCTGCCTTGCAGCCTTGCTTTAGTTTATTGAAGTTTGTAGGCATTTGCCCATTCACAGATGTATTAGGGTTATCAAGGTCTGGGGTTTGACCCAGTCTTTTCTTTTTCAGTCATTTTGATGATTAACGTCCTGTTGAATGAACCACTTTTAGCCAAATTTGAGCTGTTGGACAGATGGCGCCACCTGTGGAATACCACGGAGGAAGCTTAGATGTCTGAGACATAGCTTTTTTCTTGTCTTTTTGTAATTTCTCTGAGCATGGCATGGAGTAAAATTACTGGCACATTCATTCCCGAAAAGACTGGCAACCATCTCAAGCATATTCAGCTTGTGAATCATGTTTCATGCTGCTGAATAATGAACTCCATTTTATGTGGGAAAGCCCTTCTAACCCTTCCCAGACTGACAGACAGCAGCCGTTGCTTCTCTAAGATTTTTTGCTGATGTCTTTCCTCCTTGGCATTTGGTTAACACACACCTGAGTGCTCCAGACCGGTGAGCTGCCAAAACTCTTTTAAAGAGGTGCTCACACCTGCTGAGGATCTCCTAATTGGGAGCATTTAATTAGCAGCACCTGTTTACTCATTAATTCCTGTGGAAGCAGGAACACTGAACTGTCTCAACGCTGCGCCTGCATGCTGGCACTTTCCTTTGTTTCTTTTCTTTTTTAAAAAAATGCACAGCATGAAACCATATACTTTTGTTCTCTGTAGTAATATTTATGTAATTTTAGGACTTTATTAGGAACAGATGATGCTTTTATGTGCTGATACCTAAGACTTTAGAAGTGAATTTTTCACACGCCTTATCTAATTTTTACACAGCCTTGTTATTTAGCCCTGCTGATCTGTTCAAATGGAGATGCTGGTCAGTCTCCCTGTGGCCCTTTAATGTGGTGATACTTGGGTGATAGCAGACCTCTGCACAGACATCATGAGTAGAGACTCCTCCAACATGGCTTCTTTCCTTCACATCACACGGCCCTGTTAATCATGTTTTCGCCTATTGCAGTTTGATTTAACAACATTAAGCTAAAATCATGCACCTGCCTCAATATCCGGAGTGACAGTGGTATTAAGAAATGACTTGTACTGCACTCAAAACCCTCAAATCACGAACTTTCCTTTTCAAATCCATCTGCACTGGAATAATGACTGGCAAAGTGAATAAGGGAATCATGATCTAGATTAATGTTGTCTGGTTATCTTTGGACTTTTGCCCCATGAGATGGCAGAGGACAAATAAGTTCTGCAACGGGGAAACAGACAGAGTTTTTATGGGAAAGGGGATGAACAAGGTGACATGGGACCGAGGGACATCAAACCAGATCTAAACGCACAAAGAAACAGACTTTCAAACTAAAACAGGAAGTAAACCAACCAGGTATGCAAGAAAATTGGACTAAAATGGAAGAACTAGGAAAAGAAACTTAAAGAAACACAAGAATATAAAACCAAAAATGTAACATATACTCAGGAGTGTGACAGACATAGAGACATTTTATAGCCTACAAAGAGAAACTTTTAACTTTCATTAAACAGGCAGACAGACATTGTTCAGGCAGTTTTTCTGTAAAGCAAACAATTAAATTCAAAACTCTAGTTTCCACTTCATTCTTTTACCTCTTTGGTGAAGACACATGCCTCATGACAAAACTGCAGTGGAACAGCGCTGAGCTTTATTGAAGTTTATTAGATTCATTACATGTTGTCGTTGTTATCATACAACATCTTAATATCCCTTTTTGTGCTAAAGTCTGACGTTTTTCCTCTTGTGAGTCTCCACATAAGCAGTGGAGTGACCGCGGCGTGGCTGTCACAGCCTCGAGTGGGTTTCTGCTCGCGGAGCTTTGTACGGGTATATTTAATGACCTCTCGTTATTATTCCTCTCTGAGGAAATAATTCACAAACTGTCTCTACTCCACTGATTAGGCCTCAAAGGATTATCCGATGTTGTTTCCATTTCCCCTTTCTTTTCTTCTAATGCGATACAGTCCCTCAAGTTCTCATTTGTATCAGAGTTATTCCATGACCTCACTTTCCCTAAAGCTGTTCTTGTTGTCAAATATCTGCTACCGCTCTCCCTTGAACCACGACTATTTATGTAACACTGAATGACTGTTTGTTATTTATTTTATTGTTTATTCTGTTTGTACTCTTCCAACAGAATGATACCTGGTCAGAGCTGTACTCCTTCGCTGTTTTCAAGGCGATGAGCCACATGCTGTGCATCGGTTATGGTCGGCAGGCGCCGGAGAGTCTGTCAGACATCTGGCTGACCATGCTGAGTATGATAGTAGGAGCAACCTGCTATGCTGTTTTTATAGGCCACGCGACAGCTCTGATCCAGTCCCTGGACTCCTCCAGACGGCAGTATCAAGAAAAGGTGAGGAGGCAACCCTGCACCATCTAGCTCTTTGTATTTGTTGTTTCTAATTCAAAGTACTTAAGATCCCATAATCTCCTCTTACGCCCCCCCGAAGAAGGGCATTGACATTTTGTAAATGTGCTTTTTCACTTAGTTGACAACATTAGATTTGACAAAGATCAAGTCAGCTGCAGACAAACAGCTATTCCTGCACATCATTCACATCTTTGCATTGATTTACTAAAAAGAGGCAACCTTTTGAGTCACCAAGACTTCACTTAGGATACACTTGCAGCCACTTTATGGGGCACACCTGGTATACTTAATAAAGTGGCCACTGAGTGTACATTAACCATACGGTGTTTAAAAATTCAACCCTGAATATGACTTGGAATTAGATGATGTTTTGGGAGTTTTTTTCTTATAATTCATTCAAAGCAAAAGGTATACAACATCCCCAGTCGTATTACCGAACAAATATATAGAGTAAGAGTAAACTCTTGCAAGAAACTTGACTAGTTAGTTTAGTCTAAAGACTAGAAACAGTAGGAAGTAATCAGTCTTATTGTGTTTGAAAATGATATTAACCCAGCAACATATGTTTGATTTACACATCATAACTCTTTGTATGACAAAAAATAAAATGACAAATCAGTGATTTTTATGAGTGTGTGCTGCACAACAGTCGTACTGAAACCCTACAACCCCCTGTTGTTGTTGTTTTTTTTGTGTGTAAAGACTAAATAAATATAATCTGATTGTAATGAGTCCCAGTATTAGGCAAGCACATCCTGAGGCAAACAACAGCCATAATTTTTTTGACTGTTCCACAATTTACTCAGAAAACAAAAACAAACCAAAAGCAGAAAAAAAGGACTGTGGTCAATACTAAATACCGCCATAAGTCAGCAGCTTGTAGGTTCATCTTTAGCAGCAATAACATGAAGTAGTTGATTCCTACATGACTTCATCCGTCTCTGTCATCGGTGGAGGAATTTGGGCTCATTCTTTTTTACAGCGTTGTTTCGGTTCATTGAGGTTTGTAGAGAGCTCTGTTAAGATCCCACAGCAGTATTTTAGTTTGGTTGACATCTGGACTTTGAGTAGCCCATTCCAAAACGTTGCTACTTTTATTTTATAATCAGATGAGTCTTTTAGATTTACTAAAAGCTCTAGATTATTGCTGCGCTGCATGATCTAATTTTGATTGAGCTTTGGTTACAAAAGAAAGTAATCAGCCGTCCACCCATGTGAGTAACAGTGGGTATGAGATGTTTCTGCTGGAATGCTGTGGGTGCTGTTGATCCACTTTGGTCTCATCTGTCCAGAGGAGATTGTTGCAGAAGTCTTCCGGTTTGTTCAGAAATAGTTTTGTGAACCTCGGTTGTGCTTCCATGTTCTTCTTAGAGACTTTTCCAGTTCTTCTTGTTCATCTTCTAGTTGTGCTGTTGTGGACGTTTACATGCTTGATGAGACCTCCGTTGTTATTCTATGAGATGCTGTTCTATTTATTGATTGTTCTTCTTCTTATTATTATTTTTATCTTTGGGCTTTGCAAGGTCTGACCTTGGGTTAAATTTGCTGGGATGTCTACTCCCAGGAAAAACTCCAGATTGTTTGGAAAAGTTTTTTTTGTTTAAAAAAAAAACCCTTTGTGGATTAATGTGCAGCAATAATTGCTTCTTCAAGACAGTTGTTTATATGTTTCCTTCGTGGCATTGTGTTAACTTACTCCTGAATGCTCCATGCCACCAAACTGCAAAAATGTTTGCTTTCATAGACATTTGCACACCTGCTGATGCTCTGTCCATCTGATGATGATCAAAAGTTCCTGGTGGAAGCAGTGTGGAGGTGCTTAGTATTACCTGCTTATATAGATGTGTATA
>JAOWBL010000009.1:8860466-8881164 GCA_028564865.1 Zenarchopterus dispar | reverse complement strand
ATATATATATATATATATATATATATATATATATATATATATATATATATATATATATAGGCTTAATTTTTGTTAAATTAATGATATGGTTAAAGGAAAAACAGGTAATGTTGGTCTTTGTCTGAGCTACTTTTTAAGGCTAAGAACCTTTATAATCAGATTATCTTTGTTATGTTATGCATTGGATTAGATAAGGGGTAACTAAAATTTGCACAGTTGACTTTCTGGATAGAACTAGTAAGTTTTTGGAGTCTGTGAAAGTTGTCTGGCAACAGGTACCAAGAAACAAGCAGTCAGCGGTAATTAATTTTTCCCAACATTTTTTGTTTACAAGTGTAACAAACATTATGCTGATTTTTATTAGAGTTTTTTACTCTTTTTCAGCACTTTGTTGTGAACTAATAAACATACATACTGAAATGGACATGCACAGTTTACAAATGTTAGTAAAGGTGAACAGCTTTTTAATGTAGGTTTAAATCTTTTGAATAAAGGTGTGGGTTAAATTTCTTTCATCATTATTAGCAACGATTTGAGAAAAAGAAAGGCTCAGGAAACTCAAAATTATATGACATGCAGTGAAAGAAAGCATGGAAGTCAAAGAAATTTAAGAAAAAAATATCCATCCATGAATAATATTTTTTTCTTTTTGTTGTTCAACATTTAACCCATAATGATCTTGCATAAATTCTCAAGAGATACCATAGAGTAGAAATCATTAAATAACGTTCACATTAGAAACACAGCCCAGGAATTTCAAATTATTTACAGGCCACCTGGCAGCTGACCTCAATTTATTCATCCACTAAATCCAAAATTTATCCACATTTGTCTCTTAATGGGTGTTAATTTTGTTCCCAGATGCTACATGGTGTGTTGATTGTTTGCTTTAAATTTTTTTTTTTTTAATATTATTGAACTTTTTAATGTAAGCCCACTCATTCCCTCTTGAAACAACGCATAATTTTGATCTTATGCACATACATTTTGAAAAGTAACAAGTTGTGGAGTAAAATTACCCCACAACTAACATTAACTAACCTCAAAACAAATTATTTATGCTTTAACTTAAACCGCACACCATCACAATAAACCTCTTCGTTACATATTTTGGTGGGATTTCTCGTGAACAGCAGTGCGTCTTTCGAAACAAAGATGTGGATCAGAGCACTGCTGATCAGCGCTGCAGCAGTGGCCTGTGGCGTTAGAAACTCAGCCCTTCTGTTTCCAAGCAGAGTCTTGCTGGCTGGGGAGCAGGGGGAGAGCTGCTGGCTGTCATCAGCCAATCAGAGGCTGCGGGTGTGTTCGGCCAGGTAGAGCCACATTGCCGGGAGCTGGGCATATGCGTATGTGTGTGTGTGTGTACTTGCGTACGTGTGATATGATGTCCCTTTGGGCAACCAAGGAATTGATGAGGCAGCAAACCAGTGTGTCCTGCCAATGTCATCCTGAAGGTGACGTAAGCACCCACGGCTTCCTTTCTCTCCTGTCTCTTCCTGATGATCCCCTCACTGGTTCTCACTCTACCTGCATGCTCTTTCTTTAATCATCCCGCTTTACATGATGTCATCCCCTTTCCCCTGCCCATACCTCTTGCTCTCCACCTGTTTTTCGTGCTCTGTCTTTTTCTTGGTCTCGATCTGCTATCACCTGCTGATCAAAATTCCTCTCTTTTCTTTTCTTTCCACTTTCCCTATCCTTCCTGACGATGGTGTCCTTGAAAGGTGCAGTGCTAGTGCTACCCGGCTGCTATAGGGAGCAAAGCGAGGGGGAGGGGAGACCTGTGGGAGATGGAGTCCTGGATATTTGAATGCTGTGTATTTGATATGAGAGTTTAGAGTGGGTTTCTCTGCTGTTTTTGTCTGGCCATCATTGAGTGAAACTCCGGCAGTATGAATCATGACAGATAAAGGCTTTAGAGGACAACGATTCAGCTTGCATTTTGCTGACTAGAGCTTATATCCTTAGCATTTGTCCTGGAGGATGGGAGTTAAAAGGCCAGAGACTATTGTTTTTTATCCTCCAGTGGTGGTCACTGACAGAAGGGGACAATTACACAATACCCTTTTTGGTCTTTGTTTGACTGATGCTTAAAAGTTTAATTTTTGCCCGCAGGTTTAAATGTCTTGTAGAATTCTACGATCAAAGCAGCAATGATAAAATAAACTATGAAGTATTTAGGGCTGTAGTGAGTTGAATAAGCTGTTCTCAATCCTTACAGAGCTTGTACTTTTATTCATATTAACAATAAAGTGAGAGGTGAGAGAATTGCATGTACTGACACCATACATTTATATACTATACTCTGTGCTTCAGGTGCATTCACAAGCATTTAAACATGTTCTCATTTAAACCTCATCTCATCTCAGAATATGTCATTTTTCTGCTGAGGACAGTAAAGTGCTATTACCCAGAGCTCATTTTCTGACCAGCTGTCAGATTTTCTTTTTTTTTTCTCCCCTGGGATTAGTATTTCAGTTGAAGATGAGTGTGTTATGAGAAAAATAAAATTAGAAAAATGAACAGAGCAGGAATGTGCCAACGATGCAGCTGATGCAGATGCAGCTAAACTTGCCGCGGTTCCAAGTAAGAGTGTAACAGACATTTGCATCATTTGATGGGTGCTAGCAAAATAAAAAAAAAAAAAATAGACAAAAAGGGCTGCTGACAGTCACTGTTCCTGTCCCAGAGTGGAGTGAGCTAGCATCATGTGGAGGTTTTTATTTTAGCAGGCGAGATTTGGGGAGATTTTGGCTACATATCTTTGGTGCAGAGGCCTGTCAGTTAACCACAAAACAAACAGACCTACTGTCCACACAAAGAAACAGTCTCCATTCAATGGTTCACCAGCTCAAAATTAAACTGCAATAAGTTAGGCATGTGCACATTGTTAACATTTGACTGACTAGCATAAGTTAACTTCAGTGGATGTTTGAAAGTATATCACGTAACACTTTTTTTTAATATAACAGCTATAACTTGAACAGCAGGGGCTTCAAATCTCAGACCTTTACATTTCCAGAGAAGATGACTTAATGACAGCAATCCTGGGGAGATGTGTTTATCTAAACATTTTCTGAGAAATTGAGCATCTTTATAACTTAAAAAAAACTTAACTTTAATTTTTAAAGTAAGGTTGATGTATTTAGGCTTCCTCTTGGTATGGAACATGCAATCAATAAGTGTGTATTTGTGGATTTCCCAGCCTGTACTTTATGTACAATTATCATCTCTTTTTTCCAGAAAATTCATCCTCTTTACACAAATTCCTCTTCATTCATTTCCATCCATCCATCCATCCATCCATCCATCCATCCATCCATCCATCCATCCATCCATCCATCCATCCATCCATCCATCAATTGTTTCAGGGTCATGGAGGTCCACTAGAGCCTGTCCCTGCCCACTTTGAGTGAAAGGCTAACCACCAGGCCATTGGGATGCCTCATTTCCCATACAAGTGCATTTAACCATCTGTAAATTGCAAACAAAGAATTTGTGCTGAAGAAAACAAAACAAGACAAAAACACACACACACACTCCCATCGGAGGTACAGATGCAACTCTGCAAAAAAAAAGGCTTTGATTAGTTTTTTTCCAAGTGTTTAATATTTTTCACAAGATGTGCATCCTCAGTTGTGGCCAGTTATAGTCACTGATCTGGTGAAGTAGATAAATAAAAAACAATAATAAAATAAAATAAGAAACCAATTTAAAAAATCCTAATGAGCAATTTTATTTAAGTGAATTAATTTCCCTTCAGCAATTAATAAAGTAATTTTGATTTGAGTTGAGCTGAATTATCAATCCATCTCCTCAAGCTGTCAGCCCTTTTGAGTGAAGATATGATTTCCTTAGAATCTTAAATTGATTTAGGCAGACTTTTTTTGTGTGTTACTACTCACTCTGTACACATCTCTGAAATTGAAGACAGACCGGAAAAACTCTGACTTACTGCTATCTGATCTTCCTTTTGTTTGGTGGATGTGCTTCATATTGTAATAAGGAGATTTAGCAGGGAATGAAGTGAATGAATTATACATCCACATGGCCATTCACGGTGAGCATGAATAAGTAGTAGTGAAATGAAAGGGAGCTGAGGAGAAGAATGATATCAGGCTCATATGCATTAAAACATGAATGAGGAAAAAAAGATAATCAACCCTCTGACAAATCTCAAATAGAGGTTAAGATAGAAAAATGCCAGTGGAGGCTTGTGTTGCTGCATAAACTGCATCAGAGTGGCACAGAAAATCACTTTCACTGTCATTCGGGTCTTTCTCTGTCCCCTCTGGATGACCAAATGTGTACCGCCTTCCTTTTGTGAAGCTGAGGACACTTCAGGGTCACCTGGAAATGATCGATACTTCACACTGTGACATGGCTCTCCAAGTCGAGTCACGACATGTCACCCTCTCAGTCCAATCAGGCTTTAGCTGCTTGGGTAGTTCAGACTTAGCTGAGTCACAAGCTGCTGGACAGGGCTTCATGTCTGACTGCAGCTGCATGGTCGCTGCGTATCCACCTGTGAGAGGCTTCCCTTTGCCGGCAGAGTTCACCGCAGCCGCACTTTCAGCACTTGCGTTCTCAGCTGGGCAAACCGGCTGCAGCGTTAGTATTGACACAAAAGGTGAAGAGCTGTGACACAAGCCTCCTCTCCATCTGCAGATGGCAGGAAACAGCCATGCAAACATTTGAGATTTTATGTTGGACAACTCCAACAAAGGGACTGCACAACTGCCCCGCAACAGGAGATGGGTGCTTAATTCAAAAATTTGATGCATTTTTGACTATTTTTATGTGCTCCTGAAGCAAGCTCTCTCAGTGACGGTATCAGGCAGGACTGTGTCTTTTTTTTCAGACAGAGTAATAGGACTTCTTCTTGCCCGCACTGCAGAACAATGTGCAGTCATGGTATACCAACTTTCCTTATGCTCAGATACTATGTGACCCGACTCTAAAGGAGTGTTATGAAAGCAGTTTTCATTTTTGTTCCTCTATAACCCAGCCGAGTCAATTAGAGAAGTAAAACTCAAAGACCGACTTACAAAACCTGCTGTTGCTCATGTCATATTTATGCATTATGTTGACTGGAGGCCAATTGTATTATAAAACTCTTTTTTAAAAAACAAATTAAAAACAAAGATTTGCTGTAATCACAAGTAAAGATAGAGCTGTCATTCTGTGGGTTTTGCTGCATGAAGTAAAGTAAGACTTCATTACCCTGCGCAGGAAAGATTTGAAACAGTGATTCTCTGTGTACACATGCTTTCAGTTGAGAAAAACTTGAAATCTTTGTTTGCCAATTGCGCTTTCTTTCCGCAGAGAGCCGAGAGGCAGTCCATTTGTTTCTGATAATAAGCAATTTTCATTGTAATACTTTCAGGCCTGCTCTTGATGACTCAGAGATTGTAACTGTGTTTGAGCAGGTGGACCTCATTGTTTTGCTCTGGGCCTCTGGCAGGACACACAAATGCTGACAAGGTGATGTGATGCAGCAGGAGTGAAGCTGGGACCTTGTGTTTGTTGGCCGGTCTCACTGCTCTGCAGAAAACCTATTGAAGTCTTTGTCAGGGGATGTTTCTTGATAACGAGCAGGTTGTGGTTCGAGACCACTGGAACAGAGGCGTTCCGGATAATGACTCCTTTAGTCACTGAAAATTGTGAGTTCACGGTGTGGGCCAGAATGCTGTCTACTCAAAACAATCTTTCAGACAGTTTTATAAGTTGTGGATTGAGCTGTGGTCTTATGAGGCGTTTTATTTCAGGCCGCTGAAGTGTACACAACCCGAAAGTTCAAGAAATACAGATAGAAATGTCTTTGTCTCCAAAGTTAGAGATTTTTTTTCACCGATTGATTCTGACAAAGCTGACACTGTTTCTGTCAAGCTGAACTCGCTCATTAAAGCTAATATTTATCAGTCTCTGGGGAGTGTTTATCATAGGACATGAGCGTTTGTTGCAGCTGGTTGTTCTGCGTTTGTTAAGGCACCGTAGGTTTGTGAAGGAATTCGCTTACAGTAGAAGTGGGTAGTTGCTCATAGCTGAATGTAGTCATCCAACTCATGAGATGTCAGCAAAGTGCTTGTCTGTCTCTGCAAAGGGGGATTATGATGACAAGAAGTCCCAAGTCTGCCGGCAAGGACAGCCCCAGAACATACATGATGTCTTGTCCAATCAGAGTGACGTATATAGAGCAATGTGCAGCACACATGTGTGGCTGATTTTATATGGGGGGAACAGTCTCAGGTTTGGAGTTAGTTTGCACTATAGGCTGTGTTTTCCACCATGCTGAGCTTTAGTAATAACTTTTCTGTAATATGACATCCTGGACCTCCCTCTAGTGTAAAGACTTCCATCGCAGAGGATGGAAATCTGTCTCATCATTGCACCATGCTCCTATTCTGTGTTCACTAGTTTGTCTTGATATTGAAGACTATTTTGTCTTCAATATCAATGTAAAACATGCTTTACTGATAATACACAGACTTTTTGAGTTGGTTAAATGAGAAACTGAAATAAGACATGTAAAGAATTCATTTTCTTGTGCTGTTTTAGCTGCAGACTCTACACTGCAGAGCTACAGAAATGTCTAAAGACTTTAAAAAAAACCCCAACAAAAGCCTGAACTTGATCAACTGAAGACTTCTGTAGCTAAATAACACACTTACATTTACACTTGGTAAGATCTAGTATTTATCTGCCAGGGGGAAAAGTGTGCATTTAATCCAGCCATGGTCCGTAGTTAAGCCAAAAGATGAAGCTCTCAGTTTACCAGTCGGCCTACATTCCTACCCTCACCTATGGTCACGAGCTGTGGGTAGTGACTGAAAGAACAAGATCATGGATACAAGCGGCGGAAACGAGTTTTCTTTGTAGGGTGTCCGGGCTCTCCCTTAGAGATAGGGTGAGAAGCTCGGCCATCTGGGAGGGGCTCAGAGTAGAGCTGCTGCTCCTCAGCATCGAGAGGAGCCAGATGAGGTGGTTCGGGCATCTGGTGAGGATGCCTCCTGGACGCCTCCCTGGTGAGGTTTTCCGGGCATGTCCCACTGGGAGGAGACCCTGGGGAAGACCCAGGACACGTTGGAGGGACTATGTCTCTTGGCTGGCCTGGGAAAGCCTTGGGATCCCCCCAGATGACCTGGAGGAAGTGGCTGGGGAGAAAGAAGTCTGGCCCTCCCTGCTTAGGCTACTGCCCCCATGACCCGACCACAGATAGAAGAAGATGGATGGATGTTTTTGTAGCCTTTACTGTACAAGAGTACACATAAAATACAGTTAAAACATACATTTTCAGAACACCTGGCGATATTTCATCCCTGCAAAAACAGAAAATCAGCTATTCAGGAAAAATGCAGACCTTCTGCATTTCTATACATTGAAGTCTTTCACAGTTCTAGCGAGATTTTACAGCAACAAGGTAAAACTTTCACGTCACTCACACCAAATAATGCTTATCATCATGAGCGTTTAGAAGACATGGAAGACTTAAAATGTGTGAATTTTAAAAGGCTGAAATGAATTTGGCATTTTCTGGCAGAAGATGAAACATAAATTATCACAAAAATCACCATTTAACAAAGAGTGCAATTCAAACATGTAATCTACTAAAAGAAATGCAAGTAATCCATTGTGCATTAGGTATCTTTGCTCACACTGTGTGTTCAGCATCTGTTGCTGGTTCGTCTTTTTAATGCAACGGGTGGGGCAGGGGGTACAGATCAATAGAGAAATGTTTTTACTGTATGGATTGCATTAACAGAGCATCATCTCTTTCTATCCCACTTTACCTTAGTACAAACAAGTGGAGCAATATATGTCCTTCCACAAGCTGCCTGCTGACTTTCGGCAGAAAATCCACGACTATTATGAGCACAGATACCAGGGCAAGATGTTTGATGAGGAGAGCATCCTGGGAGAACTCAGCGAGCCTCTGAGAGAGGTGAGATAAAGATACATAATAGGACACATGTTTTCCCTAAGTATGAGCCTATCGTTTTATTATTGCCCACCAGACTGAAGCTGCCTTTGAGTTACTTGCTTTAAAGCAGTCAGATGAACATCCAGTTTTTATAATATACATACACACACACACACATATATATATATTTAATTAAAATGTGCCTTTTCTCAGGAAATTGTCAACTTCAACTGTCGGAAGCTGGTGGCCTCGATGCCACTGTTTGCCAACGCGGAACCAAACTTTGTGACCGCCATGTTGACCAAGCTACGCTTTGAAGTGTTCCAACCCCATGACTACATAATAAGGGAAGGCACGATTGGCAAGAAGATGTACTTCATCCAGCACGGAGTATGCAGTGTCATCACCAAGGGTACCCTCGCGATGAAACTGTCCGATGGCTCTTATTTTGGAGGTGGAGTTTACTTTATAGCTTGCGCTTGATCTCCCAGGGGACGCTGAATTTTATAGTACTTTATTTTCAAGCTTTTTCTTTTCCTGTTTCAGAGATCTGTTTATTGACGAGGGGCCGGCGGACAGCCAGTGTGCGAGCTGAGACTTACTGTCGACTCTACTCTCTGTCTGTTGACCACTTCAATGAAGTGCTGGAAGAGTATCCCATGATGAGACGAGCCTTCGAGACAGTTGCCATTGATCGCCTAGACCGCATAGGTAAAAAAGAAAAGAAAGATAAAATCTAAAATGTGAAAATGTGACATTTTCTCCAATGTGTTCACTGGATGAGTGCATTCATGTTACCAAAAAATCCTCTCTAACAAACAACATACATTAAACACCTACATAGAAGATGCCCATGGCAACATTTTTAATGTGATAAGAAAGTCGTCTTCTGAGATGAAGTGTCTATGCACTCAGAAAAGCCACTCAGAAAGAAAATTAAAATGTCTCCAGAATACAACAGTGGAAATAGGCAGTAAAATGAGATGCACTGTTCAATCAAAATGATACAGGACATTGTAATTCAAGATGAAAGTACAGGGTGGCACCTTGATTTTGCTCAGGGCTTGTTCTGGTAGAGGGTGTACTTGGTGTCAAGGACATCACATGCTATATGGTAGAGTTTTGTTCTCATTTTCAAAATCCCAAATTTGCCTGTTTTTTTGTTCTTTGTTCAGCTTTTTTTCCTCTCTCTTTTATGCTGTTACCTCTTAAACTTTGTCTTAAATCAATGTTTTTATATCTTTCCGCAGGTAAGAAGAACTCCATCTTAATGCACAAGGTTCAGCATGATCTCAACTCTGGCGTTTTTAACAACCAAGAGAATGAGATGATCCAGGAGATTGTCAAGTATGACCGTGAGATGGTGAAGCTGGTGGACTTGCAGCGGCCGCGGGCCATGTCTATGACCCCCTCTGTTGGGGGCATCTTTGCCCCTCCAGGTCCGTCACAGACAGGCTCTGCGATTGCCACCCTCCAACAAGCTGTGGCCATGAGTTTCTGCCCCCAAATGGCAAGTCCTTTGGTGGGTCCAGGGACTCTGCAGTCTCCACGTATGGTGCGAAGATTCCAGGTGATGCAGAATTTGTCCAGTCCAGTCTCTATGTCTCCTCTTCAGTCTCAGCCTCCCCAGACTCTCGGTGGGGCATTTGGATCTGCAATTTCGAGCCCACCAGTTCAAAGCCCGCTCACAGCTTCAGGACGGACTTTCCAGTACATGGCAAGTGTAGGACCCTCAGGGTCCCAGTTGTCCCTTGTGCAGCACCATGCACCCAGCCCCACACAGATCCAGCAGAGGCCTGCCTCCCACAAGAGCACCCACTCTCTTCATGCAGGCAGCCTGAGCCAGGATACCCGGGCCCTGTCCGCATCACAGCCTTCACTCCCCCAGGAGGCAACACCACAAGCTGCATCTGCAGCCCCTAGCCCTCCACCCTCTACCCGCACTTCCAACTCTTCCATTGGCCCTCCGCAGCCCCCTCACCACAGCTTGCCCGGGCCCTCAGGGGTGGGAAGATCAGCAGGAGCTCAGCAGAGGGTGGCATTTGCCTCCACACCTCCTGGATCTGCTGGAATGGGGGCAGCAGCTGCTGCTGGATCAGGACCTCCAGACTCTGTAGTTCCCAAGAAGGATTCGATTGTCAGCCTTCCAGAGCTAGACTCTGCCAGATCCCGGCTGTCTTCCAACTTGTGACCCTGGTAGAGTTCATGAGAGGCCTTTTATGTCGGAGAATCTGTTCAGTTTAAGGTCAATCCAGCTGATCTCTCAGCTTGCTAAATGACCAATCAGCTACTGCCAGCGTCACCTGTCATTCGACCTGGATGCACTGTGCTGGTGTCAGCAGAAAGAAAAGAGCTACTCAATGTCCAGAGACACTTTAGCTAGGAGGACTCTATACAATTAAACTAGTATAACTTGAGGTTGAACTGGTCTAGTCTACTGTGCCAGCACCTTTAGTCTTGGTATCACCACTTTCACTCTGCTTCCAAACACCTACTGTATATTGCTGTCTTTACTGTAAAGATATAAAGAAAAGTATGATTAATGTACCTTTTGCATACTGTGTAGAATCCATGCAATGCAATCTAGCAGGAGCTGGAGTTAAAAATGAAAATCAGGGACTTGAGGTCAAATGACAATGACATTTTCAGTGTTCAAAGTGTTTTGAGTGTAATTTTTCTGTATAAGCTGTTGTAGCAAAAGGACACACATCTTCATCTTGTTTAAAATAATAGTGGAATTAGTGTTTTAGACCGCTGGTCGATCTTACATCTATGTGTAAATAACTGCAAAAAGGAAAAAAAGAAAAAAAAAAAAGAAAAAAGAAAAGAAAAACAGTGTGGAAGGATATTATATTCATTGTATCTACCCAAACCAAAGTTGAGCTTAAACACCAAGTCTGGTTGTGTCTGTATCAACTAAAAAAAAAAAAAAAAAAGAAACATAGAAGAAAATGCCATTTATTTAACTGCCTTGATTCAACATTAGAAGCCATATATTTGGTTTGTGCGTATGTATATATGTGGGTGTAAGTTCGTACGCGTGAGTTTGTTGATATGTTTCGGTTCCATTTTCAGAGAAGGGACTCGCTCTCTGCACCGCATCGTCAAGCATGAGTGGTTCGACTTGCTGACGGTGGCACTGCCCCGTTTTCATGAATCATCTGGGAAGTGGTCAGCTGTTTGTTCAGCATACTAATTGTAACCCTGAAAGCAAGATGGTTTAATAATCTGAGCTTTACTGGAAGGAAACATTTGTGAACAACCCATACTGTATACTTGCTTGTTTCTGTCTAGGTTCATTGATTAACACATGCAATATAATTCTGCAATACTCTACCCCGCCTATATATAAATATATATCTGACTATAAATATCTATATATATGCTGTACAGGAAGTTGAACCTCTCTCTTTATGTTTTCTTTTTAATGTGAATTTTTAAAGAATCCAGCAGCTATTGTGGCTTCACTTGAGGTATGGTGATCCAGTGACCATGTTGTTACCTTAACCAAAAATGTTTGAGGGAATGAAAGGATGTCTTGTTGTGTCTTTTTTGTTAAAAACAGATTGAACAAGCTGCTTTAAACTGGTTTAGGGTCACAGGAGGAATCCCTGTTGGAGCTCAGCAAGTCAGAACCCTTAAAAGTGTCACTTTAAAGCCCAAATTTGTTATATTCAATTCTATGTTGAATTAGGGTTTGTGGGGTCAATATAGGGCACAAACACCTCACTGGTAAGAAATATGTGCCCCGTACCAACCGAAACTTTGGTGAATGTCTCGACTTTTAGACGAGAAGTTTTTAGTTCAAGTTATGGGACCAGGTTAAGGCTTTGGTTAGTTTTTGCTCAACAGTCTCATCCCAGTGAGCCAAAAATCCTTCTGTTGCTGAATGTATGCCATAAATGAAGGAAGACAGCTAATCAGATTCTAACTGCCATGTAAATAAAGGGATAGAGACATAAAAAAGCTTTTATGATGCAAGGATGTGGACGTCGCTGTATGAGTTGCTGAGTGTCTGCTTAATCTTTTTTTTTGGGGGGGGGGGTTGTTGCTTTTCTGGGTTGAACTTTGCTATATTTAATCCAATACCCAGATCTAACATGAGGCGATAGTTGGTGTTCTTTTTTCTTTTTTTAATGTTTAATTTTTTCTGACATGGGCGTGAATGAGAGTGAGTTGAAACCACTTTGAACTCCTCTGTCCAAAGAGAGCACTGAGGACATTCGGTGAAGCACCTTGCGTTGCACTACGATCTTGTAATCTAAACAAAAAACAACTATCTGATCTCTCAAAATGGTTGCTGTACTTCTCCTGAACCCAATATGTGCTTAAACTGAAGGGGAAGCCAGTTGGGATAGAAAATAGGCAGCTGATTAATTTCATTAAACATATAAAGTTTCCAACTCGTTTAGCTTTGAACATCGATCCAGAGTCAGTCTGTAAAAATCAATGCGATGGACATTTCACTCAGGTTTGCTACCTTTCCAGAGAGATGTATCAATTGCTGCAACATGGCTTTTCATTGTGTAAACTCATCTATTCCACTTTCAACTTGTTGATTTGAGATTCTCCGTGATTTTCGACTGACACAGAGAAACATGAAGGGGCAAGGGTATTCACAACCCTGAAATTGTTATTAGTGTAACGGTGAATCGTTTCAACGGCTTACCTGAGAATTGTTTATATCTTGAAACAAGGTGGAGGTGATTGTTTTTTGTTTTGTTTTTTTTAATCCAAGGGCTTCATCCTATGGCTTGTAAACCCTGGCTCATTGTTACTTTAGAGCAACCACATTTTCCTTTTCCGCTTGATCAATATCATGTTCCACATAAACCTTGTTCTTTGTCACACCTGGGTTACAATGCCGTGACCCTGCTTTGTCAGCAACACAGGAACAATGTACTGCTTTTTCTCTATACCAAAATTCCAATATGATTGTGAACATTTGAGTCAATGGCTATTGTGTGCTTCAATACTGTTTCAGTGCAATCAATTGGTCCTCTCCCCTATTTCTTTGTGCTAATAATACCAGAGGTTGCCCTGTTAAGCTGCTATCAAGACTGTGGTGATATTTGAATGAGTCCACAGTCAGAGAGAGCGAGACGGGAAAGGAGTTAAAGAGGCGATATTTCAGGCAATATCAGGTGCCATCTCTGCTTTATTGCGTCCATCTGGTGAGATGTGTTGTATGCAGTTCGCTCCTGCTCAAAGAATCCCAGATACTTTGATCAGTACCACTCTGTTTGAACCCTCAGCCATGAGGCTAATACAATCCTGACAAAAAAAAAAAACCAACAACAAACAAAAAAAACAAGCTTCTGTCAGTTTGTCTGTTTTGTGTGACAAAAGAACACAAGTCTTTTGGCTTCACTTTTGTATGGCACAGTGTTGTATTTGCCTGATGGTGGGGGCTGAAGGTGTAATTGTTTAATGGTTCTACTCCTGGACCTTGCTGTGAGGGGGGGATTAAAATCCCTCAAACACATTTGACACTGACTGATATTTACTGAGGATATCCAAGTTTCAAACCTCTCATTTTTGCTGCACCAGATATTAAGGGTACTGAATGCCTTGGTGTTGATATGTTAGCAAATCAGGGTATTATTTTTGTTTGTAAAACTGTCTCTTATTTAACAGTCTGTTTTATTTGGTTGTTATACGGCTTTGTTTTTACAGTGTGCCCTATGCACATGGACTGTACATACCTTGTGCCTAGTACATCTAGTTTCCACATAGTCTATTTTTGTGGTATGTATGTGCCTGTAAAAATGCAAATATGTGTTTTTATTTTCAACTTGCAATATATGTAAAAACCATTATAGATGAAGACTAGTATTGCTGAATTACAATGACAATGTCAGTATATATAATTTTCCCTGATAAGGGAAACACAAAATTGCACATTTTTGTTGGTTTGAGCCTTCCAACACCATGCGCGCTGTACTCTGTACTTTCATGTTCTGTACATATGGTAAAACACAGAGATGTGGGGCACATTGTTGTGTTTTTTACCACAACCTGCTGTTATAAGAAACATTTTCTACAGTGAGAGGGTGAGCTCTGTCTGGTTCTTGGTGGATATCAGCAGTCTAGACATTAGGTTAGATGTCCTGCTTGCCACAAGGAGCCAAAAATGACAGAAAACAATAAGTAAAAACTGTGGAGATGCTTGCACAATGTCCAAAAAATCAGGCTGTGCATATGCTGGAAAATGTTATTGAACTGTATTTTTTGCACAGTTATTCTCACTGATGCCAGTCGTACACTGATCTGGTGTTTGCCATTGAAAAAAAAAAAGAAAAAAGAAAAAAGAAATCTCTCCAAAGGTGAATCTAACTAATGAGCCACAGCAGAGATGTGAGCACAACTCCCAGTTGAGTTCGCTGACAGATAAAGCAGAATGCATGCTTATATTTTTCTTATCTAAGCAGAGTTCTGTGTATAATTTCTTGTGGGACCTTTAAATCTAGACATTGTCGTGTACCAACTACTGTACAATGATTTAATTTAGTCGAACAGTTAAACTTTTGTGTCGTAGCTACTGTAGCCTGCTTAACTTACCTAAGCCTTCTCTGCTTCAGGACTCTGTGTGCTTGAGTTTGTGTGTGCGTGTGTGTGTTCCTGTGCCTTTCCTTCTATAACGTTGGTCCCACTTGAGAATACGATGCCATTTAGGGGTTTAAAACCCACATGAGACTGAGACAGGTGCCAGCACAAGCTTCAGAGCGTTAACTGGTCATGTGACATTTACTCTACCAACACACACACAAAAACAGAAAAAAAAAATACACAAAACAAAACAAAAAAATACAAAAACACTGAAATGCTTTCTAGAAATGACTAGCACATCCCTAGACTTAGTAGCATTCCACAGCCCACACGGTCCACTTCGTGTGGGGATCTAGACACACTTTACCAGCACCATGTAAAAAGACAGCACAGATATCTGACACAGCTTGTGTGCTCTCTCTCTCTCTGGAGGACAGTTTGCAACCATATCAGGCTCTGCTCAGCTTCTGCTATTAAAACAAAAACAAACAAATGGTTCAAGTTTTACAGGACTCCAGCTCTGTCTTAAGTTGACGTCTACAATCCAGGGACAACTCCGCTCCCAGCCCAAGTTACAGTGCTACCAAACCAATCTCAAAGAGGGGTAGAAGGTGATCTTGTTTGTGTCCAGTCCTTGCAAGCTGCGACATTGGTGGCGGGGGTGTGGGGCTGGTTTGAACCTGTGTCTAAAAGGCTGTCTTTGTCCACCACCTCTGCTTGACGAGAACACAGAGCCACACCCTGGTCAATCTCAATAAACTGGTCTGTCAGTCAGTGGCAATGTTCTTTTAGCGTTCGTAAACAGATGATACATTGTTGTGCAATAAAAAGATGAGCGCATTGGCATACTTATCTGTGTGTGTGCACTTTTATTTGTGGATTTTGTTTGCTGGTGTGCTATGTGGCCTATTTTGTCAGCGTGTAAATGTATGTGTCTATGAACCTCCAACAAAGCTCCAGAAATTACATTAGCAGCTACAAACGCATGTGCTCTCACACTTTAACCTTGCTACTGCTCCCCCGCACCACCACCACACCCTCATCCTACCCTATATCAGTTGAGATCTTTCTCTCTTCTCTGCAGACAGGGGCTCCGCTGCATCCCTGATGAGATGTCTGAGCTCTGACTAAGAGCTTTCCGCTGATGTGTCTGTGTGCATATGAACGCACAAACACACACAGGGCTGCGCAGCAGTAAGTGAAATTTGTTCGATACCTAAGAGGGTGTGCACACACATGCAAGTCTGAGTTTTGTATTTGTCTGAAAGAGAGAGTAAATGAACCGGTGAGAGGAATGTGTGTGTGTGCGTGTGTGCGTGCGTGTGTGTGTGTGTTTGTGAGTGAGAAAGGGTGGGTGGGTGTGTGTGCGTCAGAGATGAGGGCAGTCCAAGGACACATTCCTCTGGCAGCCTGGGAGCAACATCCACCCCTTCCCTATCAGTCGACTTCTTTTCCTCTCCACACACACACACACACACACACGCACACACGCTCACACACACACACCTGTCTGATTATCAGTGATTATGCATGGCACACTGCGAGAGAAAGCTTCAAATTACATGCAAGGTGAGATTTTAACACAGAGCTTTACACTGCTCGTGTTGCCTCTCCAGGTTGTACAAATGTGGGTGAGGCCATCCGCAGTGCGTGTCCGTCCTTTTACCTTGACGTGACATAATGTCCTCTCTCTTCTGCTCTATTGCACATACACACTTGCTCGCTCTCTTCCCTCTCTCCTTCTATTTAATTGTAATTCAGTGAGGAAGGAGGCAATGTGCTGATAGTGGCTGTAGGCAGATACCAAACAAAGTTGTGAAGCTATATGCGCCTTCACCCTGTATATGGCCGAGGATTGTCCTTTACCTCATTTCCTCTGCTGTGCTGGTCCTCTGCTTTGTCCCCGTGTGTCCTATTTCAATTAATCATATCAGCGTCACCTGCACAGCCCTCCTTGCTGTTTACCTCTAGAGGACAATTTGCTTCTTTAGCTTCTTAGCAGTATCCTTGCCCCTTTCCATCCATCTACTTTCAGTTTGGCCATGCGCCTCACCACACCTGCTCTTCTTGAGCTTCCTTTTCATTTAGATTTTCATGCCTTAAAGTCCAGGTTTGTCTCCAGATCCTCCCAGGAAGTAAAAGCTGCATTTTTCTCATAAGTCACAAAAACGGGTGCAGATTGCAGCTGAGTTTCCAGAGAGAAAATGTTTACATGTTTGTAAGCCAAGTCTTATTAGCCTATCAACAAGTCCACATCTGGGGACTGGAGTAGTGGTGATCAGATAAGTTTTGCACTGGATCCAGACTCTTAGGAGCTGTTTTTGTTTGTTCGTTTTATTACTTTAATTGTCATTCATTGTTTGGTCTGGTTTGCACATAACAAATGACTTGCTTGAGCTCAAGAAAAGATCCCACTGCCATTCAAAACCTTGTAAGTTTCTCACAGAAAGTCATTATCAAGGGTGTTTATGGACGTGTACATATATGACTAAATATTTTGATGGTGAGAACCAGACATATCCTCCGGTGACAGAAAAATCCTTATGTGATGAGATGAGAATAAAACTGACCTCTTTCAGCAAAGAACCACTGACATCTTAGTTTATAAAAACATTAGGCGATGTATTTCTATGGTACTGGCAGTTTAGTACTGTTGTAACATCTTCCAGTATTGCTGTGAACATGCATAGAAAAGTTGGCATACATGCATGAAGAGAAGAAATAACCCCCGCCGCTGCTGCTTCCCCAACATTTCCCCTCTACTGAAGCTGCTTCAGCCTTGTCTTTCTGCTCTGGGGAGCATTTAGAAAACACAGCTCAACTCTGAATGCCAGGATTAGCATTTGGTCCAAGCTCTGAGTCCATGAATGAGTCAGCAAGCAAGAAGATACAGAAAATCATCTTATAGCTGCAGGCGGCCTCAACAACATCACAGTTTGCTGGACAGTGGGCTGGGAGGGACATGAGAAGTGTGGAGTGAGATCAGGAGAAAAATACACAGGAGGAGACAGGACTCAAGGGTCACATGAACATGATCCATGCCAACTCTGTCAGTTGATTAGAAAAATAATTAGGTTTACTATCTTTTCTCACTCAACCATTTGTTGTTAGTTTTATGTCTTTTTTGCAGTTACATATGAATTATTATGCTTCTATCTCTTTTTAATCATCTGTGGCGTTAGTAGGAGTATTTCAATTGTGTGATTTCAGATGAGTCATGCGGAAATGTAAAGAAAAAAGTCCTTTCAATATTGTATAATTAGTACACATAGCATTTATTGTACTTTTTGTACTGGATGTACTATTACAGTGTTTGCACTTCCTTTGACTCGTCTACTGTATGTGACAATCTGCATGAAGACATCAAGAAAGGACATGATAGTGAGTTTGCCTACTGCTCATGTAATGAATCTCAACATCTTAACAAGTTTGAATCTTTTTGTACACCTCAACATAATTATATTTAACATGACAGTACTTCTCATCAAGTGCTGTTTGTGTTTGCAACTGCAAATTATGCAATGAGCAGCATGCCTGCAGGGAGAAGAAAGATAAGGAGTGCATCTGCTGTAACAAGGGCAAAGTCAATAAATGCAGTGTTTTACGTAATATTTTACACAATGTTTTATGTAAATGATCAAAACATTTCAATGCAGCCTTCCTTGTGGAGCTCGAAATATGTTTTTTAAAATCACAATTAATGACTTGTGTTTCTACAAATTTACAAGAGGTTTTGGTTCATCTAAACAAAGACACGAGCCACCCCTCACCCACGCTGAAAGGTACTGAGAACATTTGTCATAACAATGAAAGCAGAGGTGGAGGAGAAAGGAGGAGATGAAAGTGTGTCCGTCGGGTTATCCGAACAGCTAGCGCACACTGCACTCCATGTATCTGCACTGCTAAACACTTCTCATTACAGCCGACAAAGAAACCTCCACCCTGGGCAGAAAGACGGAAGAAATGCGGAAGATAATGCAAAAGGGCGTTGGGAGGATCACAATGATATTCTTGAAATATGAAGAACAGGAAATATGATTCATAGAGAAATCAAAAGAAAGACAAAATATCAGGGGATATATTATTACTTTTCTTTTTGTCCACAAGCGATTTGTTTCATTGAACAAAACATTTAAGGCTGTTAAGTCTTTATGCATTCACAGTCGTGGTTGTTTTGCAGCAGGAAACAAAGGCTCCCTCTCTGAAATTTTACTCCATCATCCAATTCCACCAACAATATTTGCTCTGAGCTGCCAGCTGAAGTGATGCGAGCCGGGACAATGCTTTGCTTCTGAATCATCTCATCTGTTCTTCTCTGTCAGGGTCTGCACTTGGTGACATGGAGGCTATTCAGACGAGAAGATACGCAAACATTCACACGTTGTCACTCACACTCAGTGGATGACAAAAATATCTACCACTCAGCTGCAAAGTTTCCTCACAGTGCAGTTTGTTAAAAGTCATTTTAACCAGTAGAGTTTTATCTGGAATCAATTTTGACAAATAAAACCTCATTTTGTTTCACGCAATGTTTTACTGCAGGAACCCGACTGAGGCACAACATGAATGGGTACAAGAATTGTCCCTTTCTGACTTTAGTTTTCATTACTCCCCGCTCTGACAACATTTTAACTTTGACATCAGTTTCTGAGCCAGAGGTTAAATGTTGTGAAACTCTATTATTGTATCAACAAAGCAGTTTTGGTTCCTAAATCTTACCAAATGTTCCCTGAACATAATTTGGGCAAGCTGAATAAAGTAACTTCTTTTCTAGTTTACTCAGTTTGTTTTTGCACCTAATCTTAAACCTGAAATTGTATTGACCAAACATAACTATACAGAAACCAGAAGCAGGTTCATTACTGAATGAAATGAAAAACAAACATTGATGAGACATCCAGAATCATAGGCTTCAATGGATGGAAGATAGTGCTGACAGCAAACAATACTTAAGGCAAGAAAATAATCTTAGTAGTAGTTTTTTTGTGATTAAAACATACAAAAAGCTCCAAACAAGTTTAAAACTACACACTAGTTTCTGAAGTAGAGGAAACAAGATACAGCAGGTAAAAATGGATTGCAAGGAAATGCCTCTACATAATATTAATTTGTTTTCTAAATAACACAAGCTATCAATTTCAGTAAACAAACCTTTTTGTATTTTGAGTCAAAACATTTAAGAACTGATTGTTTGCAAATATCCAGACTATAATTTATCTGGCGAATGTGACATACTGCCATGAGTATCTTTTTGTCTTTTTCTGTTCATCTTTATTGATTTAATTGTGGTCTAGTTATGCTGCAGTTTATGAATTAGCAACATTTAGCTGTAATGAATCACATAGTCCAGTCCTCACTGCCAAATACAAGCAAAAATGTCATCTTGATGCAGGTTATAAAGGGAAAGAGAAAGGCAAAGAAATATTGTTTTACCAAGGTCACCATTCCTGTTTCTGCACCACTGCTTTTTCAAACTGTGTAGAAAAAAAAACAGCTCAGAAGACAGAAATCATTAGAGCACAGAGAAAGTGACAGAAAACAGAGAAAATTATAAACAAGATAAGCAATTTGTTGCAGTGACCCTTGAACAGACCTGTTTAATTCTGCTTCTGTAGGACTTTTTGTTGTTGTTGAGTTTTGGCCCTGAGCTTCTGCCCTGTCACTGCATTTGTCTAAGTACCTTCTAGCAGAATCCAGTGATCTGTACAAAAACATGTTTCTAGTTGCAACTTTACACGGCCTTAGAAAAGACTGATGGCTGTGTACTGGTGCATTTCAAGCAGGGCATTGTTTCTGTGTGAGGGGTGGAACAGAAGTGACGTTCTAATTGTCAGGAGGATAGAGAAACCCTTGAGCATCCATCATCTTCACACAGAGCACCCCTGGGTCCTCCCAGCACCTTCATCTCTTTTCATTTCCTCTGGTAATGAACAGACCTTGGGAAAGTCCTGCTAAGACAAACAAATTTAACAAAAATGCAATTTAGGCACCGCGTTCAGCTCTAACGAGACTGTGCTGATCCCTATTTTACTGGGATGTTTAGTAGTTTCTCACCATGACATGGCACTTTTTGTACCTTTTGTTTTTTTTTTTTCTGTTGTTTTAAGGAACTTTTTGTTGGTTTTAAATGTGTGTAGCCATACAGCTTCAGTAATCTATCTATCTATCTATCTATCTATCTATCTATCTATCTATCTATCTATCTATCTATCTATCTATCTATCTATC
>JAOWBL010000009.1:8832487-8847174 GCA_028564865.1 Zenarchopterus dispar | reverse complement strand
AAACGTATCAGAATAGCAGGAAGAGAAAAGTGTGGAGAAGCAAAGGAACGGGTCACGATCCAAGACAAACCACGTCACGTGTCAAACATGGTGGACGCAGTGTTATGGTATGGACATGTTGTTCTGGCTCCCTGCTCATGTTCAGCCAAAGGTTACAAAATTCTAACATTGTTAAAAGATTAATAGGACAATACTTTACAGTGCAGCTGGATAATGACCCTAAACAAACTGTGAAAGCAACTTGAGGCTTTTTGAAGGCAGAGAAGGGGAATAGTCTTCAGTGTTCAAGTCGGTCTCCTGATCTCAACCCAACTGAGAATGATTTTTTGTGACTGAAGACAAAACTGAAGGCAGAAAGATCTACAAACAAGCAGCAGCTGAAGAGGTTGCAGTCAAGGTCTGCCAAAGCATCTGCAGGAAGGAAACTCAGCATTTGTGACGTCCATGGGCTCCGGACCTCAGACAATCACTGACTGTAAAGGGTTTTCATCAGATGGTTCAATTTACAATTCTGTCATTCTTCACAATGGAGTTAATTTGTTTAAAATGGCTGTAATTCTTAAATCGTAAATGCCATATTTTATGAAACCTCTGAAAATAAAGCTGAAAATCTAGACTTTGATCACATCTCGATAGTTTCATTTCAAATCCATTGTGGTGGTGTATAAAGTTGGTCCAGGTACACACACACAAATGCACACACACGTGTGTGTAGTGCGTAAAAGTCATAGGCAGGTGTGAGAAAAGAGTGGGAATGCTTTCAAAGATATAGAATTGTTTATTCTTATCACTTCACAAAATGCAAAGTGAGCAACTGGAAGGATAATTCAATACAAAATTAGTATACCGTAACCGACCAAAGTGTCTATGGTCCTCATTATTGCAAGTATCTTTTGTGTTTCTTTGAAAGAGCTTGAAGAGCACATCTTGACATTCTCATCTGCTTTGAAATCCCGGGAGAGACCTTGCTGATGCCGTATGACTCCTTGTCTCTTGTTGCTGTGCTCAGTTTAGCCATGTGCATGTCTTCCTCGACCTCACTTGGTAGCAGCGTTTGGCCGTTCCTTACCCAGTTTTAAGCCTCCCACATGGCAGCTTCTGTTTAGATTAATGGCTACATATGAAGTTAGTGGTAATTAGTAGCTGTCTGATATAATTATTTAATTAAGCATCTGACTATGATCCCACAAAATCCCCACTTTTGCAAGGGTATAATGAAGAATTGATGATTTTTTTGGGGGGGGCAAACATTGGCCATATTACTCACTTTGCATTTTGCAAGTTGATATAAATAGTTAACAAAACTTTATGTTTTGAAAGCACTCTTCCCACCTGTCATTGTTCCATTTTTTCACACCTATTTTTGTACACGTGCCAAATGGCCAGGATGTGAGTTATTAGAGAAAAACACACATCAGACTCAGGTTTAACAAATAAAACTAAGTGCACAAAGCCAGCTGGGCTTTTTTGCTAAATGTTTTGATGAAACCTTTTTTTTTCAGCCCTCACATTCAAAGCCTTTTTGTACTTATGACCAGCACCCTTAGTTAATTATAATCGCAATTTTGAACATTTTGTTTTGTTATTGTGTGCATGCGCACGTGTGTGCATGGTTTGCCTCACACACAGCTAAGAAGGGAGAAAAATTCTGATTGTGGTTGAAGTTATCAATACTATGATCTTTAATAATTAGGCCTGAAGCCTGATAAGGGTTTTACTCCTAATTTCAACCGAAGCTGTAGCGAAAGACTTTCCAACCACATACTTCCAAAGCAGCCTAACTAAAATGAATGCTTTACTAAAATGAATATTTAATATCTAACCAATTAAATATATAGGACTTTGAGTGATTAGAGTTAAAGGCTTACCCCTCTTTTGCAAACTCAATCATCCAACTGATTAATTAGTCGACCTCTATTCAGTGTTCATGTGACATCTTATTAATCTTCATTGTTTAGGGCAATAATAGAAATTCTGTATGCTGGCTGGTTTTGTGAAGGCGTAAGACCTGTTGTTGCTCTTCAGTGAAAGGTAAATTAAAATGTTTGTTTCACCTGTACTGACATCATTTCGATTGTTATAATAGAAAACGGAGCATTGGAGAGCTGAGTGAAAGCTCAGCATCGACCTTAAGCCCAGACCCTGACAATCTCCTGGGCCGCAGGATCCAGCACACCTGGAGGGAGAAGGGAAATGTGACCAAGTGGAAAGGCACCGTTCTGGAGCGTCTAGCTGTGAACAACTCCCTTTATATGGTCAAATATGACGGCTTCGACTGTGTCTACGGCATCGAGCTCTTCAAAGACAACCGGGTATCCAACCTGCAGGTTTTGTCAGAGAAAGTTGGTGAGTTTAAGGTCTTTCTCTACTCGTGGACATGTTTTAGATCAGCTCTGTGTTGAAATCTGTGTTTAAATAAAAACTTTGGAAAGACTTGAACATGTCTGCGTTGTGTCACCCTGCACATCAAGTTGACATGAAGCAAAGTGGCGCATCATTTTTCATAGGATTTACTGCTTATAAACTGATTTGGTTTTCTCAAATTATTTCACACATTATCATCCTTTTCCTTTCTTTTTGCAGTCAAAATGTTGCTGTTGCTAACAGACACAGAAAACACAAAGCTGTCTTTTTACCAGAGCAGACTTTATACAGAATTACAAGTAAAACTGTGCTCATTCTCATCAGATGAATAACCACATCCCCAAATTAGAAACTGTTAAATGATATGAAAAAGGTGAAAAAAGCACTTCTTAGATTTATTTTGACTTTCATTTAATATCTTCCAGAAGGTATTTATTATTTTGTCATGTCAGCTTCACTTCACTTATTAATATGCATTTATTCCTGGATGACAAGTCTGCAACATATTACAGTAGTAACAGTGTAATTATGACTTGATACATAAGCGTCGATAATCTTCTTTGAGGGCCAAAAATGGTGAGATGATTGTCAACAGTTGTGTGAATAAAATCAATAAAATGTTTAGAAACCATGTTCCTTAAAGAAAGATGGGACGATATTTGCTGTTCAAGGAATCTACAGATTTCAGTGCACAAAGTTTAAGCTCTGATCCAGCTGACAGCACTGAATCAAGAACTATCATTTATTAATGCTAATATAACTCTATAGGCAAAAACAAACGAACAAAAAAAAACTTCAGGCACTGCAATATGGAGTTGCATTCAGAGAGATATTTAAGACATCATGTGCAAATTAAACATACTTGTTATGAAGTTGTCGGGCTCTGCAAAGTGTCTTCTCCCTCTCACAGTAAACAATAAAATTAAGGTGCCTCCTGGGGCAGAGGAGCTGGTGGGACGAGCAGTGGAGCATCTCTTTGAGAAGGAAGATGGGGAGAAAAATGAGTGGCGAGGCATGGTGCTGTCCCGAGCCCCCATCATGACCCACTGGTATTACATCACCTACGAGAAGGACCCAGTGCTGTATATGTACCAGCTGTGGGATGATTATAAGGACGGAGACCTGCGTGTCCTGCCAGAGTCAGGTACAGTAACGAAAGCTTAAATGTCAATAAGCATGAAACTGTCAATGTTTCTCCCAGAGAAGTGGGAGGAAGAGAACAGGACAAATTTACATTGCAAAACACTCCAGTATCACTGTGTTGCTCTTTTTCTCTTGAATATTTTGTGCAGTGTGTTTGCTTGGTGCAACAGTGAAACTATATATTGTAGTATGTCCTGTCTCGAAGAGATAAGTGCCAAGATGCCAAATTAAAGGTTGTCAAACCTTTCCTAGAAAACATAAAAATGTACCTAAAGTTTGATACTCACTGTAAGTATTTATCAAAAGCTGTTTATAAAATCTTTTCATAAGTTACACTGGCCTTATTTTGTCATGTGGTGTGTGTTGGTCATCCAGAGAATAAGCATCTGTTGCCAGCAGACAGGAAGCCGGGTGAGGAGCCAGAGAGCCTTGTGGGTAAACAGGTAGAGTACGTCACAGATAACGGTCTGAAGAGGACGGGCTTGGTCATCTACCAGGTCCCTGCAAAGCCCACCGTATACTACATAAAATATGACGACGACGTCCACATCCATGTCTACGATCTGGTGAAGTCCACCTAGTACTGACTGTCGAGTTTCAGCTTCAGATAGTGGCTCATGTTTGTTCTGACCAGTCGTTACCTGTTTAAGTGTTAAAGATTTGAAATTTCCTCCAGTGGGAGGCAACATACCCATCACCAAGAGTCCTCTGTCTTTTTTCCCTGATTTTTTTTTTTTTTGGTTTGTTTTATTTTTCTTGCCTCTGGGGGGAATATTCACCCTGACATAAGAAGACATCATAGTTTTTTGGGGTTTTTTTATTCTGAATTTCAATTTTAACTTAATATATAAATATTCAGTCTTCTTCAACCTTTCAGATTCTGTGTCAGAAAAGTTGGATTTCATGTCAAGCTGTTTCAAACTGTGTTTGTTGCTGCACACTAATTAATTCAAATTGGCTACCGACACTGTTTCGTATTTTGGACTGACGTCTTCATCATTTGCCAAAAAATATATATATATATATCTTGTTCATTGTGACCCTAAATATGTTTTTTCTGTAAATATGAGACATTTTTATGCACATAAAACAAAAGTGTGTAACATTTTTTTTCTCTTTGTTATCTCTGAGTGCCGTTTGTCTGGACGTGGATTTTTGTTCTGTTGTGTAAACGTGTTACATTATGATGCACATTTGTCAATTTTACCAAAATGGGTAAAACATCAGTAAAAAGATTTAAAGTTGACTACTGCTTTTCCAATGAGGCAAAAAAAAAAAAAAAAAGAATTAAGCGTTGTGTTATGAGAGGCTTTTAGATGTAATCACCTGAACTCCAGTTTGATGAATTCAGCTCAATGTTGCTGATATAGAAGAACAAAGCAACATTGAGATTTGAACATTTTCAGGCCTGCTTGCTGATCCAATTTCACATTACCTAACAGAACATGAAATGCTTCTGCTTGCACAGTGCGATGAGCTAAGAAATAACATCTCTCCTGATTGTTCAGAATTCACTTTGTGCATAGACATGAAATGACCTCAGATACGCCATGCTTTTAATCAGAATTGTTGCTTACATAAAATGTATGATATTAATGTAAAAATAAATATCTGCATTCTCTTTTTACAAAATGTAGTGAACGTTTACTCAAAAGCACCCATACTTTTCCCCCTTTGCATCCGTTATAAAGTTTCTAACCTACTGGAAAATATGTAGTTTAAAAATTCAATAGGTGCTTATTGGTCATATATAATGGAAAAAAAAAAACTTGAATGGCAGAGTATAGATGTAACCTTAGTGACTTTTTTTTTCTTTTTTTTTTAAATTTTCAGGAGATTTCTAACAACTGTGTAACCTTGATTTGTGTGGAATATTCATTTACGTGGATGATGGAGGGACAGGCTGATTCACTATGAAACATCTGTCAATGCTGAGGAACAGCTCCATTGACCTTCATACACAAATCTAATGCATGCTACATGGAAATAAGCCTCAAGGTTCTTGCTTACAAAAGATTGTTTCAAATGAGAGGTAAGTTTTTACAGCGTGGGAAAAGCTATTGACATCCAGACCTAATGTTGAGCTGTTTTTGTGTTGATTGATCATCTTAGCCTGTCCTTCTCTGTCTGCTTAGCTTTTGAGCCATGAATTATGACAATCGAAACACCTACGCTCATAAGAGCACAACGTGTTTTTGAGATTCCCCAAAAATGGGGCGGGGGGTGGGCAATCAGCAGGATCTTGCATGTTCACAGTCATATCTTAGGATCTTAACACGTAATTATCAATAAAACTTGAAAGGCCATGTTAATGACATCACAAAAAGATATTTTCCCAAATACTTGTTATAGGATTTTGATATAGAAATCCTACTTTAATTATTTCTACCTCTGCTCCACTGTAATTTGGAATTAAATATTGTCAATGGTAAATATAGTGTTTACACCAGCTAGATCAACTGGTATAAGCTGTATGATGAAGTCTTTGTGATCTATGCATGAACTAATTGCCGAAAGGATGGAATAATAAACATCATCCACATGTTCTGCATAATGAGTACTTTTAGCTCATGTTCTGCAGGTGTAATTTCACAGAGTTAAGGTCACAGTTACTCGCCTCTAAGAAACGGGGAAACAGTCCTCCAATGATTGCATCCTCTGTAAAACTTTATGTGGTTAAATTTTCCTTGTTGAGAAACGTCAACAAGGATATTAGGACGTCTACAAAGTTGGTAGTTGACGAAGTGGCTTCTTGTGGCCTTGGATTTTAACGGGAGACTCCAGAGAGGGCTCTTTGTGGTGTTGGAGGTAGTTTTGTCCAAGGAAAACAACACTGATCAATCAGCATCACATCATAGTCAGTCTGACATTTGTATGTAAAGATCTTAAATAGTTTAAGAAGTCAGTCCTTTTGGTCTGGAGAGCCCAAACTTGAGCTGTTCAATCACATGGATGATGTTTGATAAAGGAAGAGGAGACCTTCAATCAAAACAAAACAATGTTTTAAAGTGAAATAAGGTGGTGGGAGCATAATGCTGCAGGGTTGTTTTGCTGCTTCAGGTGCGTGATAGCTTGTTTGGGTGCATGGGATCATGGGAAAAAGGACTGTATTGATATTCAGATGATCCTGTCTGTCTAGCTTTAGGTCACCACTGGGTTTTTTTTTATAACAAGACAACAAACATTTGTTCTTAAACACAGTTGAATACAGAACTTGTAACAGAATTTTTATACTTTAGTACAAAATCGCCTCATATAGTGAGTAAAATATTATGGTTAAGGTTCATTCTAAAATTCAGCAAAAAGCATGAATCATCATTTTAAAAACTACTCCACATACTCACCAAAAAATCCCAACAGGAGACCAAATGGTGATCCTAGAATAGAAAACATCTGAATAAAACCAAGATCTGGAAATCATGAGCACTTGTGCCAAATTGTAAGATAGAGGTCTATCACACCAGTGTTCAACATGTATTTGGTGTGGTTCTCCAGAGTCGGCAGTTAGCTTTAACCCAGATCCTTGTATTTCAAAAACCAGAGAACCAAATCTGTACCAGATAGCAGCTTTTGAAGGAAGACCAACTCTTTAACTGTCCAGGGCAAAAAGCAGCTTGTGTTGTTGAATGGAGGCAGTATTATCACAAGAAACCAGACACTAATAACTTGTCACCTCCTTTTTTAAGAAAACCAGAGACAGAGAAGCATCGAGGCGGCCTAATCTAAGCAGAACCCTTAAACACTTAGTTTAAAACCTGTTGTTCATTATGTTGACACGATTAATGTCGGTCCAAACATTATCTACCAAATAGGTATAGTGTTTCATGTAGTATCTTATCTGCAGAGCCAAAGAATGGCCAAAACAGGCTGTTTGACAATGAATTAAAAGCTTAACTGAATAAAAAAGCATAGAGGACAGATTTAACCCTTACTTGTGCTGCCTCACTTTTTATATGTCTGTTTTAATCAAATTATTAATTAGCTTCTCTTTTTAAAGACCTGTGAGATTATACATTGAAATGAGCAACCACAAGTTTTCAACTTAACTTTGGATCAGAAGCTTGTTATGATCTTAATTCTTATTACTTTAAAACTTCCTTCTCCCCCCAAAACATAGTGTGTCCCATCAGTGGCAGGTATCATCATCCTGTTTGTTTCCAATGTTTGTTTATTACGGTAACAATAATAAAACCACATCTTTACTCATAACTGCTTGAGATACATGGCTAAAATTGTGTTATATTTTATCACCAGTGATATTAGATGACTCTGCTTGGATATTTATTTCGTGATGCTATCCATCTGCCAAGAAGTGGAGCTCGTGTTTGATAACAGCGTTGTTCTGTGTCTGCTGATCAAATGTCAGAGCTGCTTTCATGTCGACATGTTGTCGCTGATTCCTGATCTTCATGATCACACATGTAGCCACATGCTGACTGCCTCTCCCTCCCCCAGACTCTCTCCGAGGTGCCAGTGCTGTGGTGATGGGTGCCAGTACAGACATCAGGGAACAGTTGGCATACCATGACACCAGGCTGGATGCCCAGATAGTAATAACAGCGAGAGGAGAGAAGCATGCATTACACAAGCTCCGCACTCTTAAGAATGTGTTGGATGCAGCTTTGTCGCCTGTTGTGCACTTCCCTTTGCACATTCATCACTCTTGTCTACCGTTGTCTTCGTGAAACCTCTGCCTGATTCTGTATTGCTTTTATTGATGAGACATTGAACTTGCACAATAAAATATCTTAACTCTTAGTTATGATGATGGAACTGAGTTTTATTTCAAGGCACATAAGACTGAATGAAACGTACATGAAACACTTGATGTTACACTTTCTAATGTCTCCCATTTTAATATACAAAAGAGTATCTGTTTTTTTCTTATAACAAATACAGACAGATTAGATCATATCAAGAGGGAAAAAAGTATTGTAGTTTGGATGCTCTCTGTACAACATGAAACATCACTATATGATTTCTGCAGAGAGCATATGTATGACAAAAAGAGCCGTGTGAGCGTTCGTGTGAACGGATAAACGCAAAGACCTTTGTAGATGTAACACAAGGCTAATAAGAAGCTTTGTGAATACGGACCATTTACCAGCACTCATGAAAGAATATTCATCTTCATTTTCATGTTATCATTATTGCAGAACCAATTCCTCAAAAACCTTGAAACTTCTTCTGTATTCTTATCGGCCAATAAACAAATGCACTTGACTCTTTTGTGTTGCTTAGCAACGCAAGCCAGTCCCCAGATTTTTCTATATGAAAAACCAGAATGCTGCCAATCTGGAGACAGGGTGCATGCAGTGTGAAGGAGATGGAGCTACAATGCATTTTTAATTAAAAGATCGCAAGCTTTGAGCTGAACTCATTGTTTATGGCCAAGATTACCAAGAGACTGATTTTTAACCTGGGATGGCCTGTTGACCTGGTCAGGGTGTACCTCCACTTCTCACAAATAGACAGCTGAGACATACACCCGCACCCCATGACCCTGAACAGAATTAAAAGAAGTATAGAAATGTAATAAATGAAAAATTATATTTAACACTTAGTGGCAATGGACATGAAAATCTTGCTTTAATCAAATGTAACATACATGATAATTTCATGTCAGCTTTGGATCTTGATATAAGCTATACAAGTGATTTAATTGTATTAAAAATAAATGACTTTTTGCCAGTAGAGGTGAACTTGGTACTATGTTCATCATGCGTAACAAAGATGGAGATACTGTCAGGTCAGTCATGCAGGTATCCTGGTAACGAGAACAAAGGTGCACATAATGATTTCTCACATCCAGATGTATTTGAGCTTCCCTCCCTCTGCTTTATTGACCAACTTTTGCAGTGTGGTGTGATTTTAGATTAAGTATTTTGGTCATGTGGACTGAGTTGAAGTCTTTTATGTGCATGTGTCTCCTACTATACATTTGCCTTCCTCACAGTTATCAATAAAACACCAAAGATGACACAAGTGTCATCAAGAGTAAAGAGTAACTTCTGTGTTTTCTCCAATGTGTTAACATCCCTTACAGCCTTCTTGGTAACTGTAGATATTCTGCCATTGGCTCTGATCTGTTAACTATTAAAAATCAAAGGTCAGAAAGGCTCAGCTCTGAATACACCTAATACACAGGCAAAATACTGGTGATGCAATACAAGGCATAAAAATAAAAAGAATGAGGACAAAATAAATGAACATGAATGTGCAAGACTTATTTGAGAGCTATTTCTGACCCTGAAGGGGCTCAGATGTTCTCATTATGCTTAATATTGAAGCTGAGCATCGCAAGGTGTATTTTAATTCTTTGATACATGTAACCTTGCTTGTTCATGCATGCATAGTCCCGTCGTTATGATGGCCTATCTTGGTAGTCGCACCTCTGCTCATTGCATCACATTTGGGAAACTGACTTCTTTTTTACTGAGTCATTCACCAACCCTGAAATATACTGCAGAAATTCAAGGCAGTAACTGTAATATATTGTAACTGATCTGTAATTTGAACTATGGTCTCTGATTATTGGATGTAGTAAATCCTTAAATAAGATTTTCTTACAGGTGGCCATCCCATAACATGGCAGAATACAAAACAGCATTTCATTTGTCTTGTTTAAATATACCATATCCTCTGATTTCAGTGCTTTAACTCTATCATGGTTATGCGGGTGCTGGTGTGAGAAAATTCAGAAATGCACAATAAAGGTTTAATTTTAGCTTTTATTTTACAAATTCAAAAGCTGTTTATCATTTCTGAATCAGTCTGCATTGAAACTGCATATATTCAATATCAGCTGATTAATGAACAAGACACATTTTGAGGAACAAAATGTAACATAGACAGAGTATTGACAAAAGGTGGGAAACAATAGTAGTAAGCTGTTTCAATTTGTTATGTTCAAGGTACTTTATGAGATAATTACAGTATTTCCCTGAGCAGCTTTTACTGCACCATTCACTATGAAGCTTAAATGATGCTTTTGATTGCAATTTTGCCGGCAATTAACATTACTCAACAATCATTTACACAGGGACTGAATCAGAGCATGTTAAGTGTTTTTTTTCCCTTTTTTTTTAAAGGTTAGCACTACGTTTTTGCTGCTGAATAAACAGGAAATCTTGTCATTAATGCCAACATTGTTGAGTCGTGCAGGTTAGAGCTGGCGTGTGCTGAAGGGACTGCTTGTGCTGAGAGGTAGACTGGGACTTGTTGTTCTTTGATCAGCATCACAACAAAATCACTAGTCTTCCACCCAGCACTACCAACACTTTTCTCTCTCCGTGGTCACATCTGCATCCACTGGTTCAATCTGTGATGGAAGAGAAAAGAACAGGATTGCAACACTTGAACCTACCCTTCAACGCACTTATGTGCTGAACATGATATATTGATTTTGCAGCAAGACCGATGTGGACTTCAGAATCAGAGACGATTGCTGAACACCCATTTTTCACTGGTGTTGCAGACAGGCCAGTTGTGTGCTAACAGGTTGTGAACTTTTGCAGGAGAACGGCATATGCAATCCCCATCTCTGCTTTTCTCTCTGAAGCCTGTTGACATTCCATCCATCCTTTGTTGTTGTAATGCCAACCTTTCAACTCCTCTCAAAAGAGGAAGACAGGAGGGTTGGGGCGACAGAGAGAGAGAGAGGATCATAGCGCTTACAGTATATATTCTTTGCTATATGCAGTGAACAAAAATCTTAACCTGAAAATCCTGTTAACCTGTCAGTATGAACAAGCGTGTTTGTGTGTTTCATCTAACAAAGTCATATTTGAAGTGAAAGAGAAGGAGGGAGAAAGAAGAGTACGTCCTGCATCCCTAGTATGTGTTTGAGCTGGTAGCTATGCAACAAGACTGGGAGTCAGTGGGAGGGGGGATGGGAAGATGGGGACAGTTTAGTGAGAGGAAGGAAGCAAGGAACAGGGAAAGGAGGGGTTCTTGTGTGCAAACTAGAGAAAAGAAGAGCACATAGACGACAATATTTATGCCAAAAGGAAACCCGAGAAAAGATAATAAATAATGCCCACTGAAGCGTTTGAAAGCAGTGTCGAATTAAAGCAGTTTATGTTAATTCCTTCTCCGTGGTCCTGGAAGTCTAACATTTAAAGCATCTGCTATTACAAAAAAAAAAAAAAAAAGGCATCCAGTTAGTTTGCAAATAACAAATGAAATATATTTTGTACCATAAAACTGCTTGTATAATCAGTAGATGTGTCAACATGATAAAAAAATTAAATTAAATAAAAAAAAAAAATAAAAATCAACTGGTGAAGCCATGAAGAAGCATGCTATTTTCTCCAGATCGCAGCTAAACGGAAACGATAAACCCTCGACGTGGGAGCTGTCCGGTGCCTCGGTGCTGAATGACGCCCTGCTCCTCTTCCACGTCCATCTCCTCCTCAGCATGTCGTCTCGACTCCGGCCCGGGGGGGAAAAAAAAAGAAAGAAAGAAAAAAAAACATGCCACCTGTTGCTGCTCCGAAGTTTTCTCTCAAGAGGTTATAAAGCCATTTTTTTGCCACATAATCTGTCGCTGCCTCGATTCTTAAGTGTAGAAACGTCCGTTTGCATTTTCTCTATGAAATCACAGCAACATGACGACATGATAATCATTTTCCTCCAGGCGAGGCAGGAAGAGAGGGAAAGGGCTAAAATCCCCCCTCACTTAGCCGCGTTTGGTGTTTTACGCGTTCCTTTTCATTCTTGGCCAGGTTTTTTGTTTCATCACATCTATTTTCGGATATTAGTTTGAAGATAAGAAAGAAAAGAAGTCAGCCGTTTTGGAATAGGTCAGTGTAAACATCAACATCCTGATAACCAGACACGACACACGTACGATTCTCACACGATCGTTAAAGAGATGTACTCACACAAAAAATTAAATAAAAATAAAAATAAAAATAAAGGGCTACAAAGGATGATACACTCACCGTTAATCGACGGGAACAACAGGTGATGGCATCGTAACATTGTGGAGCTTGTTTTGGCTCTGGATGAGTAGACGAGGTTTCACTCCATCCCGTTTTTTTCTTTCTTTCTTTTTTTTTTTTTGTTCCTCTTGTGGAAATCAGCCACAATCTAAGCCCTCCCCTCTGAGCTCCACGTAATGGTTTTCATGATGTTACTGGGTAAGCTGGAGGAAGATTGATCAGTCTGTTTATATACGTCTGCTGCCCGGAGGAGACAAGGAGGAGGTGGGACAAGCTGGAGTGACGACTGCAAGAGGAGACCAATTGACGTGGATTTTTTTTCCCTAAGACCTTGTTAAGGGTGCGGCCCGAACCGAGAGCCAAATTACATTATATGAAGGTTAAAGAAACATGTGAATAAAACATATGGAGCCTGAATGTTGGCGTGGAATGACGTTGTTGGTTTTATAGTATTTCTATTTTGGAAAAGGGTTTTTCACCTCAGCCTATAGCTGAGGTAATACAACCTAAATTGGTTTTCATTAAGTATTTTAATAATACAGTAAATAAAGGAAAAATCATTTGAAATCATTCCACAAGAAGGCGCAAAAAATAAAAATAAAAATAACAGCTGTGAGCTCATGTCTGGGCAACTATTGTTCTGTCCTATAGATATCCATCTTCTTTAGAACAAAGGTAATTGAGCTGAGCTGCATTGACTCTCTAACATCCCTCTCTAAAATATGTTGTCTGAGTTAAAACTGTCTTCAGGACACAGCAAAAATAACAAATAAACAAATCTGTACACTGTTAAATGAAATGAATGAGTCATTTCTACTTCAGCAGTCTTTGGCAAAATGGTCAAATTTTACTCTTTTCTGATCTCTTAAACCGCATGATCATTAGGGTAGAAAATAGGCTATTTCTGTTTAAAGTGGCTGTAAATGTTACACCATTTAGTCTGGATTCAACATTGTAAAGTTTTGGTTTCAGCACAATAATTAGGCTACATAAAATCTTGTCTAATTAAACAGATGTAATTGGTCCTGTTTCACTTCATAATTCTGCCTGTTAGTCATTCATCCTAACTGGACCAGAGAGAAAACTGCAACAACCATTACAAATAATTAAAAATAACTTGTTATACTGGGAGTTTTTTTTTTCATTTTCTTCAGTGTTTTAGAAAAACATTCACTGCATAGAAAGAATGCAATTTTAAAAGATCACAACAATGAGAGATATTCTCTTGCACAGAAAACACTTTGAAACAACCTTAAATGTCTGTTTTGTAGTTCAGGCTTTTTATTTGTCTACATCACCACATAACACATTTGAGGCTGTCTATCCTGAAGATGAAGATGAATCTTGGCTTATATGATCACAAGTGGACATCTGTAAGTTTATACCTGATGTATTTCCTCATGCCAGTTGAGTAACTACTCAGTAAACAAGAGCAACCTTATCATAAACATGTTGTTTACACCTCACATCATCAGTACTGGAAAGCAGTAATGAGGAGATCACTCATAATTTATGTTTCTTCAAGATGCTGAACTAAACTCTAACATATTGTTTACACATCAATAGCTGTTTTCTGACAAATGTATCAACAGATTTTAAGAAGTAGGAAATGTTGTGCCACAGAGAGAAAAATATTCAGAATCCAGCGATAGACTTGAGATTTTCAAAGATTTTCTGCTTTGCCACAGGTCTGTTGACTAAAGACTCACAAACAGGAGCTTCAAAGTCTGTGAACATTTCTGAGCAGAAATGTGAAGCAAAATGTGAAACTCTTAACTTTACTGTCACCATGTTCCTGTAGTACACCCCTGGGATGTTTGAGGATAGTAATGCGCCGTTTATTTTCCCTTCCCTTCATCCCTCCAAGTCACGGTTTGCTTTCACATTGAAGCACCATGTTAGATGTTTCCCTGCATCAACACACCTGATTCTAATTAATGGATCATCATCAGCTTGTCATCAAAGTCTGAACAAATCAGTTAATGACAAAGTCATTTGTATCAGCGAGTGCTGAAAGAGGGAAACATCTAAAACATACAAGACAGCAGCCCTCGAGGACTGGAGTTTGAGACCCCTGGTCCAGATCATAATAACCTTTAGTGTTACCTTACATTCCCTGTGATCAAATCTGCAACCTGCCAGTTCTTCAGATGAGGCACCTTTTCACTTTTTTTCACTTTTCAAACATATATATATATATATATATATATATATATATATATATATATATATATA
>JAOWBL010000009.1:8795137-8832387 GCA_028564865.1 Zenarchopterus dispar | reverse complement strand
AAGAATGATTATGCTCTGTGAAGTTGAGTTCACTGAATGTGAGTCAATAAACAGATAACTGCACAAATCACTATGGTATTATGTAAAAAAAAAAAGGATTTAGGCTTCAAAGAGAGGTACTTTTGTTCAAATATATTTTAAATAGTGCTCTCCAGCTTTATATGTTCTTCAGCATACATAATATTTTATCAGTGTGCCCTTATGTCCAGGATACAATGTGTTTTGTTTACACTTTTATAGGATTATGTGTGTGTCCCAGATGATCATACATCTGAGTGATTACATATAAAAGTGTGTCACCTGCACTATATTTGCCCACTTTTAATGTGATCGCTAACAACGGATCTAAATAACAGGTGGAAAAAACCTCATAATGCATGCTTAGAAGCTGTTTTGCCATCTTGAATAAAGACTGAGAAGTTGCTTTTCAGTCCCTCAGTTTTGATCAGCTGAACAAGAAGAGCAGGTTAAAGAGACAAGTTCTGACTGGAGTTTATCAGATAAAAAGTGACAAAAGCTGCTGCGTATGGTAAAAAAAACGTGTGTGTTCTTTTGTTTACATAAAGGAGTGGATACCTGTTTTAGCAGACTCTCAAAATAACATTAGAAACTATAAATGAGTTTATTATGGGTTCTTTAAAGCATGATTTGATCATTAGAATATTAAGATATGGGAAGGACTGGACTTTACTTCTACTGATGCATAACTATGTGTGATTGGATCTTTGCTATTTATTAAGAACCATTATATACTGTTACTGAAAAGGGATAAAAAAGGTCATCATGCAGCCAGATGTATTTGAAAATCCTTATATGTGAAAACTTTGTGTTATGTTTACATTCAAGAGCTCACTCTGTCAGCTATTATCATTTTTTTCTATAAAATGTTACTAAAAAGAAGAAAAAAGATATTCATGTTTTATTTTTTAGGCTTCTTAAAGCCCAGGGGGATGTCTTGAAATGTCTCCTAGCAGAAATCCTTGGGTTTAAGCCAGAGTGGTCTGTACATTTCTGGAAGTACGTTCTGCTGGCTAGGACTAAGGACATTTACAACTGGATTTCATGTCAGTCTATTGATTAATAATAGTTTTTTTCAGGATAGATGAATGTAAGGACAGCCCAGCTTAATGTTATACTCAAGGAAGATGTGTAAAAAGTATTGTAAGGATGCTTCCTGCTTGAAGAAGAGCTATTTAAATCTTAGTGTCTTCTCTGTCAGCTGCTATATGAAACCTTGTCACCGTTTGGGGGACAAAACCTGTCCCCATTTTATGACTGCAAAGGTGCTGCTGAGGTGAGCGACTCCTGTTTTAAATAAGGCCTGCCCTGTGTTTTGTTCACTCTGATAAAAGCACAAATATAAAACCTGTGTGCTGAAGCTAATAGTTATTACAATAGCTCCGTTCCTTTGATCCCTAAGTAGCCTGGTTTTCAGGGAAAACTCAAGAGTCAGGCTTACGGAGGAACCTGGGGGAAGATCCTCTTCACTGTGCTGTGAGGCCTTAAGTAGTATAATGAACATCACACTCTGTGTTTTTGATGGGAACATCAGGAGGTAGGATTATGCATATTAGTGATCCCACTGTGTTCTCCCTACTACTCTCAGGGCTTAATATTAACATCTGCCCACTGAGCTCCACAAATGAGCTATACGACTGTTGAAAATCCTCCATTCAGATGATCTCTATAATGGACTAGGCATGTTGTTCAGATGACATTATAATGTAGTCCAAAGAGGAAAAAGGGCTCTGGCTCTTTGGGGCTGATTGGATCTGAGTCACATAATACCTGGTAAAAACTGCTTCATAAAAAAGACCTTTACTTTTCTTCTTTTCAGTAACAGTCATATTGTAAACCTTAAGCTCTGGGCTACTTTTTACTTCTAAATGAAAAGAAAAACAAAGGAGCACGATTCACCCGATGTTAAGCAAATATCTGGACCTTCCAGCTGTTCTTGATAACATGCATTTGCTGTTTAAATGCACAAGATTCAGTCTGAATAAGCTGCAGGGCACGTGCAGAGGTGTGAGAGCTTTCAGAGGCTGTGGACATTCATTACTTTTCATGCTTGGGATAAAAACTAAGCTCGTGTGGGCTGACCTGATAATAAGATGGAAATTTGCCCACTCTTAAGGTGAAGCCAATGGATGTTTTGTGGCTGTAAGAAACTCTTCCTTACAAATGCAGTTCTAAACTTTGGGATAAAATGAAATACCTCGCGGGGATGTTAGATGCATCTTCAGATTCGTATCCTTCCTTGTGGCTGGTTAGAAACACAGTCAACATCACAGGCAGGACATTCCTCCTGCGACCTAAATCAGAGCTTCACCTTCAAGGTAATATAATTTAGGTTGATTGTTTGGGTGTGGTAGCAGCAGAGAAGCAGCTTTTGAGAGAATCTGTGAAAGTGATGGCTCCCCCTGGTGATCACTTTGAGTTTGGGGAAGGCACGTAATCCATCAAAAGCATTGAGATGCTTGACAAAAAAATTAAAAAAAAAAAAAAAAAAAAATCAATAAAAGAACATCTGAGTGACAGGTGAATACTCAATATTTGTGATGTATTTACACATAAGCTTTATATGCAAAAAAAAAAAAAAAAAAATCAGTAAGGGACTCCCATTTTAAAAGTACTCTAGTGATTACTATGGCAACAGCTGCTACAGGTACTTGAACCCCAAATGATGCAGTGATGTCAGAAGAGTCACTCTCTGTTTTAGCAATGTCAAATTATTGATCTCCATAAGAAAGAAAAAAATGGTACTGAAAATACTAACATTAAGAACCATCTAAAATATTAAAAGCTGGAAGATTAGTGGTGATCCATCAACTTCAACAATCTAATTCAATACTGCGTCTGTTAGTGGAAGAAGAAGAAACAGAATCTGGAGTGGGAGTGGAGCTTCTTGCTCTGTTGCCACAAGGACAGATTCAGGAAATCTTTCCCTCCTCGGACAGCCTTACCCCAAACATCAGCAATCTTGTCTTTGGCTCAGCTGCTATTTACACACCGTGAACAAACAGTTCCTTTTGTTTTTTTTTTCTTTGCACTTTTCCCATTCATTCTTCATCACAATCAGGTAACGAACAATAATAATAAAAAAAAACCTAACAGACTTTACAAGATATGATCGTTTAATTGTTTAACAAGTCCAAGTACAGAAATATTTTCATTTTAAACATTCTTTCTGTAATTTAAGTTGGCAGCATTGTTTTGAAGTGGCAATATAAGAAATTTCCAGTCTCGTCGTGAAACTGTCTCTCATGTTTCTTCTGATAAATTTAGTAAACAAACGTCCCATCTCTGTACGATAAATTTGAACAAAACAAATAAATAGCATTCCTTTAAATGCAGCACACCAAGTAAACTCAGGCATTCATACAACAACAATTACAAGAAAATGATATAGCAGAAATGAAGTCTTTTATCAAATCGGGAAGGGGGCCGTGAGGGGAGCTGTTGGGGGGGTGGGAGGGTATATGAGCCTGACTGTTTAACACATAACTGGTTTAAGTAGCAAACAAACACTGAGCCTGAATATTGTTAGACACCTCAAAGCAGAAGTTCAAGACACCATGGCCTTCTCTGTCTGCTTTAATCACTTTTTTTTTTTTTTAAACTTGCACACTTTGTTGGCAGAAACTACACTCAATGGTTTTAAAGTGATTTTAATTTAGTCTTTTTTAGCCTGATTTTCTAATTTAAGTGAAGATGACAACTGGATAAGTGAAAGGCTTCCATAATCACATTACTGTGATATATCTTCATATTAATAAATCCCAACTAAATTTAATTTCCTCCTTTTTTGAGTGATTATGACATAATGTGGATTTATTACCCTAAATCAAACTCAATGTGAGATTAAAAAATAATAAATATATTTAAAAAAAAACAAAAAAAAAACAAAGGTCAGGCCCCTTCTATGTAATTCTTTTTGACATATAATTTTAAGAAGAAAAAAAGATTATGTTATCTGTTTTCAGTTTACGAAGCATTACTCAATCTTGGGCACAAAAACACAATAAAATAAAATGAGTCCAGAGAAGAGAATGAAACAGATATGAACATTATTTTCCTGCCCTTCAAACATACACACTTGTAGGAATATGTTTTTTAAAAAAAAAATAAAGAAAAAAAAATAAATAGACAAAAGGACAAATTCAATATTTGGCATGTATGCACAACACCATTGTTTAAAAAAAAAAAAAAAAAATCACTCAAAACAGGCTGAAAGAAAATCTCCCGATCATCATGAATCACAAGTCTGCTGGAGGAGGCAGTGGCTCCATCATTAATGGGGAAATGGATGTGCTACATGCACCTCCCAGCTCTAGACATTTAGGCAGTGAATCTCTCCACCACCTCCCTCCGTCAGTTAAAACTTGGCTAAAGAAACTAAGAGCAGTTGAGGTGGCCCTCTGAAGATGACTGAGGTGAAAACAACTTTATACATGCAGAGATTAAACTCCCTTTCCTTCTGTAGTTCCTGACTGTACAGACTATCGGATCCTGGTGAACAGGTTCAACACCGAAACTGATTCCTAAAAAGAGGTGAGAAAAGGTCATTATCAACGATATTACAGGTGAGTAATAAAACTGATGACTATTGTGCATTCATGGGACCATTACATATGAAGATGGGGTGAACCAATACCTTAGTGGATCTCATCTTACTAAAGACATTCCAGAACCTCAGTGTTTCATCTCCAGCCCCCGTCACAATGGCCTCTCCATCAGGTGACATGGCCTGCACATAACTCAGTATTACACACACAGGATGTAGCACTGAAATATGATGCAATCAGAGTAATCACTAATATGCAGGAGACAATTTTTGTCTTTCTAGTTTCCCCTTCAGTTGGGGCAGATGTTTTGCCTTTTAGTAACCATACAGTACTCACAGATGCTTACTTAAAACATTTTATCATCGTCAATTCTTTAATTTTCTTCCATTTTATTTATGTTCTTGCAAAAACTATGAAGTCCTTTCAGTGAGAGTCTTTTCTTTCCTTTGTTGCATAACATGTATTTTTTGTAAGTGTGTAACTATGTAAACAGATGTGGCACACACTGACCAGGTAGAGCACTCTGTAGGAATGTCCTGTGAGTTTGGCCACTTGAGTTAGAGAGGGATACTTCCACACCAGAATCTGGTTCTGGGAATAACCGTGTGTGCTGACCTGTAGGAAGGAAAAAAAACAGAGTTTTTCATGTTTTACCTCCAGATCTGAAGCAGAGCTTTTATTTTGGAACTTGTCCAATCATAATTCCATATCACCACTCCAGCACAGAAAAAAACACGTTTAGCCTTGCCATGTGGAGATATTGGATAAAAAGGTAAAAGACTATTTTCTCCAGTCAAAAGTGAAAGAATGCACAAGAGCTGTTATTTACATGTAACTTCTTGTTGGACAGGAAGTGAGTCAATATATTTGAGACCAAACTTTGTTTTAGTCTCAAATATATTGAGGCATTCTATTTTACATCAGCAATAATTAAAGATTTAAGGTGACTCACCAGTTCATTTGTGTGTTTAGACCAGGCCAGGTTACAGACCTGCGAGCCGGTGTCAGTGCATTGCAAGGGCTGGCCAGTCAGGGTATTCCAGAAGCGGATACAGCGGTCAGCTGTGCCACCTCCAGAAGCCAGCAACCCATGCTGGTGAGGTGACCAGGCAATGGCTTTTACTGCAGCCAAGTGCTCTGTGTACTGCTGTACGGGCACGACGCTTGAGTGGTTCCATACGAGTAGCTGTAGACAGCAGGTTGAAATAGCCAGTTATTTTTAAAATGTAATCCTTTCACAGAGGTGTAGCTGACAGAAGAATAGAAGAAATTCTGTCTGTATACCTTGTTATCATTTCCACCTGAAGCCAGCAGCTGGTGGTCCGTGCTCCACTTGAGACCACAGACTTCCTGTCTATGCCCTTGGAGACGGCGCTCTGACTGTAAAGGTGGGGCTCGGATGTCCCGTTGCAGGATTATCCGATCACGGCTCCCAGACGACAGCTGGTCCGCATTCCACGCCAAAGCACCTGGCGTCAAAGAATGTAAAAGCAGATCAAAGGGGAGAATACTTACCAATGATGAATAAGAGATACAAATAAACACTTGCATGAAACTGACTGAACAATGTCACTACTTAAATTTTGTAAATGTCTCCTCCGACTAAACAGAGTCTCGACTTACCCACTCTGGCTGTGTGCCCCTCTAGTACAGAGAGTTTCTTTCCTGCTGCTGCATCCCAGATCTGGACATAGCCTTTATGAGTACCCACTGCTACCAAGTTCCCCTAAAAACACAGAGCACATTGTCAAATATAGGAATCTGTAATCATACAACAAAGAAAACACTCAAGAATTTGTAAAGGCAGAATCAATTAGATAATCTGACTGCAATTCAGAACCTTAAACAAGTGGGCATGTACAAATATATTCCCAGTAGTTTATGGATATGTGATTGATAGGAAACTGCTGTGAATGGCCCTTGAGGAGCAGCAACTCAGACCCACTCAGCCAAATCTAAAAGTGAAACAAAAGATGTCCTCTTTCCACAGCACATGATTTTTCTCTGTTGCTAGTGATGTCCCAATTCGATCATGTGATTTCCAAATGATCAGGAGAAAATGATCTGAGTTTTTTCATTTTAAATTTCACTAAATTACATTTATCTATCAATAAGCTTCACCGCTAACAATTACAGTTTACTTCAGGCAGCGAGTAGGCGTAACCTTCGACCTAGAGTAGCAGTTGTATCTGGTGAGTTGACTTCAGTGATAACTTAGGAACTTTATCACTATATTTAGCATGTTTAGCTCTGGGGATTTTTTTTTCTAAGCAACTAGTGATAAATCTAGTGACTTTCTTCAGGTTTCACTGAAGATTTTTGTAGACTTGAAAGCTTCTATTGTTTTTACTCTTCTCAGCAAGCAGCTCGTGCTGCCGTAGGCCTCTTCCCCGCACAGCAGCCACTCTCAGCCGCAGACACACCAGGAGACGTTCACCTCCACATGCAGACCGCAAATGGATCATGCAACCGCAAATCTAAAGCTGGCTGATCTTCCACTAGCCCAGCGCCACTGGATTTAGCAACACTGAAAGGTAAAGAAGTACTTTCTGTGTTCTGGAGTGAGGGAATATGAGAGTAGGAGCCTTTCAGGTCTGTGGAAGTGAACCGTTCCCCTGGAGAAACGATGTGAAGGACATTGTTGGTGGGAAGAATATGAAACAACAGGACCTGCAGATACTTGTTTAGGCCTCCGTGATCTGGTATGGGCCTGAGAGAATGGTCTTTCTTAGGAATCAGAAAATAAAAATGGAATAAAATCCATCACTCTCTGCACAGGAAGACACAGCTGTGATGGTCTCCCTGTCCACAAATATGACCATTTCCTGGAACAAAATGTGGCCAGTCTCAGGATCCATCACCAAAGTCATCCCTCTCCATCAGCAGGTGGGTTGCTTGTAGCAAAACTGCAACCTGTAACCTTGGGACATAGTTTGCACCCACTCATTGTGGGTGGGCTGTCCAGTAGTCCAGGTGCCAGATCCAGTCATTTGGGGCATAGCTTGTGAGCATCCTCAATCTAAGATGCACACTGCAGCACTTCCCATCCACCAGAACAGAGGGCAAAGCTACAATGAGATACAACCAAGTCCAGCCTTTAAATAGAGATCTGAAACACAGATCTACAGTGTGAACAACCAATGAAGAGACCAGATGTGGTCTACAGTCTATTTATAGTGAAAGCGCAATGGTAGCTGACATATCACATACATGACCTTCACAGAGTGAGAAGACACATCCACTTGGCTTACTACCACTGGCACTGCAGTGTATCTTCAAACAGTAAATAACTACATGCTGATGTGTAGATTTAAGGTACTGTATATGACCCCGTCACAAGGTAGAAGTACAGCAATAAATCAAATTACAAAAAAATACCATGCAAATGCCTTTTGTTTCAAAGTGGATCCTAAGTGGCAAACTCCAGTAACTGAATTGTTAGTTGCAAAGTGACTAACCCTTTGATGTGAAGATATTTCTACACCCTTTATTAAAAGACGGAATGGATCTGACTTGATTAAATAAAAACCCACCCTCTCTGACCAGCCAACTGACGTCACAGAATCTCCTTCCACAGAAAGGTCACAAAGACGTGTCACCTAACAAACAGAGAACAAACAAAAGTTAACACAAATGTGTAGCAGACAGTGCAATTATAAAAGAAACGCAATCAGAGACTTTAACTGTTAGGTACAATTTGAGTAGAGACATCATTTAATTAAAAAAAAATGCACTTGGATTTCACAGGTAACTCAATTAACACACCTGGCTGGTACAGGCACTCCACAGGTATACACAGGTGCCTAGTCCAACACTGAGCACATTCAGAGAGGACCAGTCCACCAGGTTGAGGTAGAAATCATCTTGAAGCTCTGGAGCGTCCAGAACTTTGAAAGGAATTTTAGAAATCTTCCGTGTAGGTTTTCTTGGCGATCGTAGCAGTTTCTGGCTGCAGTAGATAACAAATTAAAATTTTAAATGCATCATGATAAACATAATACTTTTTCCTGATAAATGAAAGAAAAAAAGTTTTTGATCATGACCAGGAAAAATGCATCACCTGTTGCTACTAACAGGTGATAGAGAATATGGAGAAACAGTGTTTCCATCTTCTTCTGGCAGAGCCCTCTTTGTGCTTACAGAATACTAGAAAAGACAGATGATTATTACCCTGTGGACAAAGCCACCATAAAACAAATAATAGACAGAATGTTAGAGCGCTGCAATCTGTTTTACACTAAAAAGGCTCCTCTTGGCAGGGGTTGATGGCTGTAAACGTCGGTCCTCGGACTGGGGGTCTTGGACCTTTTCGATACCTGCTCCAAGCAGTTCATTCTTCAACAGAGCTGAGTAAGCTAACCCATCCGCTGAAGACAAGGGAATAAACAGTGCACAAATCAACAAGTTGCCAAAATTACATTTAAATCTTCAACTCCTTTTGCGTCACTGATAATTTTTCAATTAACACAGTTTAATTCTCATCTCCTTTTTTCATGAGTCTTTCCAAGCTTATGTGTCCCATTGACCTAAGAAGTCTAAAGTTATGATTTGCTTTTTATTCAGTGACCATACATGCCTCACACTACATTGGTTGCACACACACACACCACAGAAATAAGTTTACTAACAGAAGTTGGACAGTACTATGTTCAGTTTGTGTTTCATTAAATCAGTTAAACACAAAGATTCACTGAAAGTTTTATCATGGCACTCATCTCCACTTTTATGCTTGGGCCATCTATTTTAGATTTCAAGGCTGCGCCTAGTTGAAATTCTTTTAATTCATCCTGAATATGAACAAAGCATGTTGAATATCCAGTAAAGTAAGAGTGTTCAATTGTGATGATACCAATCAGAGTAAATATGCATCTATTTCCTGTTTGAGGCAGCAGCAGAAAACCATATTGGTTAGATGTGGTCAAACAGAGCCCAGGCTAGTGGAGGGAGATTCAAAAATAAATAGCACAAAAGCTATTGATTACCTTTGTTGCTGTCGGTGGTGCCATCTTTGGTTTTTCTGTTTTGATTGTGCGACTTTTCAATTTCCTGGATTAGAAAATGAAACTAATAAATAAACCACCTCTCAAAAAGCATTTTTAAACAGAAAACCAAAGAGAAAAGAGAAAATTTAAAGAAATCCCAGAAAATGAAATATGACTGATCATACGTCATACTCAACACCATGATCTTAAGAGTATTGTGCTTTTGACAGGACGGAGAGTAAAGTCTTAGGTCTACTGCAGCAGACTCACATTAATGCGGTGGAAGTTGACACTCCAGTTGGCTCCAGCCCGGGAGGGAATGAAGCGATCACCATGCTTGCTGGGGGAGGACAGAGGGGAGCTGGTGGGTGTCAGAGATCGCACTGCTCCCACAGCTTTCTACATAAGGGAAGAGAGGATAGAGCATTTTCTGACTGAAGGCTAAACACAAAAAGGTCTTGGATTGTGATTTGATATCTTAATAACAAAACAGGAGGATGATTTAGGTGGCAGATGGTGCATTCATTTGAGGTGTTAACAACAGACGGCAGCATTCACAAATCCCAGCCATTTGGCCGATAACGTCTTGTTTTTGCTCAACACTAGTGACACTGTCAAATAACTGGTTTGTTAAACCATTTTCTTTTCCAACACATGACAGTCACACTCTCTCCACTCAACTGACGGGCTGTGCTACGTCCACAGACAAATTTGTTTGCACCCTTTCATCAAGGAGAGAAATACTGTAAACGGTTATGGAAATCTCCATGAAACTGACAAAAGTAATAAATAAGAATTTACTGAACATTAAATAATGAAAGTCAAACGTTACTTGAAATGTGATTCAACAGAATCATTAGAAGTAAGTAAGTTAATGAAACCGGTCTGAACAAAAAAAATGATGGGACCCTCAAACAACCTTTTGAGGCAATCACTGCAATCAGCTGATTTTTGTATCTTTCAATGAGACTTCTGCACCTGTGGACAGGTATTTTGGTCCACTCCTTATGAACAAACTGGTCCAGCTGTCTCAGGTTTGAAGAATTTCTTCTCCAAACTACATGTTTCACCTCTTTCCACAGGTGTTCAATAGGATTTAGATCAGGGCTTGTAGAAGATCACTTCAGAATAGTCCAATGTTTGTTCTTTGTCTAAATTGTGCATTTTTCATATTCAATTCATAAATACTTTAATCTCCAAAGGGATACTGATGTTGGGGGTGTGTTTTGGGCCATTTACCTGTTGGAGGACCTGCCACTGAGACCCAGCTTTCTGACACTGGGCCACACATTTTACTCTAGCAAGCCTCGAGCTTGAGATTTCATTGTAGCTGCACAGATTCAAGACACTCTACAACAGAGGCAGCAAAGCAGCCCCAGAACATAACCGAGCCTCCTCCATGTTCATAACAGTTACAGTCTTTTCTCTGAATGTTTCCTTTTTGAAGAAAACATAGAGCTGATATGATTTGCCAAAAAGCTTCAGTTTTGTCTCATCTACTGAAAGGACATTTTCCCAGAAGCTTGTGGCCTCTCAATAATCCTGTTGATAAATTCCAGTGTCACTTTTTTTATGGTTTGCTTTCAACGGTTGCCATCTTTGGTTCAGAGAGTGATGGATGACGTGACCTGACCTTGGAGTTCACTTTAAATCTTTTTGGAAGTTGTTCTGGGCTCTTTGGTTACCATTTATATTATCTGTCTTTTCAATTAATTTTCCTCTTGTGGCCACATCGAGGGAAATTGGCTACAGTCCCAGGGACCCTAAATATCTGAATGAAATTTGCAACTATAGACACGGGAACATGTTTTTACCTTTAACATGCTTGCCAATATTTTTCTATCGGCTCTCCTCAGACAACTCTCTCTTTTCGATTCTCTGGTGCAAGTTAAGTGTGGTGAACACCATGATCCTAAACAGTAAAGTGATGACTTTTAACTCTTTAAATAGTTAGACTGAGTGACTGCGAGACTGATAACACCTGGGATGATCATTTGAGGACACATTTTAGTTTAACATACCACTATAGTCAAATTATTTGACATCTTTCTTGGAGCACCAACTAGATCAGACCAGTTTTGACCACCTTTTGTCAAGGAGTATTCAAATTGGACTAAAAATATGTCATGGAGGTGTATGTATAAAATCTAAAAATAGATACGGTTGGTAATAAGTTTAAATTGGAGGCAAGGCTTTGCAGATCAAAGTGCAACTGGGAAAGCCTCATCTTACAGTCGTCCTGATTGCAGATAATATACAAGATCAAGCCTGCACAAGCAACACAAAGAAAAATTAAACTGATTTACTTTCTATTACTTCAAATTCAGATATACTACAAAACTTCACAAGTATTGCTACACAGCAAGTAGCAGATTGAAGTTACAGAATTAAATAACTTCAGATGTGCTATTAGATATCTTGTATTCTTTGAAGTTTGAAGTTATGAAGATATGATGCTGCTAGCTACCCCACACTAGATAAAGCTCTACGTTTGTGTCTGGTGCTCACTAGCTCCGTTGCTTGGAGTAAATTCACATGCCAGTTAGCATAAGCCAACTGCAGTGTGAAATAGCAAACTTACATGAGGTAAAGGCTATCATGCTACAACATTACTGCAATTAAATAATTTTACGCAACATTAGTAGAGCTAAAAGCATTGTTGCTTTAATTTACTTTCGAACAAATGCAGACAAACTTGTTGATCTTCTGGAAATAAAGCTGGAAGCATAATCCAAAGCAAACATTTAGAATACATGAGAGTTCAGGACCTTCCAGTGTTTTTACATGTAGCTGAAAGTTATAGATGTCTGAACTTTGGTCCCTGTACCACTGAAACTCAACAGTCACTGGCTCATCTGCGTTTGAAGGGTAGTTCATACCAATGGGTTGATTTAAAATCCTGGTTTGATTTTCATTAGTCAGTGTTCAATTAATTATTATTGCTTTCGTCAGTTTCACATTATTTTGCTAAGCATTGTGGGTTTTTCAATCTTTAATTGAAGGGTACTACCAAATCTGTTGTAATGGTTCACCCACCATAAAAGAGCTTTGCTTTTCTGACGCAAATAACCATTGGTCCATAAAAACCTTTTTTTTTTTTTTTTGGTAAGTCAAGGCACAACAATATATTGCAATACAACCCCAGATCAGATAAAGTTAGGATGAAAAGGAACATGCAAAACATCTAAAAACAAATGAAACGCAGTCTTACATTTACTTTTGACCAATACTTTGATTTTTATTTCTTTGTAGACAGTTTGAACCCAGGAGATTTTTATTTACTTCTTCAACTTCATTTCATTTATTAAAATATATGAATTTTTGCATTTCATTTCAGCTCTAAATAAATAGTTGGGACAGCAAAGGTCTTGCCACTTTGTAACATTACTACTCCAAGTAACAATACATATATTCTGGCTTTGAGATCCAAGCAATTTAACAATATAAGACTCATCCTATATCTTCTATAGTACAAAAGTATGATGTCATCATTGTCATATTTTTTCCATTCTAAAATTCTCCATATATTTTCTGTTGAGAGAAGGTTAAGACTGCTTGCAGATCATTCGCAGAAATGTGAATACCATCTGCATAGACCACTGAAAAAACATGTATGTTAGGTTGATTGACAACTCTAACGTGCCTGTAGATGTGTGTGAGAGCGTGTATGGTTGTTTATTTCTATATGTGGCCCTGTGATGAACTGGTGACCTGTCCAGGGTGTACCTTTCCCTATTGTCTATAATAAGCTGGGATAGGCTCCAGTAGACCCCCATGACCCTGTACAGGAACCTGTACAGGGTGTAGAAAATGGATGGATGGCTTTGCCACTGATACAACCTTCTGAAATATGTGAAATGCTTTCTGACCATATTTCAAATTTATACTGAGTGATAGTCCACCCTTGAATAATCTAAGCCCAAGGATATTGACACTGCCTTTGAAGAAGCTTAACATAATCCTTTTTCTTTCTTTAAAAAACCAAAAACAAACAAACAAAAACACAGGAAAGTGACATTTTCATGTGTTACTGTCCATTTACTGCTTGAAAGACATTTCCCAAGGTAATTCCTTGTTTATGTGATTCTATCAGCTATTAATCAATAGCGTTTTTTGAAGCAGTTCCATCAGAGGATTGACAGAACATGAATGTCCAGCTTAGGGCTTGTGCACTTGCCTTTTTACACACACAATTTTCCTCATATTCCTTGAATGGTTTAGTTACATTGCTGTACTGTTGAAGGAGAAATATGTAAATCCATCAACCTTTTTTGTAATATACTGAAGGAAATGCAAAAATGGACAAGTATTTAAAAAATTGAAATGAAGTTGATGAGAAAATGTGAAATACGTTGAGTTTATACTGTCTGCAAAGAAGCAGAAATCAAAATTAAAGAAAACTTTTTTATTGCATTTTTCACATTGCTCAACACTGCTAGAAATTCTCTAATGCACAATGACAGTTAATGTAATCTTGATTAAGCTTGCCCACATGTCACTATTGACTTTGCTTGAACCAACTACCGGTTTAAGAGAAAACAGAGCTCTATCATGTATAAGAAGAGAAATATAGAATAATACAAACCACTGGCATGTTTATTATTTACTTACTATGGGGCTTGCGTTCTCATTTTGGATATTAATCTGTCTGAGCAGCCTGTACTCATAGTCCTGATCCATGATACCTGCAAATGGATGACGCCACACAACAATAAAAATAGTAGCACAGTTAAAACAATAATTAGTTTTAAAATGACATGTGAAATTCAACTATGTATTTTCTGACGTAAAAGACTTAGCAGGTGATCCTCCTTGACAACAATTCACTGTCCATGGCCAACTGACAATCACCTACGTAAATCATGAATTTGTTTAGAAGCACCTGTCATTCAGTTGATTTGCACTTTTAACTAAATGATGTTGGCAAGATGAATAGTCACTTGATGGATAATCTTTAAAGAAAACGCTTTGCTACGTCAATCAAATCAACTTAAACATGTAACCATGTTTAAGGCATAACACACCTATTCAAAGCGATCAAAAAATAGCCTATTAAACTTGAAAGCCATTGTTTCACACCAAGTCTCACTAGCAAACTATAGTATACATATAGATTACAATATTTACGATCATCTCCTGCCGGGATCCGACTGTTATGCTAACACCTCCTCAATTATCTGAGTAAACTAGGAACAAAGAGCCTTCAAAATATCACTTTCGTAAAATATTACTTTGGCATGCCACAAAACTAAAAACCACCTGCGATGACTGTCGTTAGTCAGTAATTGTTGCAATGAAACATATAAAATAAATAAATAAATAAACAATCCAAGCGCCTAGCCTCCAGACCTCGGCTAATGCTAACTGCTAACGTAATTGACGCTAATGTCCGGCTAATATGTTATCAACATTGTTTGTTCACTATCTGTACTTGTAATATAACCTACCTTCCCACAATGTCCTCTCCCCCTTAGCACGCGTTTTAATTGTTCCGTTAATCCGTAACAAGCCGTGCTGAAATATATAGTTTTATTTCACTTTTTATGCTTGAAACCCAAATGTTCAGAACACAAATCTATTCTTTCGCCGAGTATTCAATTTGGGTTTGCAAAGCACCATGGGAATATTGTGACGTCACAGATTTTGAATCACATTTGACGTTACTAAGGTAACGAGTCGCACAAAAACATCTTGTTGCTGTTACCACAGGACAGATAATTTAAATACAATTATACTTATTTTTTTATATAATGTATTGGATTTATCAGTATATGGCCTCAAAATCTCTTTGGTTGATTTACAAAAGATTGTTCAGAAAGTCAAAGTGGCACCATGCTAATACTTTATTTGATTACGGTCTCACACGTTGACATAGAAATAATTGACATTTTTAAAAAAAAACCCAAAAACTTAGTTTCTTTATAAACTAATCAAGGGGATTTAAAAAAAAAACAACAAAAAAGACCACATATTTCAATTCACAATTTAAGAACATGTTCATGCTTTAAGAACCACAGGTGTCAATCAAAACAGACACAGATATTCATGTTAATTGTGAAGAGAAGTCTGGCATATGATGACATTATTGCTGGTTTTTGAGCAGTATCACATAGTTCTAGATTTAAGACATATTCAAAGGTATAACTTTTAGATTTGCAAATGTTTTTATTTAAAACACATTGGGTTAAAACATAGTGCTGTATTGTACAAACTGCTTTATTAATTTTTAAAAAAGATGCCAGTGAAACAAGTGAACTGTAAGTAAAAAGATTGTATGTGCAAAATTAAAAAAAAAAAAAAAACATTCAGTGACATATAATACGCAATATTTCACCAATTAGCAAACCTTTTGGGGAAATATGGCTGAGAGCAAAATGTTTTCTCACTATTTTCTGACATGTTGCAAATGCCATCATATTTAAGGAATCATGTCAAGAGCCTGGTTTCCTTATCTGGTCCAACAACTTACCTAAAATAATCTCATTCACAGTGACACAAAAAAGGTAGATAAGTTTCAAGTAAACTACTGTAATTCTAATAAAAAATAAACCTCAACACCCAGGAATATGTGCAAAAGAATCATTTTTAAAACTACACAGTCTAAATAGGTTACATGGTAAATAAAAACAGGAGAGGGAGAGCTAAAAACATTTTTTCAAAGCATCTACCGTAAAATTTGTGGCTCAACTCAGCTGGTCAAATACCTTGTGAAATTCAAATCAGAAGTTATGCTGCCAGAGGTTTTTCAAATTGACCCAGGTACTAATTGTATTTTTTTTCTCAAAAAATGAATTTAGTCAGTTTTGATTTGGTGTACTCCAAATGTTTATATTTACAAGAATGACACTAAAACACTCTCATGCTAACAGAATGAAAGCCACACTCCTTCCATAACAATCACAGCCACAGTAATTCAATAAGAAGAGTATTCCAGCTAGAAATCATACAAACATGTTCACAGACAACTTATTCACTAAGGCAGAGGTGTGAAAATAAGACATTGAAGGTATGTTATATCCTCTAAATATTAAAAAAAAGAAAAACAGTGCTTAGTTTTCCAGAAACCAGCATTACCTAGCAATAACAAAATAGAAAAAAATTTGAGTTGTAATTTTACATCCTCAGAAACCATGTTATGTGATCTGTGCAAGTCCTAGCCAAAAACAAACCAAAAAAGCAAAAAAGCAAAAAAAGCATAAGCTTTAAGAGTAATGCTGTAATTCTAAAAAAAAAAAAAAACAGTGTGAAACCAATGTTGGAATGGTAAACTCAAATGAAAATAATCTGAACACAGGTTGTTGGCCTACAAGGACGATGCATCTCTAGGCCCAAAGTGTAGACCATTGCTGACCTGGAAGCGAGTTTCATCAGAAATACCATATTGTTCCAATGGGTCCTGCAGAGAAAGGCTGCAATGAGTACACTATTCAAAAAATATAGGGAGGCAATTCTCTGTTATTTCTGGGAAACCATTCTCACTGAACATTTACATGTTCTCCCCTGGGCTGTGAAAATCAAATAAATAAATAAAAATTCTGAAACGATAGTAAAAATCTCAGCATTGCAACTCTCACAACATTGTCAAACAAAACTTTAAACACAGATATGTGAAAAGGACAGTACAGACCATTGCAATTCAGTTGCAATATAGTTTACAAACCACGACGTAAAACTAATTTTACCCTTACTAGATCTTGAAATTAGGCAAATACAACTTTAGATCAAGTAGAAAACAAATGACCAAGATATTATCTAAGGAACAAATACTAAGCCAAAATTCAAAAACAAAGTGTGGAAAACAGTACAGAGTTAGGTTGTTTCATGGTTACGGGACCATCTCCCATAAATCTATTAAGAAAGTTTTGTAAAATCATTCCGATGTATGGCCTTTGTGACGTAAACATAGTTCATGCAGGAACTAGTTGACGGGCGGAGTGAATTAATATGCTGTCACGCGGCGTTACATGCCAGGTATACTAAGGTTGCCAGGGGGGTCACGGATGCCTGTGGTGTTACAAGGAGATTTGGGAGGAGAAGAAAAGGGTATCTTTACATCCTCACCTGGAACGTTCTTTCAAGAAGGTCGAGAGGGCTGCAGCAGGTCCCATACCCTTTACACCCCCCCCCCCCTCCTCCTGATTCACCTGCCACAGTATCTTCAGGACCTTCTGCAAAAGTTCTGCCTCTCCAGACTCACCTTCCCAGGAGCAAAGGTAAGGATAATGTATTTACCCTGTGTTTTTCTTATTTATTTACTGCAGGAGTAAAGGTCAGGAATTGTTCTCTTTTGTTTGTTTTTTTTTAATTTTTCTGACCTACATCAAAAATTGGGTAACGTCGCACAGTAGGAACGGATGTCCAACATAAGTTGAGGACCCCATGTACAATCTTCCTGCTTCAATAGAGATGAAGGAGGAAGTAGTAGCCAGATACTGCTGATGAAATACACTTGATTAATTAATATGTGAGAAAGTAGTTTTGGTAGTTTGCTGATCTGGAACATCCAAGGGTGTGTCAACACCTTGCCAAAGAGAAAAGGCATCAGCAGGGATTTTAGAGAAGTAATTTTAACAGTTCATTAATCTGGAAAGTCACTTGTAAACAAATTGGAATCTGTCATTCTACATACAGAATGATTAGCCACAAAAAGTTAAATACTATCCACAAACCAAAAAAAACATTTAAAACTGTTACTGGAATGTTTCAGGAGTGGCCATCCAACTACTTCATCTTGAAAATGAATAATAAATAAAAAAAAAAAGAATAAGAGCTACATCTTACAAACAATAAAAAAATGTAAAAAATACGTATGCCTTGCTTTGGAGGAGTTGCCAGGAGGAAACCCAGTTTTCCATAAAAGTAACCTGGCAACATATATTGGATCTGCCAATATGGATCTGGAATAATGTCTTTTGGACAGATAAGACCAACGTGGAAATGTCTAGTCAAAATGCACAAAACTACATTTAGTTAAAACAAAACCGCACAAACATCTAATATCAACATGCAGTGGTTGAGGAGTGATGATCTGAGCTTCTATTTCCTGCCACAAGGCCAGAGCAGCTGGCCCTCATGGCAGGACCTAAAAGGTACTATGCATGCATGAATTACTGCTGTTAAAAGGAGTGTGTCAAAATTCCTTCACAAGGATGTGAGAGTTGAATACTGTCATACAGATGACAATTACTTCAAGTTATTGCTAACAAAGTTGGTTCTCAAACCTGATTTATGGGATGTATTTAATTTTTCACACAATGCTTCTGAATTTTGACTTAGCTTTTGTAAGATAAATTATAACAGGGTATAACTATGTTCTGTATCATTGTTTATTTGAGCTTGTACTATCCAAGTACAGATCCTGGTGTTGTTTTGCACTCCAGTGCCAGATCATTCCACAATGCAAACATTTTGTAGCTCTGAAACTGATTATTGGAGGTACAATCTGTTTTGCATCAAGAGTGACTTGATGGCGGGAGCAATCTCACCTTTCCAGTAAGTCTGTGGATTTCAGTTCGATAGAATATAAGGTTTCGCCTCATAAACTCATAACTGTAAGAGATGAATTTGACATGGAGGGTGTTAATCATCAAACACATACAATAGTGATTAGAGGTGCAACTTGGAAATTGACAGTAAAAAGCAGAGGGTTGCATAATATTTTTAAATTATATCAATACATGTTCAAACAAGACATAAAAGTCAGAGAATATACAATTACATTTGTGTAAAAGGTTGTACTACTTTTAGAAAAAGCCAGTGGCAAGTGGTGCGCGCTTCAAACAACTGTGTAAACAGTTATTGTGTTGTGTATAAATTCACTTATGTAATGACCGATGAGACATTCAATAAGCTGGCTTGAAAAGCTTGCCTTTGTCAGATGTGTTGGACTACAAATTGTGAATTAATGAGAAGGGAACTGTAATACATTTCTTTTTCATTGGCCGTTTTAGCCTACCATAACTTAATGGCAGTTTAAAACTTTATTGCTTTAACAGATCCTCAGACTTAATTTTCATCTATCAGTTATTAACAGATTTCAGGGCAAAAGGTCACTCTTCAGAAAAAGGAAAATATGAAGTCTTACCTCGCTTTGATAATTGAGTCTATCCACTCCCCACATTGCTCTTCAGAGTCACATTCAAACAGATATTTCCTCTCTGCTTCATCTAGAAATACTGCAAAATAAAACAGAATCTGTAAAATAAAGTCATAGGTAATGGACTTTATTTTTATAAGTATGGAACATCAAAACTATTACCCCTGTCATGCAAAAATCATTTTCTTGACTTTATAGATCATGTAAAAATCATTTTCTTGACTTTGTGGGTGGGTGTTTGCTTTTAATGTGAAATGTGCAGAGCAACTCCGAGGACACTGCTGCTCACCAACAGAGAAAGTCTGCTTGTCTTCCCTCTCCACCCGACACTGCTCCAAAAGCAAAGCTCCGATTGGCTGAAAAAGAAACACGCACTCATTCTGGGGAAGTCGTTTCACTTCTTGAGAGTATACAGACAATAAAATCGAAATAAAAAATACTGTGGCTATAAATGGAGTTATGGGTGAGCGTTGATTCGACTGACCTCATCCTCATCAGTCCGGAAGTAAAAGAGGAAGTTAACGACGAGTTTCACTAGCCTCTTCTTGATAACTGCATGATATCAATAAACAGTTGAGATTATACATCTACATTTTACAACACGTACAGTGTTGTTGCCTAAATTAATAAGCTCCCTCTATCTATTTTGAATGTGTTATTATAAACTGCTGCCGAAAGCGGAAGTGAGTGCTAAGCTGAGCGTAATAACCCGTTTTACCGTCTCCTTTCTTGGGACCTCGCATCCCCAGTTCAGCTGCCATCTCTGATGGCTGGCGGCTCAGGCAGACCAGCTCCTTCTCGTTGAAACGCATCACTGTCACCGATACATTCAACCTGGACAAACAGAATCAGGAACCCTCGGGCTAAGACTGACACGTTTCCCCAACTGAAAACATTATGTTATCTAACAACAATACGACGTAGTTTTTTGTTGTTGTTGGTTCTCTTAAGCTCGCTGCGGTGGTCAAGTAGATATAGTTAGTCAGACGTCACCTTCACGCTAAACACCGGACACACATTACAATCTGCTCTCTGATTCGCTGCGGCGCTCCCATGGAAACGGAGCCTTTAGTTAAGACACCGCCCACTGATAGTATGGTTGTAGGGTAACCAGTGAGGGTCAAAAATAAGGCGCAGTACCGTCAGGAAAATTCTGAAGTAAATACATACATACACATACTCACATCCTACTTTATGAGGTACACCTGTTCTATTGTTTCTTAACACAAATAACCAATTACCCATTCACATGGTGATTACTCAATGTAGTTATACATGTAGAAATGGTCAAGACTTCTTCCTGAAGTTTAAATCGAGCTTAATGCAGAAGAAAGGCCAATTGAGTGACTTTGATTTTGGCATGGTTTGTTGGTGCCAGATGGGCTGGTCTGAGTATTAAAGAAACTACTGATCTACTGGGATTTCTAAGCATATACCATGTCTAGGGTTTACAGAGAATGGTCTGAAAAAGAGAAAATATCCAGTGAGCAGCAGTTTTCTGGATGATAACGCCTTGATGATGTCAGGAGCCAAAGGAGAAAGGGCAAACTGCTTCAAAATTATAGAAAGTCAACAGTAAGTTCCAACTGAGTATCAACTGAGCATTGTGTAAACTCCTCAACCTACCTGAGTATTGTTGCTTGCTGACAATGTTCACCCCTTTATGACTTCAGTTTAGCCATCTTCTGATGGTTTCATCTAGCAAGATGACCGTGTCACAAAGCTGTAATCATCTGATTTCAATCACACTGCTTTTTTGAACATGACAATGCGTACACTGTACTCCAGTGGCCTCCACAATTACAATCCAATAGAGCACCTCTGGGATGTTGTGAAATGGGATGAGCAGTTGACAAATCTGCAGCAACTGATTGATGCTGTTATGTCAAAATGGACCGAAATCTCAAAGAAATGTTTCCAACATCTTGTTGAATCTATGTCATAATTCCTTGTGTTTAGGTACTACCACTTTATCAAGTACGTCAGGTGAGTATACATACATACAGACATGCTGACTGACTGTGATAATAACAGCGCGCTCTCACTCCAGTCCAGGAGGTGGCGATAGCAGCAGCTCTCTTAGCTATGGGCGCACTCAGAAGCAAAGCCTGCGCCTGCGTTGTCCCGTCGTTGTAGCCTCTCCAGTAGGTAAGTCATTTTTGATAAGTAAACTTTGATATGTTTCCGTCTACTCTTTAAGTTTTGAATGTGTTACACACAATACACGACAACACAGAGACTGCCAGAAATTGTGTTTACAATTTGATCATTGAGATTCAATGAAAGGCTTGTATTTTAGTAGCCGTTAGCACCATTAGCTTAGCGTGATCACAATGCAGGCAACACTTAGCGGTTATGTTTAAGAGGTTCATACTGAGAACTTGGACTTAAAAGAATCGTCTGGTTGAGCAAATAAATATTCGTTCCTCTGTGCTGTAGTAAAATATTTTATGATATTTAGAAATGTGCCTATAAATAATTTAACTTATTCGTTTTTGATTACTTATATAATCTGTATTAGGCTAATACATGTCCTCAGAGGGAAACTGGGCTAAACAACCTTTAGTCATAAGGAATTTTAAGGATACACTGTTTACAAAAACATTAGTCGAAACCCTGACTGATTACATTGTAATTTTATGTAAAAGATTCATTATTCAAACATGTGTTGAGTCCTTACTTATGTAACGACTTTTGTATGAGAAAAAACTAACAATAACATTTAACAAATATTGACAACAGTTAATGTTGATCATTGCATATATGTGTCTGCTAAATGTAGTATAATAATATCAGTGACTCATTTTATTTATTTTTCTTGGTTATATTTTGCTACAGAGCACCAGGAAGGATTTATCTGGAATCCAGGGTTGGCTGAATATTCCAATTTTGCTCTGACCGCGGGATTTAGTTCATCACCTTGCAGAGATGGATTTCCAGCATCGAGCAGGAGGGAAGACGGGTAGTGGCGGGGTGGCCTCTGCCTCTGAGAGTAACCGCGACAGGCGGGAACGGTTACGTCAGCTGGCCTTGGAGACCATCGACATCAACAAAGACCCCTACTTTATGAAGAATCATTTAGGATCATATGAGTGCAAACTTTGTCTGACACTTCACAACAATGAGGTAAGGAGGCACATAAATGTATCATTTCTGGACTGCATCATGTTAAGTTGAACTTTTGGGTTGTTTCTTGATATTCAAGATTCTTGACAGAAAAGGAAACTCACAAACTTCCCTTCTCTGTATTATAGGGGAGCTACTTGGCTCACACACAAGGAAAGAAACATCAGACCAACTTGTGAGTCCACCAGATCTGTACTTCAGCTTGTCTACTGAGGCCACTATGTTGTTCCCTGTGACAGAATTTGACATTTTTGAATTTAGTTTGGGTCATTTAATGTTTGTGTTATTTAGGGTGCATTATGTTGACACAAGTGAAAGTTTTTCATGAAACAATTGCAAAGCAATATAAATAGGTTTTACTTATTTTAAATGTCATTGTGTGACTAAGCTACAGTAGGAGTTCAGTCATGAAACTGTCAGTGGACGAAGTGTTCATTAACAGTCAAAACCGTCTTATTTTGTGTTTTAGAGCCCGGAGAGCAGCCAAAGAGGCAAAAGAAGCTCCTGCTCAACCAGCTCCAGCAAAAGTGAAAGTTGAGGTCAAGAAATTTGTCAAAATTGGTAGACCAGGATATAAAGGTAAGTCTGCTGTGTTACTGGATATCACAGCAGTCATTATTTGATGTATAATAAATGTAGATTACATATAAATGTATGTTATACAAATTGTTTTACGAGCCATGTCTTTCTCTGCTTCCTCATAGTAACCAAACAGAGGGATCAGGAGACTGGTCAGCAGTCTTTGCTTTTCCAGGTTAGTTCCCCAATGAGACATTGTTTAAACCCTTGAATGAAATGTATGTTTTAAATGCAAAGAGACTCTTTCAAAACCAGCAACAGTTAAGGCAGCTTCATAAGTTCACCTTTAGAATCTCAAACTGTTTACTATTATAGAGCTGCATTTAAAATCTGCTACCCATAGTTTGATCATGGGCCATCTAGTATCTATTAAAATGAGAAAAGCTTGCACAGGACAATCTTCGGTGATATGGTTCACTGATTACTAAGGTCTTAAGCAATATTAGTATACCTTTTGGATGCTGTTGTGAAAGTTTTAACTGTAAGAACTAAAGCCATGTAAGGGATTTATGTAAAATGTATGTTAAAATTGGTTATTGCCCATATGATTTGTGTAAATCCTCCTGTCAGAAAACAACCAAACAGCATATCTTCAGGCAAGGATGGATTGAATTTTTGTCTGAACTTTATAAAGAGGCTAGGGAAGTTTTGTGAGATGGCACTGGACTTTGGTGACACGGACAGATGTAGAAGTTTGTACATGGAAGCACTGACTAATATGTTTATTTATGCAGCTGCCTTTTTGCACAAGACAAATTTCCCAAGGGATGAATACATTAGTATTGAATCTTAAGATACAATCAGGGAGAGTTAACATCCAAACACTCACAGGTACATGAACTTCCTCGGTATTGAATAATAATAATAATAAATAATAATAATGATAATAAATACTCTTGTTGTTTCTTGAATCTATGTATCTATGTTGTTGTGGACTTACGAGATGTAATGGTTATATTTCTGTTGTCTGTTGTGTTGAACTGATTTGGGTCAAAGAATCTGAAATAAAATTGATCTTTTTATATATATTTTCTTCACAGACTAACAAATCTTTTAAAATTTTCCTCCAGGGGATAAAGTATTTTGAATTTATATTTATTTTGAATTTATATTTATACAGCAGCACATTTGTTAAGTTTGGCTTCCTATTGCTACATATTTAGTGATTAAACCAAAGCCAAGTACCACATGAAATTTTAATATAATTTTGCGTGTTTGTTTTATGTCACCAAGTAAATGTGGAGGATTGATCATTGTCATGATTAGAATGTTATGAAGATGAGTCACAGACACAAAGCATCATTGTGCTTATTCCTGTAAAATGTTGTATTGGAACACTATGAATGCCGTTACATGGTGTTTCTAGATCGTCATCCAGACATCTGACTATCAGACTGTTTTGTCCTTTTTTCTTTGTTGATCAGATTGACTATCCGGAGGTCGCTGAAGGAATTGGACCCCGGCATCGTTTCATGTCTGCTTATGAGCAGCGCATCGAGCCCCCTGATCGTCGCTGGCAGTATCTGCTGTTTGCTGCTGAACCGTATGAAACTATTGCCTTCAAAGTTAGTACGCCTCACCTTTTTGAGCCTTTTTCATGCTTATGTCCTTTGGTATTGTTCACTTAAAATGCTTGCTCTTATAGGTCCCCAGCAGGGAAATTGATAAAGCTGAAAACCGCTTCTGGACTCACTGGAACAAAGAAACTAAGCAGGTACCTATAAGTTTGCGAGTATTAAGTACCACAAAGCTAACCAGTGCATTTCAGTCCATGTGAAACGTGCTTTAATTCATTTCTTTTGTTTTTCCACCCAGTTCTTCTTGCAATTCCACTTCAAAATGGAGAAAGCTATTCCACAGTCCGGCAGTTCAGCACCTCCTTCCGGTGTTAAACACCCCAATTCTCTTATGGGTGGAGCAGGACCTCGCCAGCCAACTGATTCTCTGCCTCCTCCCCCACCAGGAGGGATGCCAGTACCTCCTCTGCCACCTGGGGCCCCTGGTGCCCCCCAAATGCCCCCTCAGATGCCCATGCCCCCCATGCCGATGAGACCGCCCCCTCCAGAGGGCCTAACAGTATCTAACAATTGATTCTTTGAGTGTTCGTGATTTCTAATGCCTGTCTAATGTCCATCATCCTTGAAATATTGCAGATACCTTCAGTACATTTTTATACATTTGTTTGGTCATTGCAAATATGTAAAGAAGGCTGTTTTATTAATGTGGCCACTTTTTTTTCTCTTTATATATCTTGATATGGAGCAATGATGGATAGCTGTTCTTGTAAGATTTTTTTTTTGTAATTAAATACCTTGGAGAAACTGAAAATATTCAAGTCTATCTGTGCGTCTGTGAAAACATAAAACTGAAACACTTAGCAGTTCCTGATCTGTTAAAATTCATGGTTGCTTATAAGCATAAAAGCTTGAATTTACTGAGGTAAGGTTTTGTGAATGACATACTAGACTGAACAAATCTTTAATAACTTAGTCTTGACTTGAAGTTTGTAATATTCAGTCTTATCCAGCTGGTGTTGTCATAGATTTCTGAGATATCTTTAAACACCAAAAAGTAATCAGGCTATCACATGTTCTTTCAGAAACAAAGCAGGACATGCATGCAATTTCAGTTACTTTAATGAAACTGAGGTATTCACACAAAAATGACATCAGTCTCGGACAGCAACACAAAGCTATAACACACTATTGTTAGTTCTGATCCTGTTCTGCAGTTTAACTTTGCACTTTGTTGAGACTCGGTATTTGAGATTTCAGTTTTTTTAAAACCAGAAAGAAAACATTTTCTAACATCTACAGTATTCAATGCTTTTTAGTGTGTTTTTTCATTTCTTCTGACTTCTTGTTTTTCTTAGGCACCATCTCCTTGACCTCTTCATCTGCTGCTTCTTCAGGGTCTTCTTTAATATCCCTCGCTTTCTTGTCTTTGATTTCTTTCTCTTTGGCTTTCTTGGCTCTTCTTTCACTTAATTTCGTATGTCTGTCCTTTAAGAGTTTTTTGTCCGGCATTGGCTTATTTCTCAGATGTGCTGATGTTCTTGGTGTTACTCCTCTCTTTGATTTTCTTCTTTTAATTTCTTCGTCATCATCATCATCCTCTTCGTCTTCATCATCCAAGTCAGGTAACCACCAAAACATAACTTCCCACAAAGATTTCTCTGGCTACAAAGGGGACAGCATTAGAAACCGTTAAGGTGTTTATGGATGTTTAGGTTCTGATTGTGAGTTAGACAAGTTCAGACAACTAGTAACTGATCCCAGTTTACCTGTGACGGCTGGCCTCTGCTCCTCAACAGTCCTGACCGTCTCGTCGTTAGTCCAGCTTCTTGGTCCTCCTCAACTGCTCCATGAGCTCGAAGAGTTTCTGCAGGTTTCAGTTACAAAACCATCATGCCAAATGTGACCGTAAAATTAGAAGCAAGATGGCATGTTTTTGTACTAGTTTACTTGCCATTAAGTTTCTGAAAGCCTGACGTGAGCACCAGAATAGTGATGGCCACAAACAGACAGCGGTTGAGGGTGACATTTTCCCATGGTGTTTCTATCTGAGTCAGGTTCTGGATGGACAAAGTTTTGTGCAAGGATGCTGAAGAAAACACAGGAAATGAAACAGGGAACGGTTGTTGGGATTGTGCATGAATGTTGAAGACACATGAGAAGAATTAAAATGTCTCACTTGTTTTGGCAAAACTGGGCTCCCTGGGTAACGGTTCTGAGCTTGGTTGTTGTGGAACAGGAGTCACTTCCTAAGAGAAAGCAACATAAAGGTGAATATTTGAGATTTCAGCTCAATGAAATTTTGTTAATTGTTTCTTTGCAGCTGACCTCTCGTATTTTCCGTGCTGTGTACATTTCTGTAACAGACAGATTAAGATTTACTGAAGATTACTGTGGTGTATACTATGAAGACAAGACCTACATAGAGATAAAGAAAATGCAATTAAATAAATAAGACAAATATCACATTGAATTACAAAGAAAAATATCCAGCATTACAAGAGTGGCACAAGCATGCAAACGTATGCTTTTACTGTCTGCTGTGACTCTGTTGTGAAGAAATAAAGTCAACTAAATGTTTCTGAGAGCTGCTGATCACATCCACTGTTTGATTAATGTCATGAGTTACTTACTCACTTCTGAACAATAACTTTATCCTTTGTCAAACTTTATTACTAGGACAGTTTGTTTTTGTCTTGCTGCATGACCCAGTTACCCTTGAGGTGAAGTTTATGAACAGATGTCCTGATGGTTACCTAAATTTAGTGGTATAATTTAGATTTCATTAAGCTTCACGGATGGAAAGCTGTCCTGGAGCAGGTGCTTTAAAACAGAGCCAAATCATGATTCTGCAAAATAATCAAAAAAGTGAGAAAATCTTCTAATCTCTGCTTTGTAACTCATTAATACATAGCTGGTGTTGTTAACTCATAGTATAGTAATCTGTCCAAAAACAGTGTATCATTTACTGGGTGTACATAAAAATTACAATTGTTTAAGAAAACAAGTTCTCTCTCTCTCTATCTTTCTCTCTCTCTCTCTATCTCTCAGTATAGTGCACTTTTCAGATAGGAGGTTTTGTGTTTCAGCCATCGATATGCTGAAATAGTCACATTGCCCAACAAAACCAATAGAAAATAATTTTATTTGCAAACCAATGCTTTGGGCAAATGAATATAGTGGCCTGTTGATGGCGCTAAAGAGAAAGTCTTTATCACTGAAGTCACATCAGTTCATGTCGAGGGGGGATGAAAACCCTCTTAAATAACAATGTGAGGACTTTTCAAACAAATCCAATAACGAAATGGTCCAGATGACCACTCACATAATCTATTTTAATGATTCATCTGGATGGCTGAGGTTCATTAGAACCACATTGCCTTTGACCAGGAGTCAAATTTCAGTGGCTGCCTGTGCAGCAGCACAGGCTCCAGATTATTTATAGTTGTATATTATGCTTTACAGTATGTAAAGTGGATTTATGCACAGGCATCAGTTTCAGCTTGTGTGTGTTTGTGTGTGTCACCACCTGGTCTGCGGATCTGTCGAACAGGCTTCTGTGGGGGAGGTTCTGCTCTTGATGGCCCTAACTCCTCCTCAAATGTTTCATAGCTTTCTTCCATTCCTCCGCCGAGAAGAGGGAGAGGGAGAGTGAGAAAGAGGAAGATGGACATAGCTCTAAATGAATTTCAGTTGTTAGTTATATTTCAGGTGTGCGTATAACATGAGGAATGTTCAGATGGCAAGTTATTTAAATATTTTCTTCCTTTCCAGCTGTTACTTTCTGAAAAAAAAAGACGATTCAGTGAATTACAATGTTATTATAGTTTTGTTTGTCAATGTTCTTTACTTTAGACCTCAGTAAAAAGTTGTTTTCTTTTTTTCCCCTCAATTTGTCATTGTTATTCAGTTTGGCTACACAGAACGCTTCCAGTTAAAGGTTAACATCTTCACTTAATGAATAAAATTAAAGCTGTTTCTTGACTTTCACATTTACAGATAAATGCTGTGAGGCCTTTAGTCTTAAATGACATTTCTAGATGGACACTGAGCTAATGTCCTTGCAGCTCTATAAATAGATGGGGCAAAGGCACCAGCGAGAGAGACCAATGCACTTTGTGTAAATGCTCAAAAACACAAAGGTCTGATCTTACTGTTAAATGCTGCTGGGTAAGCTATGGTGAAGCCTAACCTTTGACCCTGAAAGAAATGAGCACCTACCTGCCTCAACATTTGGGCCTCTCTGAGCGACCGTTTGGGAACCTTTGTCACAGAGCTGTTGTTCCTCCACAGTGAAGGCGGCACACTCACACTATGAGCTGTATGACAGCCAAGCACAGGTGCTGAAGAATGGAAAAAAACAAAAACGTGATCGAGTGTCAGTGAGAGGCGTTGACTGAGGCCCGGCAGGCATCACGGTGTCTCCTGCAGCTGTCAGATACAAGAGCACTAAAGGGAAAAGACACTAGGCTGCATATTATAACCAGCTTTGGTAAACTGTGCCAGAGACATTTTATGTAATATGAGTGTACACAAATGATTTAGTCCTCCCATAAATATTGTTTTTTTATTTTCTTCTTAAAAAAAGGCCAATAAATGCCACAAATGAAATATTTTATTATAACGATGCTTTCAAGGCTTTAGCACTGTTTAGATGAGAAGTTGCCTGGGTATCAGGTGGAAAAACCACCAGCAGAGAGCGTTGCTGTTCTTGGGAGACAGCGTGCGAGGTCGCTTTGCCTTACAGATGATGTCTGCGTCGGTCAGACAAACTCAACATGGCACAGATTAACTGAGAGACGACACATTTCTTTTTATGAGCCGACTAACAGCTACTATACCGAGGACAACAAAGGCATGTCGCAACGTTGTCTCACGGGACATCACTCTGTGAAAGCTTTAGCGGATGTTTCTTAATTTTCTCCTGTTCACTAAATGAGTGGATACTGTCATACTGTATCTGTTGTGAAGGCTTGAAGCAAACATAAAATGGTGGCTCCTCACAGGAGGCTACATAGCAGATGTAACAGTGGAAAGGCTGGCTTTTATCAGGGTAGGTGGTTGCAGACCACCTGTATGTGGGAGGGGAGAAGAAGGGTTTATAAACAGACTTGTGGCGATGTTGGTGACTCATGCATCGCATGGTACTCTGCCCAGTTCAACCTGAATCACACACTGCTTTTGCTTTAAATATCAGTAATCATAACTGGACAGCTGCTCTGTAGTCTTTGATGCGGGTAGACAGGCAGAAAATACCCCGATCTGTGTCTTATAACATATCAAAACTGACACAGCCCACCCATGTTTGTCTGAACTGATATTGTTTTCTCTTCTGTTTTCATTTTCCACAAGGTCAGTTCGTCTCGATTATAACCAAATACCTAAATAAAATGGCTTTTTTTGCTCAGTGCTGGCAACTTAGCCTCCTAACACGTTGCTATTGTCAGTGGGGATGCCAGCATGCAGATGCTACCATTTAGCCCAGATCAGTGTTACAGTAGATCTTCATTTGAAGAAATATAAAAGATTAAGATTGCTTTAAAAAAACAATCAGTTAGATTAAAATATATGAAATCCCGACACGTCAGTAAATAACAATCTTCATTCTAAATACAAGACAGCAAGTCTGATTATTTAAATGTAATTTCAAAGTGTATATACATCTTATCTTTGCTTTAAAACTAGAAAAGAAAGGAAACCCTATAATCATCACTGAAATAACTTAAAAATGAGAAATGTAATAAATAATAAACCAAAAAATAAATTTACCAAAAATTGACAAATAAACATCAGACATGGCTTTTGAATTGTGGTTCAACAGAATCATTTCAGGAAATAAACAAACAAACAAAACAACCAGACAAACAATAAAACTGGTCTTGGCAAAGTCATTGGTACTCTAAACTAAATGTTGTTGCACAACCTTTTGAGACAATTACCTCAATCGACTGATTCCTTTAACTCTCAATGAGTCTTCTGCACCTGTGGACAGGTACTTTGGTCCTCTGCTCATGAGCAAACTGCTCCAGCTGTCTCAGGTTCGATGGGTTTCTTCTCAAGACTAAATGTTTCAGCTTTCTCTACAAATGTTCAATAGGATCTCAGGACTCAGAAACTTCACAAGAGTTCAATGTTTTATCGTTAGTGGATTTTTGTTGTTCTGTTTTGTTTTTGTCATAACTCTGTTGGAGGATGAATAACCTTCGACTGAGACCAAATTTTCTAACACAGAGAAGCAGATTTTGCTCCAGAATTGCCTTGATGGTCTTGAGATTGTTTTGTGTTTGCTCAGATTTAAGACACTCTGCACCAGACACAGCAAAGCAATCCCAGAATCTACCCAAGTCTCCTTTTCTCTGAATGTTTCATTTTTGCCTCTGGACACAGAGCTGATGTAACTTGCACAAAAGCTCCAATCTTGATTTATCAGTTCAAAGAACATTCTCCTAGAAGCTTTGCGAGGTATCAATATGCATTTTGACAAATTCCAGTGTGGCTTTTTTTTTTCTCTTTTTTTTCACAATTGAATGTTTAGAAGCTGTTCTGGGCTCTTTGGTTACCACTCCTATTACCTGTCTCTTTAATTTGTCATCAGTTTTCCTCTTGCAGCCACGTCCAGGGAGGCTGACTACAGTCCTCTGGACCATAAAACTCTGAATGAAAGTTGGAACTCTAGTCATGGAACACTATGGAGTACACACAGAGTCACTATGGAAACCAGGCTGCTTGCAGATGGTCTTTTAGTCTTTATCTTTAACATACTTGTTGATCATTTCTTCTCTCTCCTTTGCTTTTTTCTGCTCCGTGTTCAGTGTGGTGAACACCATGACACCAAATGGCAGAGTGACATCTTTTCACCCTCTAAATAGTTAGACTGAATGACTGTAGACACTTGTGACATTAACCACACACTCTAGTTTACCATGTCATTAAAAAAAAACAAAAAAAAAACAAAGAAACAAAAAAATGTCACTGTGGTCAAGTTATTTTATATCTTATTTGTCCAGGCCAGTTTCATTAGATTTTTAAAATTTTTTAATGATTCTGTTGAACCGCAATTCAAAAAGAAAGTCTAATTTTCATTAGTCAGTTTTCACTAGTTTATTATTTATTACTACTTCTGTTATTTTCAGGTCATTTTAGTGATCTTTGTGGGTTTTTCTGTCTTCAATAGAGAGGGGTCAACAAATGTACCCACATTTACATCTCTTCCAGGCTTTAATATTCATAAACTAAATTAACTTCTTTTAAGTTTATCTGCAGATGAAAACAGCAGTTTCATCTTCTGCTCAAGTAAATTGTTTTATTTATTTGTTTTTTTTTCTTCCAAATACTGACTTTAGCAAACAATGAGCTGATTGTAATTTATTTATTTTGTTCTTTTATGATACGAAGTGCTCATTGGATTATGTGTGTGGATATACAGTAACGTCTTTTAGTGCAGTGCAGGGAACTCTGAGGTGACATTGTCTCTTGTTTAAGCACTGTGCCTACTTATAATGAGCTCTTTAGCATACTAAATTGTTCACCGCACACTTTCGCCCCACTCATTTGTTGGCGCTTATTAGCCCCAAGGATGCTGTTTAACTGCTAGTTAGAGGGCATCATCTGTGTGAATAGTTCTCCATTCGCTGCTAATGGAATAGTGAGCACAGCCGAGATGAATTAATTCATCCAAGTATCAAAGTGGGGCTGAAGATTGACAGCTTCCTTCACAATGATATTGGTTCCATGTATCTTTTTGTTTTCAGAAATTGAGATAGAAAAAAGAAAAGAAAAGTGAAACTAATAAGTTTGGACCATTCTTGAAGAACGTTTCAAGGTTAACACAAGCCCCCTGTGAACACATTATTATTAAATGAGTTGAGAAAACCTTGTGGATATCTCGATTTTAGGCTTAAGCATAGAGATTGGAACTGGTGAGTATTTCTTCCACCCTGTCTTTACGCTGCAGGTGACTGTAGTCAGCAGACAGACCTACTGTCCTGCTCCCACGGGGAGCTGCTCCATGACCCCCCTCACTGACAGGTGTAGCAAAGGATGAAGCAGCATTAACAGCAGTCTTTCTTGAATGAGACTTTCATGGACTTGGACTTATATCAGGGTTTATAGTTTTCACTTTTCATTAACTTTGTTATTATTGTTTGAAGCAGTTTTAAAAGGCAATCTAAACACTCAGTCCCTAAAAAACAAAAAGTTAAACAAAAAAATTACACTTAGGAAATTTGATGCAGTTGGGTCTCAACTTCACATTTACTTGTGAGAGTTAAAAACATATACAATCATTAAAAGATAAAATTTTTGATTGGGAAATATCCAAATAAGGTTACCTGTCATCTCTCCAAAATTGAAACAGAAGGTTGTGACTCTATTCAACATTTGTCATACGTATTGATTCGCTGGCCGTATGTTTCATAAGTTGAGTATCGTTGTGTTCAAAGAGAACACCAGGACAATTTTCAATGAAGTATTCTAACTGTAGCACAAACTTGACATTGCTGTAAACATAGATAATTCCTAACAATCTTTTTACAATCCAGCGTCCACATATTAGCAGTAATAGATGTCTGGACGTCTGAGATTGACTGCAAATTTTCTCATTCCATAAAATAAATAGGAAATTATAAACAATTGTCATAACAGCCATTTGCACACAACTCGCTGATCAAAGCTGACATCCTAATTTTTAGTGAAATTGCTCTCTTTAAATCTCTTCTTAGTATTCTGTCATCATTTGCGGCGACGCCAATAAACTAAATGTCTTCGATTAGTGTGAGGACCGTCAAGAGATACGGAAGCAATTAGGTGCTATAATTCAAATTAAAATGAATTAATAGAAATGTTTTTTTCCATTTTCACAATATAGCTGCTTTTTTTTTCTTTTACTCAAAAATAAAATGAATAATAAATCATCTTGACCTGATGATCCAGATCTCCTCTGTTGCCATGTGACAATGATGCTCAGTTTCTGCTTGGATGTTTTGTCCTTTTGTTGAACCAGTTTTTGGCTGAGGATGGTGTTGAAGTGGATGAATGTATTGTGCTTGAAGATCAGTTTTTAGACAATCCTGCCATGTACAGCATGACAACATTTCCTTCCTGTTTGTCTTCTCTTCTCTCACATTCACGTTTCTGTCTGTAAAACTGGTTCCAACTTGGTCCAGTCATTTATCCGATGGTTTCCACTGCCCCAAACGAAGGGAGGAAATGATTGAATCAAGGTCGCACCTTAAAAGACTAGATCCAGATCCATAGCCCGCTGGACCTCTGCCTCTCCACCACCTTCTCCAGTTACAATGAGAAGCTTCACAGACAGAGAAGGTGGGTTATATCCAGCGTCAGCCACTGTTGTCAACATTAATATGGAGGAAGTAGAAAGTAGAATATTGATCTCCAACACTAAGCCACTGGTTCAGCTATTTTGACGACACCTGGGTCAAAGTCCAAACCCAGGAAGGAAAAGCCCTCACTGAACATATTAAGTAAGTGGAGAGAAACATCAAGTTCACCAGAGAGGATGCAGAAAACACAGCAAGCTGCCATTTGGGACTGACTGTGCTGCACATATTGAGGAGGATGGAAGTCGTAGTACTGAAGTTTATCAGAAACTTATTCACGCAAATCAATACGTGCTTTTTGATTCTCTGGCACACATCCTCTGGTACACAAACTGTCCATCATCAGAACTTGACACCATTGGGCTGAGATGGTGAGATGGTGAGATGATGAGAGTAAGATACAAGGAAAAGAAAAGGAGCACAAGCACATCAAGGCAGTACTTTGAAGCTGCAGATATCAAAACTGGGCTTTTGTCAAGTCTGCCAAGGAGTCCAGCACCAATCAGAGGAGAAGTCCTCCTGACTGTTGCAATTCAGTAATGTACTGAAACCTTTACCTCTTCATCTCTTTTGTTTTGTTCTTTTTTAACTTATCTGTCTGTCTTTAATTCTTCTTTTAAACTCTCACATTTTTAGAATGTTTTTATATTAAAAAAAACTTTGAATTGTCATGTACCTAAAAACCAATAAACTTGCCTTGCCTTGACTATTATAGGCACGGGCAGATTTATATTATAATTATTAGTTGTCGTTGCAGGCTTTTGTTTACTTAAATACACTGAAATAAGTGATATATGCAAATTTAAATAATCAAACTCATAAACACACCAAAAAGATATTGTGAGACAGTTCACTGTACCAATACGCCAAAGTGACAGAGCACTCGCCGCATTAAAGGCACAGACGTCACAGACCTGACATTTAAAATGCATAACAATAGTCATACAATTTAAACCAAACCAAAACGTGAAACTAGGACCTCTCTGTTAATTAATTTATTTATTTTTGGGATCTCAACAGAGTTTGAGAAATAAAAGTTTGAGTTAGTTTTCAGAAAGCTGTTTCGAAACACTGTTGAAGGTTTGGAAAGTCTAGATGGCTTTGAGAGATCCTAAGGTGATGAAATCAAACAAATATATATAGATATATTGGTATATCTATTGTTAATGCTTAATTGTGTATACTAGTTGATGAAAAGTATTTGCTTGTGCAGTTCAAAGTCTAAACATTTCTGGTTTAAATACACATCAAAGGAACTCAATCATTTTATTCTTGTATTTTCTTTTGTTTCATCAACTTGCATCCATATTCAATTTGGCATAAACAGTCACAGTTAATTCATTTTCATGACAGTATTCACAAAACTAGCACAAGTCATCCCGAGAGCCTCTTCCAGTCAGCGGGACTGAACCAGCAGCCCTCATTCATCAGACAGCCTCACAGGACAGCCTACCTGCCTTCCAGCACGAATATCTGCCTGTACGTTTAACATCCTCCTTCACAGCTGTGCTGACAGTGTACAACTTTCATTTGAAGAGGAATGACACTGAATCCACAAGGATTCAGTCATAGTCTCAGTGCTGCTCGCCTTTCACTTTAAATCTAAATCCAAAGGCTTCGTGCTCTCCTGGAGCTGCTGCAGCACTCATGTGTTCCTGTGACACTATGAATCTCTTCAGGCAGTTCTCCAAACCTTTGATCTCCCAGAGACCACAACGTGCAACTGCAGGGATCAGGAGCGTGAGCCCTGCTGCTTCACTGGTGTACACTCCTGTGTAATCCGGACCACGCCCTCGGGCAGAGAAATGTTCAAATGTCTAAACAATGTGATAATCTGCCTGTCATTTTCTCACTGTGGTGAGAAAGAGGTGAACCCGAGGAAAGAGTTGGAGTGACCCAAAGGAATGCTGTCACATATTAGTAGATGGATGATTTTCTTCCGGCGTGTTAATTCCTGTTGCGCTTCTCCCTTAAATATCTCAGAAGTTCTTTTTTTCCCATCATCATGGGATAATCACACCGAAGATTGATTTAAGATGATAGAACGACGAAGAGCAGAAAGGCAATGGAAATCCCTTGCCATATATTGAATATTACAGTCATGGTTTTAATTTCCATGTTTCAGAACTCATTGTTTAATTTTTATGTTACTTTAACGCTTAGCCATTATAATGCTGATTCCTTTTATGTTGGCCCACTTTTATCTTAGTATTGTAGATAAAGCTGATTTAGCTTACATTCTCTTTTCCCTGCATTTCTCTCAGAAGGCACTACTGAGTGATGCTTTTTCTCAGCCATTCAACCCTTCTCCTGGTCTTTCATTTAGCCTGTAGGCCATCTTATTGACAAAATAATTTGCTCTGGTTTTGTGCTTCTTTCTTGTGCCACTGGATGTATTAATTACACTCTAATCATCTGAGGCTGCTCATCCTCTCAGCATCCTCCAAAGGATCCAGGCCAGCTCCTCATAGCGTCTATCACAGCCACAATCCTCTGACAGACAAATGTGAATCCTTGCATACCAATGAAAGGAGTGATTTACTACTACTGCTCAGCAATGACTGGGTTGTCCACTTCTACAAAGTTGAAACACAAAGCTGGAATCTGCATGACTTTGGTTTATTAAAAACAATAAAGACATTTTGTTTCATCCTAACCCCAGCCAACGCATATATGTAATAACCCAACTGATATGTAATCAAAAATGTATTCAATTGTCCTGAAATCAAAGACATAAAACTTCTAATGGATTTTGAACAATGCGGGTCTTAGCCTTCAGCAGCTGTGTTTAGACTGAGTTATCAGGAATATAATCTTTTAGATTTTTTTGGAAAGCAGTTTATCAATTTTCAGGATATCAATTATGACAAAACATTTATAGAAAGTAGATGTTACATTTATAAAAATGTCCAAATATACATAACGAGGGATCAGGTTCATTTGAGTCTCACATAACAAATTGTGGCACTAAATATCAGGTAAATATCAATTTTAAAACCTATTCTCAATAACACACACACATACACACACACACACACACACACACACAC
>JAOWBL010000009.1:8776647-8795037 GCA_028564865.1 Zenarchopterus dispar | reverse complement strand
ACACACACACACACACACACACACACACGAATGCATTATTTAAGCAAGGTTTTAGTTTTCACGTCAGCTGCAGTTTTTGCATACAGTCTCTTTTGTAACTAACGCTGGAGCCATTTTTTCTTCCTTTCTGGGAGATATTTTGCCTTCTGCGCCCCTTGATGCCTCTCTCCCTCCACCATGTTTGTGTGTGAGCAGCCTTTCAGCCGGCCGCTGGTTGTCAACTGATTGCAGATAATTACAGCTATTTGACTGCAGCTTTCACAGCCAGTCTTTTCTGGAGGCACTTACAGTGGGAGAACATGCCAAGCACGGGCTCTTAACTGCCTCTGTAGATAACTAGAGACACAATGGTGCAATGGATGTGACAGAATCAAATCATACATCCAGCTGCTGCTGCTGGTGTTCGGTACACATAATGCGGCAGAAAACAGAAAACCTCATATCTAACACTGTCTTCCATTAGGTGCTTTGACAACTGATTCATTTACTTCAAGATTCAGGCCTTTTGTACTGGAATGACATTAAATGTTTTTTTGATGCTTAAAGTTGACTGTATGACTTAATTTAATATTGAAGACTAAAGTAAGTATAAATTGTAGATAAACTGCTGACCATCTCAGAAGAAACTCGGCTCTATTTTAGTGTGGTTTTGGAGTGACTGACCCGTTCCCTTCCATGTTATTAACTTGATCCTGAAGTAATGGTTCCTCGAGCTGTTGCACATTAACTACATGGCTCTCAGCTCACTGCTACATCCAGAACAGCAGGAATGAGTCAGACCTTTTATAATGGCAGCTCTCTTCATATGTCTCCCTCTCTTTCTTTCGTTGCCTATCTGACAAGTTTTTTTCTTCTTCGCCTCTTTTTGACTTTAGTTGTTGTCTTCGGCATCCTCCCTTCCCTCTTCCCTCCTTAGTTCGTCTAATGCTTATATAAGCTGCAGTCACCGTCCTCCTCTCTCAGCAGCAACACCCCTTTGTCTGTCTCCTTGTTTCATGGGAAGCCATGACAGCTGCACACCCCACTGCAGGCAAAAACCACATAATAGCAATAGATAAAAGAAGAAAAAGATAATGTCCTTTCATTTCCCTCCACGTTTCTCCCACATACACTCCTTGTCTATCATACTTGACATTTATTAAGTACATTACTTTCAAGGTGAGCCCAAAAGTCAAGGTAATAAATTAGACGATGCTGATGATGGAAATAATTGCAGAGGCAAAGCAGGAAGGAGAGCACACCTGGAACCTGACTCAAAAAGGTTCTGCAAGTTTAACAATCACAAGAAAAATGATAAAGATTCCCTTCATTTTTCTCAAATAATCAGTCCTTACTGCAAGCATAATTCTCTCTGAGGTTTTGCGCACTCTTTTTTTCCATTTGTATTTACAGTATTAAAAATAATATGGAATACATGAATACAACATCGGATGAATATGACATCTGGGCAACTTTTCACATCTTTACACTCATTTTTTTTTCTTTTGGTGCAGCATTTAAAACTTTACCCATCTATCCATTATTTATATCTGTTCAGTCCAATTCAGGGTCACGAAGTTCTGCTGGAGTCTATCGCAGTTCTCTTCAGGCAAAAAGGCAGAAGTACACCCTGGACAGGCCCCCAGTGTACTGCAGGACCTCATATTCAGATGAACAACCATACACACTCCCACACGCTAAAGCTTCAGTCCGCACAAAATGTTATTTAAAGCTGGGAATATATCTGTCATGGTTTAGGGGTTTTAGTCTAATGTACTTAGACTTTTTGTCATGTATACTTGTTTTGTGTTTAGCTGTAGTTCCTCTTTTATTTTAAAAGTATGTTTTCACTTGTCTGTGATGTGTGATATGTGTGTGTTTGTGTGTGTGTGTGTTGCCCCTTCCCATTGCTAGTTTGTTTGTCAACTTCCTTGTCAGGCTCGGACTTGTACTTTCCTGTGGATGCTGCCTGTGTTGCGCTCCTTTCCTCCTGTATGCTTTCATCACTTCTGTGTTTTGACTTTGTAGAGTCTTTGGCTTTCCTGTGGAGGTTTCCTTAATTCGGGTCCTCTGGAAGAAACAAAAGGAAAAGAATGTGGGCCATTATTATTTGATCAGTGACTGGTCTGTTTCATCAGTGCCTGCTCCACTCCGTGCTTGTTTCCCTTCATTTAACCTTTCCTCCAGTTGTAGGAATTTAGTTTCAGCATTAATGAACAGGAACTGCTCTAAAAAGCAAATGCTGAGTGGGACACTGTTGCTGGCAGTAAGGTTATCATTATCTCCTGCTTCTTTTGCGCTGCCATTTGAAGCTTTCTCCCTGATTTGGAGTCTTTCATCTCACTCACTGAATCTGAACAGCGAGTTTCTTAGAATAGAGATGGATGTTTTCCACATTAAAACTACCCCATGTATCTTTGAACACACCAGGAAAACTACTGTCTTTATGTTTTTACGATTCTAGATGTGAAAAGCCTGCATATTTCACAACATTTATGAAAGTTCAACAAACCTACCTGAGACTCTGTCTCTCCCTGGCTGTCCTTGTCTTTCTCCTCTCTGTACTTTTCCTTGATGCTGACTTTATGAAACATTTTGAAGTTAGTGTGTTATATTCTACTTATCTACTGTATATTGCATTTCAGTGAATTTTTCTCTGTCATTTCAACTAAACTAAATGGATGATAGAAGGCCAGAGATCTACTAGTGAGAAGGATAATATATAGTTTTGGGTATTTTTTTAAATTTAATTTTTAGTTAGATGCTGACCTATACTTTACTGACTAATCCAGCAGTCACAGCGTGACATTTACTTTCACGCGAAGTCCACGTACACATGTACATGTAGACTGAAATTTGTGGCATTCTGCTGGCAGTGTGAAGAAACTTTTATTATCTTACTATTTCATAACTACAGAGAGACAGAATATTATTTCTGTTGAAGCCAAACTGAAGAGAAAGAATAACTAGAGTAACCACACACCTATTGCATATGTAAAGATAAGCATATGAGAATTGCATTCAGGAAGCCTTTAAAAGTATAATTCAGTATTAATAAAACTGTTACCGGATTTATTTTTTACTGACTCTATGAAACAAAACAAAAGATACATGCTGTTTGTTGTGTCATGATAAGAGGTTTTTTTTTTTTTTTCCATTCCTTCGTCTCTGTCACGGTCTCAGTTTGCACTTGATCATGGTCAAAGCAGCAGAGAGCCGAGCTGTGGAGGGGAGATGGCAGTAAGCACCTGTAGATGGATACTGAAATGAAATGTGCTCCTGATCTCCTTCAGGCTCGTGCTGTCCTGGAAGCTAAACATGAGATGCACACGCAGAAGTGTACACAGTGGCAAATGAGCAAGCTTTGTTGTTTTGTTTATCTCAACACTGCAGACACTCTGACAAACCCCTCCCGGTTCTTATACCGACTCACATGTGTAATTGTTATACCCACTGGGTGCTTGCTGGCTCTCGATGACAGATTCTTTATAGCCTCCTCGGTGAGCGTGTGTATGTTGTAAATGCCCGTGCATAAATGCAGTGACATTCTGAACACAGGACATAGCAGTGATTTTCAATTTTACAGGCAGCAGTTATGCTTTAATCAAAATGTAATCATGGATCAGATGAATATAGTGTTTGTTTACATATATGAAGGATTGCAGAGATACTGCAGTGTAATCATATATAACGTAGTGATAAATTACTTTATGTATGATCCCTGCTTGTTAAACTACCATTTACGTTTTCAGTACATGAATTGTTGCAGGAATAAAAGCAAACCTGTTTCTCATTTAATAATGTTTTCTTTTGTAAATGCTTGACTTGCCATAGGGCATGACCAGTTAATTTTCTAACACAATTGGTGCCAGGTTCATTTACCACACCTCATGTCAGAATCGTCAATCATTCAGCAGATTTGATGCACTACAAAACAAAAATGAGCTGCTCCTTTTTTTCAGCAATTACTTTTCTCAAGACCTGTGCTGAGGCAATCTTTCGCTGTGTATGTGCTCATTTTAACAATGAGGTCTGGGCCAGCTGTGATTGACTGTGCTGCCTTGGCCCTGGTCTCAGGTGTTAGGTGGCCGTGCCAGGCAGAAAGCAGCCCAGTCTGCATCAGTACACATCATCTATCCCTCTTAGTCTCGTTCTCCGCTGAGAGATAGAGCTCCCATCACTCATCCCACCCCATCAGCTCGAGTGATTGGCTTATCATCACATGTCCTGCACAGAGGACGAATGAGCCATGCATCACTGGCCACGCCGCTGCTTCCACACTCACTTTAAACCTCTGCACAATGACACACAGACACAAGCCTACATATGAAGGAGTTTGAAAGGATAATACCTTTTTTGTCTCTGTCATAGATAATAATCTGTTTGGACTGCATGCAAGTACACATACGTTGGACAGAAGAATCTCACAGACTCTAGACAGCAAAGCAATTGCTAATCTCCAGACTTGTATATTGTCATAAGGCCTTTCAGATATACATCTGCTTTCCACTAATCCTGTGATAACAGAATATGCTGGTGTCATGTCTGAATGACCCCCATGGTGCTTTTGCAACATTATATCTGATGAGTTCATACCTCGTAATTTATATACATCACTCTAAAAACTACAGCAGTCACATTATTTGGTTTCTGATCTGCTGTTCAGAGGAATCTGATGGATTGCATTAACAAATATATAAACATTAGTGTGGTCCAAGCTTTTCTGACTTTGCTGACAGTAATTAGTGGCAGTGGATAGTTTTCTTTTCTCAACATTTAAGCCAGATGAAAAAGGTCAAATTGTGTTTAAAAGGGTTTGAGTTACAGATTAAGGTTCTATTTTGATTAAATTTGAATATCTTAAAGTATGTCCAGCCTATACTACTTTGTTTAACCTAATTCTTTGGGGGTTTTTTAGCTTGAGTTTTGTGTCATGGTGCAGCTTCTCATTTGACAAAAACCTATGAAGGTTAGAGATGGTGTTCTCCTGTAATTCAAAGATAATGTTTTTCTCAAACTGATAAATATGCTGTTATTGTAGTGCATTCAGAAGTATTATCCGGACTGTTTACCTAAACACTAAAAAAAAAGTTTCAGCTGCTTACACACAATGCTGCTATGTTTCACGCAACCACTGTACACCAGGGATGTTAACATAAATTGTTATCGGTGATATGACATGAGAAAAGTAAACTCATTTGATTTATTATCCATTCTCTAATGAATGACAAATATCACACATGCATGCCTCTGCCACTTTCACAGACATGCATGTGTGAATGAACAGAAACGTGACCAGTGTCTGAACAACTGACTGACTTTAATGGATTGATAAATTCATTAAAGTTATGAATCTCAAGTCTGACTAAGGGTCATGGTTACAGTAGTCCAGATTATAGCATATTGTCTTACACAGTCCTCCAAAAAAGATGTTGTGGTGTCTATACCTCATTTGACAGTTTGAATCAACAAGTGCACAAAGAGCTATTTAAATATGAATTATTGTTATTAACATTAAAGTCATGAAATATTGTTGGAGGGTTCCTTGAAGTCACAGATGGGTTAAGTCCTAAACATGCTTAAAACCAAAGTGGAACACTGAATAATGTGAGGGTTTTTTGCTTGCTTATGATGTTGGGAGAAACACAGTTGCACAATTAAACCTGAAATTCAATAAGTTTGGCTGTAAAATAATGTTACATGTCACATTTGAAACAGTCCAAAAGAAAGACACTGTTGTAGACTCTCAGATATCCGGGTCATGTTAACTCTCAAAGACGTGAAAGAAGGTGACTGGACTTCCTTTTCTTTTGGACTGAAATATGTTTAATATTTTTCGATAGCATTGAGCTCCCTCAACTTTACAAAGAACAAATTGACGAACTGGATGCACCATTAACAGGAAATGAACTGGTAGCCACATTTGGTGTCATGCAGAACAACAAATCTCCAGGACCAGACAGCTTCCCACCTGAAGTCTACAAACATTTTTGAAATATCTGATCTCCACTATTGATCAGAGCAATAACTGAAAAAAAAAACAAAACTCAAGGTTTCCAAAGCACATGAACACAGGAGTTATCTAATTTCTCATAAAGCTCGACAAGTACTAAATGCTTCCATTAAAACTCAGCAGCAAAAAAAAAAAAGTTTTAAAAAAAAAAATCTTTGCTGCAGATTGATGTTTTTTGTCTTTCACATTTACAGGATTTGGCTGCATAAAAATCAGGGTATACTACTGTTTCCAGATCCTGTGAGATCACCCATGGCACAAAGATAGATGCTTGTTCCCTAGCGAATTTAAAGTTAAAACATATTAATTTGTGTTTATTTCACTTTAGAATTTTTATGTTTGTGAATTACTTTTTGAGATGTATCTTGATTATTCATTGAAGTCATGAGCATGGGTTTAATTAAGTGTTGCATTTCTACTTTAACGTTTTCACATTAAAGTTTCAAAATGGAAATCCTCAAATCAGTGTCTGGCTTCGTGATTACTATCCAGCTGAAAGGGGAAGAAGACATAGCTTCTTCTGTCTCTTGGAATAATAATTTTGCTCATAAATACATGACAAATCACAGCAGCCACTGTCTTTATCTTAGATGTACTGTGTGGTGATGCTGCTTGTTGGGATTACTCATGAAAACACTGTTTTGAAGAAAATACACAAGAGACGATGTTTTGAATGTTTTCACAAGGTCTTCAAGAATCATCATTCAAGTCAGCTGTGAATGTTGGGATTGTAACGACTGACATGTTGGTAACTTCTGTTCCCTGAAGGAAAGAAACGAGGTGCAACAAATATAGTGTAGTATGGGCTATCAAGCCCATGAGTGTCCTGACTGAAGACATATCTAATCATGCCTTTAGGCAGATGACAAGTGATGGCTAATGGAAAGCTCCACCCGCACATCCATCATCACGGTCAGCTGTCAGTTAGATAGCCACTCTTCACAGAGTCCAGCTGTACTGTGGGGCAATCAAGTTTTGTATCTTGTTCTTTTTTTTTCAGGGAACAGTTAATTTACTCGGTACACCACCTATAGTATGGGACACATATACATGTCCTGCAAAGCAGCCACCAAACTGAGGTCATCTAGGATCTCGGTGCTGAATAAACCCGGTTGAAAGAACAGAATAAGCCACAGCAGCAGAAGCAGCTGTCACATCCTAATGGTAGGACAGTGTGTGGTGATCAGCTGCCCCCAGCACAGCTGTATCCCACAAAAACTCCCTCAAACAGAACCCATAATGCCGTGCTCCTCTGGATGCATTGGCTCTCACACCACCAGGCAAAAAGAGATTTCTGCTTCTTTAAGCCTCTGTTTAGTTACAGCTTTACCCCTGGCTGGATTAGGAAAACAGGCAAGCAGCTGATCACACAGACGCATGCTCTGAGTGCGATCAAAGTAAGTGTGCAAAGCAAACTGAGCACAGGGAATGTAATATTCTCTACTGCTTAGATGCAAACTGAGGGAGTCTGAAGGAATGATCTTGGGTATGGCTGCAGATTCACAGACCATCTGATACAAACTGAGCACATGAGGGATGAACCATTAGTGCGTGAAGGTCACTGATCCTCTGAGCAAGGATCAAACCAAGAAGTGGCAGTCTTGTATGTAAGAAATTTTATATCCACCAACTCAGGTGGCCCAGACCGACATCTACAAAGAGCCTTCAGCACTAAAGTCACGTACTAAGTGGGATTCTAGATTTAACAACAGTTAAAATGTACAGTAAGAGGGTAAGGACTTGGTGTCGCCTCATCAGCACCGACATGGCAGGCAGATATTGCAGTCAACAAAACTTAAGTTGCAGACAAGGAGAGACCCTTTCTAAATCTTTCAGAAGATTCTTTCAGACAATTCAAGGAGAATCCTAATGCATGAAGTGTGGCAGAACCAGAGACAACTGTGCGATTGGCTACTCTCTGGAGCTTGTTATCAGAGCCTTATCAACTGGATGAACTACAATCTGGATGCCTTTTCTCTCTTAGAGGAGCCAATGCCGCCTAACACATTTGGTAAAGGTGCAGGGAGGAAACAACAGCCTAAACGGCAAGACCAGAGAGATATAGATGTCCAACAGGACATACTGTATGAAGGATGTAATCCATAATGATCTTGACCTCGTTCAGGAAAGGAGTTAGTGGCCTGTCAGAGGGCACCTGTGTTTCAAGCTCTGCCAGTCAGATAACAAGTTCACAGCTTGGTCACAGAGCTCACAGCACAAACAGTGCTCAATTTGAGTTGATTGGTTTTGTTGCTTTCACATGGTACAGGAAGAAAGTCTCCCCCTAAGACTGACGATGCTTGATTTTGGTGTGCATTCTTTGTTGTTTCCTTTTTACTATCTTCTTCTTTACAAGCTTGAAACGGACATGATTTTAACAATGGTGTGTCAGATTTTTACATCTAGCTCAGCAATGGTTTGAGGCCACTGTAGCACCAGTTTTCCTAGCTCGGAGCCAGCGCTTTCTTACGGTCAGTGGTTGAAAAGCAGAAAAACTGTTTCCATGTTTGGCACTAGCTCCAACCTACACCGGTGGAAAAGGCCAATAAAACACTCAGGGTAGTGAGTCCTGAGACCAGAATTAGAAAACACTGCTCCAGTAGGTGATTTATGCTTCCATGTTGAACCAGCAACTTATGTCCGCCATAGCTGGAGACCCTGCATCATCACCTCCACCATTGTACACCTCCCAAGCTAATGCTAACTACAACTACTACCAACCTTTAATTACTTGTCAAGTTGACCACAACAAATGTGGCTGGTCCACATAGAAGCATTCGATTTCCTTCTTTGTATTTCCCTCTACTTCTTTATTTTTTAAAGTCAGATTGAAAGATAAATTACTGTAATGTCAGTAAAAGTTATATATGCTCCACGAAAAGTGCTTCATCTAATATGGTCTAAAAGTCTTGCATCACAGAAGCTGTGCTGTGTAAGATGTAATAAAACAAAAAACAAAACATTGGAATATAATATAAAGTGCTCACACTCACCTTTCTGTCACCATGTTTATTGACAATCACAGTCAGCACAGGTGTATTAAAATAATCCAACATATCTTTGAATGCTGCAGTCATTCGAAAGTGTAGAATAGAATGAACTCTTTTTTTTGTTCATAAAGGAGTGTTTCTCAGTAAATAACAAAGAAAGCACTGATCTCCTTTCCTTGGCTTTGGAAAATTAGTCTTGCTCTTGTTGTGGCCACCACATCAAGTTTTAGATATGGATCATTTCATTCAGATACGAATCTCCCTCAGTGAAAACACACAATACCAATTATTTCTGCTGAAGCTCATCATGTCATAAAGAAACTGACTTTTGATCTTTGATCTTTTGGTTCAAATTAAGCACTTTATCACTTTGTTCTTGGACATCTGTGTGAAGGGTTATAATTAAATACACTATGGCCAAAAATGTATTTTATGTGAGCTCAAAGTGACCTTTGACCTTTTATTCCCAAATTCTAAATCTATGTAAGCTCATTCCACGTGAACGTTTCTGCCCAATTTAAGAGATTCCCTCAAGGCAGTTCTGTGATATCACATTTGCAAAAAAGAGACGGACAACGTGTTAACATAATCCTTGCAGCCACTGCTGCCGCCTGCACCGAGGCATGAAATAAGTGTAATGATGTCATCGGAGTTAGCTCATCCTGGGCTTGGGGATTATCTGTGATTAAAAAAATAATAATAAATAAATGGACAAGACGACAGTTGAAGTACATAGAAATGTATTGGTACACTATCACTTTAAATAAATGAACAATATGGGATAAATAAACCTATAGGCTTGCTCCCCAAAGACTTACGTATCCTATCTTCTCTCCCGCCTCATCACATGGCGGTCTTTGATCAAATGCTCATGGCGTTATTTCTAAATACTCTTAGCCAAGTTATTTTAATGTATACCCAAACATTACCGTAGTGGAGCTTAAGAGGTCAAAATAAAGACTAAATTATTGGGAAGAAGAACATGAAAAGCAGCAGCCTTATCAATTGTCTCAAATACAAGTCACCTGTTTGGTAATTGGGTGAATATCCTCTTCTTCCTCTCCAACCTCCCTTATGCCTTTCATGTTAATTGTTGAAAATTTAGCTCTATAGACTGATATTTTCCAAATGCTGTTTTCCTCTGAACATGCCCTACCGATGCAGCTGGCGCTTCACTTAACGTCACAGCAGGATACCAGGTATTAAGGAGCTGTAGAGCAGTTCCCTGTGTATGAAAAGTGAAGTTAAACAGCTACTCATTGTGTTGAAAACTGACACAAGCATCAGTACATGACAAGTCTGAAGCGAGAATGTAGTGGTTTACCATTTCTTCATCTCACAAATAGCTCAAGGCATAAAGGATTATTATTCCACTCCAAATTCTTCATGTAAAATCCTTTTCTAAAGTTGGGACAAGCAGTGAGTGCTCGTGAAATGTACTGAATGAACTATTCATTGGATGCATCTGCAGCAGAGCGTGGCTTTGGTGTAATAAACTGCACTGTGCTGGAATAATCTCTCTACTTTTCAGGCCTGATTTAACTTCAACCAAGGAAAGGAGGCCAGGGATAGTCAGAGACAGAGTACTGAAAGTGTGGTGGCACAGGTGGACTAGAGAGCTCCAGGGATCCGCAGACTTAATCTTGCATGTCTCATTAACTAAAATTGTAAGGAAGGAAGGACAAAAGAAAAAAATCATGGTCCTGCGTGTGAAGGTTGCTTTTAGAAAGGTCCCTATTCAGTTTGGGGTGAGTGAAGCAGTCTCCCACCAGTTCCTTCTCCCTTACATCATTTTTTGTGGCTCTTTCATTTTCTGGACTTCCCAACATCATGTCTCCAAACTCTACCAATTTTATACCAAAAGCTGTATTTTCTCTTCATGTCTACCCACTCACTTGTCACTGTTTTCTACTGCTCACTTCGTTTCCTTGTTTCCTTGCCGCTTTCTCAGACTGGTTAATCTCTCCCTTTGGTCCTGATATCCACATCTTTTACTTTCTCCCTCGCCCAGAATATTTTTCTCTCTCTCCTTCATCCCTCCTTGCCCTTCTGCCTGGCCCCTTTGAACTTGCCTCTCAGCCCTCCGTCTTTAAACCCTGTCAGCTGGCCCAATTACGCCAAGGAACAATAACACTTTTTAAAGGACTTGCGGAGCTTGAGGGTGTGTGAGCCTTAATATTCTCATTTTTGTGTTGTTTCAGAGTCAGGGGGGATTGTGAGTGGTAATGATCGTGATTAATGTGCCGTTGTGTTTCCCTTCATGCAAAACGGACATCCTGGGAAGAAGAGTAAGGCAGTGCGAGGAAGGGAAATGGGGCAGCAGAAAGAAGGGAAGTAAGCTAATGCATGAAATGCATTATGCTTGTTTTAAATAGAGATGGTGCTGATACAGCACTGTGCAAAAATCTTTCCAGTACATTAAAGTTTTATGCATGTCACTACACTAACAGTAAGGCATCAGATTGGTGCAAAAGCCATTCCACAGACTGCAACAAGCCCGAGCATACAGACGGAGCTATAAACAATGTCAGAAAACCCTCGCAACAGATGTTATTACCTCTACAGCAGAATAAACCCAACATCAGTCTGAGATTCTATGAATAGAAAGAAAACACTGAAACATCAGGCCAATTATTGATGTGTTTTTGAAAACCAAGACAATTTTATATCAATAGAATAACTGATACACATTTTCAAGGCTGTATATAACAACAACAGCTTAGTGTCTTTCTTGAGTCACTCTGTTGTAATCAGTAATCAGTTTTTCCAATCCTTGAGAAAGCATTGTTTCAGTGCACACATGCTCACACAAGATTTAGCAGAAAACAAAGTAAAATAGAGAAAAACTCTGCCACTGAGTGCCAGTAAAATGACAAGATAAAAGTCACCCATTGAGACCAAAAGAAGAAGGGATGTGAGAACAAGGCAAAGGTAATCATCTAATCTATTATATTTTATAAAAGTGGCAAAAGGAAGTCTTGTATCAACACAAGAAAGCTCATCACAATGCAGTGAAGGGGTTCACCTAAAGTCCAGCCTTCTGAGGCTGTACACTGAGCTGAAGGAAAGAGGTTGGGGACTAGTGAGCATTAAAGCCACCATCCAGGGTGAGAAAACAAAGATCCAGAAGTACACCCAGGAGATGGTCCCTGATGAGGAAGAGGAGAAAACATTTTGGGAGGAGAAGCACCTGGGTGACATGTGCCATCAGCAGATTCAGTGGCTGATATTCATCTACACTGAATTTATTCTATCAGTGGACAGAGAAGGCAGTATTAAGGCACTAATCATAGCAGCACACAAACAGACCTTGAACATTACAACAATAGAGGCGGAGGTCTTCCACTGCAGGCAAGATCTGAGGCGTAAACTGTGCAAAGGTTGCCCTTGAGACAAACCAGCAGGTAAAAGCAGCGAGGCATGGCATAGCTGGGAAAGTTAACAGGAAAATCTGTTCCAATTGTTGGTATAAAGTCTCAAAATCAAAATGAGAGATATCACTGAAGGTGGCAGAGAATGAAAACACAAAGATCCTGCGGGACTTCTATCCAAACAGATAAACTGATGACGGCTACACAACTAGACATTGCGGTGATCAACAAAGTCCAGAAGAAAGCAGCAGTGACAGATGTGGGAATTTAAAAGTACAGCAAGACCAAGAAGGCAAAAGATAAAAAGCTTGAAAAATGCTACTGGCTGAAAAAGGAGAAAAGTAAAGATGTGGAAGACGACAGTGGTAATTGGTGCGCTCAGGGCTGATAGTGGCTCAGAGCAGGTTTCAGGAACAACATTTCTGTATATTCAGATAATAATACTCATGTTATAAACAGCCTTTCACCAGCCTGACTTCCAAAACCTTTAGCTCCTGTTGAACCCACTGAAATCATGAGGTCATGTATTAAAAAAAAGTCTTACATTTGCAGCAAATATGCTGTACATGTAATGTACATGTACATTAATTAATTTCCACTTGGGGATTAAAAAACTAGTTTGAATTGAACTGAATTGAACTGAATGTAAAATACATCTATCTTTAAAAAACATACAAAAAATGTCAAATAATTCCAATAAAAAGTTACAAAGTGAAGAAATGTAATATTTGACAGCATTTGCCACTTGATTTACCACAATTTACAACTGCATTTCCAGTGTGCCATTTCCAATGTGTTGGGATGATGTGTAAAATGTCTATAAAACAGAATGGAGTGATTTGCAAATCTCATAAACCTATGTTTATTTCCAACAAACCGTAAACAACATATTGGATGTTGAAACTGAGACCGTTTGCTATTTCATGGAAAACATCGGCTTATTTTGAATTTGATGGCAGCGCAGCAGCTCTAAAAAGGTGAACCAGGGGCAAGAAAGGGCTGGAAAAGTAACTGGCACAAATCAAAATCCACCGGAGGACCATTTCACAACTAACTGGGTAAACTGACAATTTTACACTGAGGAACATTTTTACTGAACTTGATCCTCAATTTTTTGATGCAGTTTGTCGTAGACAGGTGAGACTCTGCCCAGCTTTACATCTGACAGTCTGCTTCTCAGTTAACCCACTTAGGGGTCAGATGTGCCCACAGATGTTTTTGATTTGTGCTCATTATTTTTACAGTCTTTTGTTGCTGCTGTTCCGACTTTTTTGAGAAGTGCTGGTGCCATGAAATATAGCAAATATTTTCAATGAAGTGGCAAAATGTCAACATCTGATATGCTGTTTTTGTACTTTTGAGATTAAAATATGGATTTATGAGATTTGCAAATCACTCCATTCTGTTTTTGTTCACATTTTACACAGCGTCTTAATTGGAATCGGACTGGTAATATTTAAAGGTATGTGCATGCTCAAAAACATTTCAAACTCATTAAAAAATCAACAATTGGTGTTGTTTGGTACTAAATAGAGAATTTTTGTTGCATTGTGAGGTGTGAATATATTTACCACTAGAAGCTAAAGCAAGGAGTTTGACAACAAAGCAGCATGTACTCTCAGCCATCCATTTCTGGAAAGGACATAAAAAGAGAGTACCTGGGTGGATGGATGTGGTTTTCAGGTGAGATAAGGGCATTGAAGAAATAATTGCGATTCTCCCTTCACAGAGGCTTGGGCTTGAGTCCAGATTTCATTCTGCCTGCCAGGACTGAAGAGCAGGTGGATCTGGAGAGATATGGAAATTAATTAAAACTCTCCAGATTTTTTTCCTTCTTTATGAAAAAATAACCACTTGCTGCTCATGATCACAGGGTTATGAGCTTCAAAACTGGGAAAAGGACAGAGCATAAAGGGTCAGAGAGACACTGAAAGTCGGTGTGTGTCTGTCTATCTGTCTGTTTTTTCAGGATGATAGTAGATCTTAATATTTACTTCCTCTAAAAAAAAAAAAGGGTCTTTGTTCTAGAGGTAATACCTGATTAACTACTGAAATCTTTTGTGCCAAATGTCATTATCCCCGCTATACACTCCCAGCTTCCCTTGATGGACTAGGAACCTGTTTGTGGTTGTGCCCTGCCTCTCACCTGATGACAGCTGGGATGAGCTCCAGCCCCCCTGTGAGCCTGAACAGGATGAAGTGTGTATGGAAAATCAAAGAATGAATGAATGAATAAATTAATGATACACACATAGCGCTGTGATCAGTCAGCTGTACCACAGCATCTCTTTTTTTCTCCCCTGGCATCATGTGCATACAGGCAAGTTAATAACCATGAAACCTCCATCTGATCCACTGTAGCATCCAGAAGGGAACGAGGGTGGAGGGTGGGGGTGGAGGGGACAGTTTAATACTGAGGTGTTTTTCTTTAAGAAGTCTGAAAACCAAGTAAGATTTTGTCCATGATGGAACATTTTTCACTTTATATTTGCAAGTGTTTTTTGCTGGTTTGCTTTCTAACAAATATCTTGCAGTTGATCAGGATGAAATGTACTTTTTTCCTGTTTTACGGTGTCCCCAGTAACATGCCTGAGATGAAAATCATCCCAAAACCCAGACATGTGATATGTTTTGAACATACAAAAATTTACAATACAAATAAAGAGTTTGCCAAAACACTGAAGCCAAGTCAAGGAATTTCAGTTGGTATGAGTATATGTCACATGTACATTAAAAAGTACCACCACCATCAAAAAGACACAGAAAGGGTTGAGTAAAATTGTCCTCATCATGACTCAATTTTGTAATTCCTTCCCACACAACAGACGTTTACAGATTGGTGTATAAAAGACACTAGTTGGTACCTTAATGACCACGACCAAGTAAAAGTTTCTTAGTAGCACTCTATGACTCCCACTCCCCTCTTTTTTAAAAAATGAAATCTGTGTTCATTGACTGTAGCTGCTTTGGGATTCATATCAGAAACAATAAAGTGACAGTGCTAATATATCACATTATAAGTTAAGTAAATGTTTTTGTTTTCATGCTTTGTGGTTCTAGACTTTCTCAGATTGCTCCTGGTTCATGAAATGAATTTTATCCATCAAACTAAACAACCCTTAAATATGACTTTTTTTGTATTATAAAATTACATTTTGAAGCGTTGAAAACAAAGTGCCATTTGTTCATTTCAGAATAAAGCACATACGTTTAATTTGAGAAAATGTTGGTGTTTTGGGAGAAGATATGCATAGTATGGGAGCATCTTTTTTCATCTGTGTGTGTGCCCCTATGCTTTCATTGGGTTTTTAAATCAGGACGTCACGCTCTCAGCTCCGATTAGGTACAGCAGGCAAGGCTCTCCAGCCGACTGCTTCTGAACAACAACACCCTCTAAAAGGCAGATAATAGTTCCACACTCACAGGCTTAAAGAAAATGAACAACTCTGCCGCTCTCATTTTCTCCTTCCCCTGCACATCAGTGGCTGGAATCAGATCGATGCAGAGAGAAAATGAAACTCCAAAATAAGAGTTAGGTGAGAGCTGCCTCGGGTGTGAGATGCATCTTGTCGTGTGAAGAAAGAAAACAAGACTATCTCATGTGAGGAGCAACCAATATGATTCAGTGTTGTGTCCTCCGGGCCTTCACATGTCACAAACCATTTTCAAAAATCATCAGGCGTATGGCAAAAGCACACAAACACAGAAATGCACTCAAATTACTGATGATGCTGGAAACTGCGTGAGATGTGCAGTCATAGTAGTTGTGTTTCTGCATTACTAAATCTGGGCATGTCAAAGGATATTATTCACAATGCTTCCCATTAACTGTCTCATCTTTCTTTTATTTCATCTCTTTCCAATGAGCACAGACTCATCAGTAGGCTCTGCTCCATATATTGAGGTCATTATTAGAAACAGAACATGATAAGTAAAAATGCTGGAAATGTGCATGAATTATTATTCTTTAAGTGCATCTTTTTGTGAATAGAAAAAAAAGTTTTGATTTAAACTTTGTGTGCCAGCACCTTTTAATCCAACCAAGTAAATCCAATGATACACATGAATGGGCCTTGTATAACTGGAGAGAGGGAGCCTGTTCTGCAGGTGCTCCATTGTCTTCCCAGTATGATTATATTTATAAGTACAATTCTGCACCAGATATAATAGAAGCACCATGCCTCCACATAATATCACACAGCAGCATGAAATCTGATATAATGAGAGTGTGATGGTGCATGGCTGGTGTAAATGCATTGATAAACTATATTCTTTCTTTCTCTTTTTTTGACAGCTTAATTTTTATTCAGTCCAAATAGACTGATTTACCATGGGTACTTGTATCTGAAATCAGTTTCTGTGCATGGGTAGTAAACTGCGTAGCAGCCAACTGAATATTAACACACCCCCCCCCCCCCCCCGAACAAACTTTCATCTAAAATCACAAAGGTGAACCTCATAGTGGTGTGACAAAATCACCAAAGTATGAAGGATCCATCCTCTGATCGTTCCAAATGTCACTGCAATCCACCCAGTAATTAATCAAATGTTACACTTCATACCAGCAATATCTGCTGACAACAGGTGAAGCCACGCTGCTAGATGACAAAAATTCCTAGAAATTGTCCTCAGGTGTGGATGTTTGTTTAAATGTCTGTAAATAAATTGTGACACACGGCAGCTAGTTGAGTATGTATGCTGAAGCTGAGTTTTGCAAACTACAGCTTCATGTTGGATTTAAGATGCTCGGTATGTTGATGCCACGTTTGTTCAACATCAAATGGTTTCAATAATTTTCATGTCTGGGCTACTGCTGTATAGCAGTGTGCATATTATGTTATTGCAGTATCTTGCTGAAATAAGCAAGACAATGCAATAACAAATAAAAAAAAAGCTAAATATAAAATTTTGAAAAAATTTCCCCCAAATTTTCTATTTTGTTTGATACAATCACAGGTACATATAAGCTTAACTGTATTTTTACTCCAACTTTTTCACATGTTGATGCATTATCAGGAATTTTGAAAAACTGTAATTTGTGCTAAATACAGACATTTTACCAATATTAAGAAACTAGTGTAGTGGCAGAGTCCAATGCAAATAGTGAATGACACGATATAGGAGATCAAGTGTCAGAGGCAATAATACATTATAACACAATAATATATCTGTGTTCTCATATTAGTCTTACAGCTGAAGGGCAGGTGACTCGTTCCACAGTTATCTGACCAATACACACATGCAAGATATTCCCTGGTTCAACAAATCCATGTGTGTGGTGGCTTAGGCATGGAAATATTGAGATTATACAAACATGTCTCTTCTTGAAACGTCAAATCATAAAGTTTTGCTGCTGTTTTAATGTAAGAAAAATTCTAGAATTTCTGATTTTCAGTAGCTGTTGTTTAGTAAATTCATAATCATTACCACTTTTGTCAGAATCAGAATCAGAATCATTTTATTGCCAATGCTGGTAAAACAGATTCACAGACCAGGATACTGCTCTGATGTAACGGTGCAGATATAATATAAAACAATAGAAAAAGGTGATGTGATGCCCAGGAAGCGGAAGGAGTCCATGATGGAGATGGTCAGTTCCAAGTTATTTTAGTGACCACTGTTGGTTCTTCTTTCTTTAATGAAAGGGTGCCACCATACTTGTTCAAAGAAGACCACTTCAGAATAGTCCAGTGTTTTGTTCTTAATCATTCTTGGATGTCTTTTGAAGCATGTTTTGGGTCATCATCCTGTTGGAGACTAAGCTTTCTGACAACAGACTGCACATTTCAGCCCAGGGTGCTTTAATGGTCTTGAGATTGTAAGTGCAAAGACTCAAGACACCAACTACCAGATGCAGCAAAGCAGTCCCAGAACATAATAATGACAATACAGCTCATTCCTCCTCTTTTCAGTGGTTGTGAAATGTAACCAGATGTTTACACGAGATGACAACAACTTTCCAATATTTACGTACAAATTCCTGTAAAACTCAAATTACAAATTATACCTTAATCAAGAAAGATTACAGACGGCCATC
>JAOWBL010000009.1:8758297-8776547 GCA_028564865.1 Zenarchopterus dispar | reverse complement strand
CAATATTTACGTACAAATTCCTGTAAAACTCAAATTACAAATTATACCTTAATCAAGAAAGATTACAGACGGCCATCGATCAGTGGGTAAAGTTGGTCATCCTTTAAAGAGAAGGTTGAAATAAACCCTGTTTAGCCTGTATTGTCTACCATTGTGCTCATTGTGGTTTGAGTTTTCAAAAGCAAAGCACTGCTATATATAGAGGTGACTAGTAGACGTGCTGTTGTAGGAGTATGTTTGTGTGACATTTATAAAACCTGATGAGGTTAAGACCATTTCCCATTTGCATAGGAAGAGATGTGACACATTCCTCCTACCATTACCTCTGTTTCAGACACAACATAATGTAATTAATTGCTTAGTTTGAAGTCCCATATGGTCTGGATCAACTATGTGACAGAATATTGTGTGACAGATGTCCTGAATTTGCCTCTGAAATGGACTCCCTGGAAAGATGCCTTCTGTTTTCTATTTATCGCTGTAATTTGGATGGTTTATGAGCAGGTGATGTTATTAAGTCACAGCATCACCACTGACTCCCTAATAACACTCATTTACACATATATCCATATTTTAGGGGTTTGACAGATTGTTTCGAGTTGAAAAACTGAATGACATAAGGTGCTGAAAACACTATGCCCCTATGACTCTACAAGTTACCTACTGATGAAATCTGCACACTTCTGATAGCACTCATCCCTGCAGTGGCCTCAAGTGAGTTTTACATCTGATAATCCACATCTAATTATCCCCTAAAAACTCTCTAAAACTAAAAGCTATTCCAATAAGCAAGCTCCTGCTTCTTTTCTGCAGTGTGACACTTTTCGACTCTCTGCAGGAGTTCTGACCATTACAGTCAACTCTGGAAGGCAGCCAGCCTTTTCTCTTCTAGTTTGAAACTAATAGAGCCTCTAAATCTCTTATAGCATTAGAGGCAAATGACTTCACTGAACCAGAGAGCTCTCTCAAACTATTGTATCCATTGGTTTATCTCTCCTCTAACAGCTAATTCAAAACTGCAGCTTAATTACATTAGTTTAACTTCATTGAGCATCATACACAGCAGTGTTTTGAAATATAATATTGCTGATTTTGGACATCGTTCATTCGCTTTAGTTAATGGACATATTCTTTACAGAAAGATGACATCACCCATTTTTCTTAAGTTCTGAGAATAGCTGGCGTGTGAGACCTGATTTCAAGTGTCAGGAAAAATGTCTAATTGCAGATAGGGAACTTCATTACTCAAATAAAGGTTATTGACCCAACTCAGAGATTGAACTGAACAGACATGAAAATGACACAAATATGAGTCTGAACTATTGCTCGTCATTTACTCTAGGCCAGGCGATCAAGACACTGAGGCTCCACCAGACTGCTCTGTTCAGCAGTCTGAGGCTGATGGGTGAAACAGGAAAGACAGGTGGGGTAACTGGTATTTAGCCCATTCAACCACTGAAAGACAAGTTTGGCCTTGAGGCTGAAACAGATGTAAATGAGATTTTAAGCTGCAGCCAGTGGGGCAGCATTTCCTGGAACTAGCTCATTTATCCCTCTTATCCAATCCTAAGCTGGTGTTCCTGACGGTGATTGGAGGCTCGCGCCAGAGTTTTTGAAAGCGAGGGAGCCGTTTGGAATGTGACCCCGGTCCCCCGGTCTTCTGTTCATCAAGTCTGTGTTTCAAACCTAAAATACTCATCTCCCTGAAGCTAGGCCCGTCAGCGTCTGGGCTTCCGTCAGGAATTGTCTGACTAAGAGTCCTCCAGTCTGCTGAGGCATGATAACAAACACGTCTCTCCGTTAGGCTGCAAGCTCATCTCTCCCCTCGTGGTAAAAATAACATCAAGAATGGATCATTGAAGACATTTCTTTTGGATTTCAAAAACATATTTGTAATTGCACTGCCACACCTGACATAATGTCAGCTTCCCATGTGTGAGAAGCAAGCATCTAGAAGTTACTAGTGGATTACAGTTGCCATGGTTTCATCTTTTTTGATCAGTCTTATATAATGTTATTGGTGTCTGGTTGCTGTGAGAAATGGAGAAATGAGTACACATACACACACACACTCCCAGTTTGTGTCAGTAAATGTTGCTAACCACCCCCATGTTCTTGTCCTTCCTCAAAGAGAGCAGCCTGAGGACAAACAACAGCTCCTCTCACATCATCTCTCACTGTATATTCATCACGCCCTCTCTCCATCTCTCCTTATCACTCTGTTCTCCCCCCTCTAAACCCTTCCCTCTTTTGCCCTTCTTGCAGCTTTATTGCCACCATGCTCCCTCCTTCCCTGTCCCACTTCTACTCAGTCCACTTTATCACTCATGAGTTAGAGTTGCATCGATTTTCACAAGGTCTCGTCATATCTCCATATCTCTTCATTCACACACACACTCCATCTTTTTGGCACCTTGCAGAGTTGTTTTCATTTTGCACACACAGCCATGCAGATATTTTTTTAACTTACATGTCTTTCTCTTCATGATATTTCTGTCTCCACCCATCTCCGGCAGGCACACATGGTTCATCAGAATTTCCATCCATGCATCAATTTTCGATACCCACTTCAATCCTGTTTATGGTTACAGAGTATCCCAGCTGTCACCAGGTAGGAGGAGGGGGGCATCCTGGACAACCCAGCAGTCCATCACAGGGCCACACAGAGACAAATGAAAAAAACAATCCTGCACCCTTACACTTCAAAGTTATACCTATCCACAGTTCCCTCCCAGATGCTATTATTTTTAATCTCCATATCTGCTTTTCTGTCACTCCCTTCAAAACACTTTCTGTGGGATCTTTATCCCATTCAAATGTGTCCCACTCGCCTCAGAAAATTTCTTGCCTCTTTTTATCGCCCCTTTCCTCACCTCGTCAGAGTTTTTGTTGTGACTTTCTGTTTGAAGTCTCATACAGTGTCTCCGACTCCCTGCTGCATGTTCTGAGTGAGGCAGTGTGTGTTTGCAGAGAGATCAGAGCGCTGTATGACTTCAGAATGATTGTAAATCACTCATACTTCCCTTTTCAATGACAAAAGGTGACAAGATAGTATCGGTGAGAAACACATCTAGAGATGGTACCATGTCATTGATTTATATCCAGCTTGTCATGGCTGCTACTGCTTAGTATGACAGAGCAGGAGGCAAATTACAGCGACATCATGGACGCATCATTCCTGTCTCTTTCTGAAGCTCTTTGAAAGCCTATGTGTCCATGCTGAAACTTTTTTTTTTTTTGCACAGACACAAGAAACAGACTTTGGATGACTATAGATGAAATGTTTTGCAGAGAAGCAAGTGCCTTCAAAATCACAGCTTGTCTTATCAGTTGATGTGTCAAAAGCGCAGACTGAACTGACAAGAATAACATGCAGTATTAAGGATGAGCCAGCTCAGGATGAAAAAAAGAAAAGAAAATCAAAATACACAAACAGCTTATATTACTTATGATTAGTCACTGCTTTCCAATTTTTTCATAAATCAAAAATTACCTTTATGTTTTCACTACATGATTATTATTTTATTGTTAGTTTTTAGATACTTTTGCATTTGTTTTGATTTATAGTAGTGGAGACATGCGGTGAGAGTCCCAAAAAAGAGTCAAACCAGCAGTGACGTGTGTTGTAAAGATGAGGCAAGGCACGTTTATCTGTATAGCACATTTTATGTACAAGACTATTTAAGTGCTGTAGATAAAAATATTAAAATGTGCATTAAAGTAAAAGATTTTTTTTTAAAAAAGCATAATAAAAATTAAGGAGACAGGCATAAGTTAAAAACGAATATAGCAAATGAAATGCAGAAAATAAAAGTTACAGTGCATTGCTACTAAAATGCAGCAGTAAATGAAAAGATTTTCTACCTTCATTTAAAGCAACTAAGAGTTTTTTGGTTCAAAAAATATCTGATTTTAACAAGCAAACATTTTACCTAGAAAAAAAAACAACTAATTTCTAATGTAATCTTCAAGACAGGTGTCCTGAGAGACAAAGTGAAATGAGCTTGTGACAAAGTACAGCCGACTGGCCTTGAATTGTACTACGTAACTTTGTGGTCCAGCCCAGATCACCAGTGGCAACACGAACAGCATTGAGGCTGCCCATCATACACCAACATCAACACCTCTGCTATTCAGCTCTGGTAATCAGAAGCTCACAACTCTCTCAGTACATGATGCCAGAGCTGCTGAGGAATCCAAAGAGGATCGGGCCGAAAAAAAAGGGAGAAAGAGAAAAGGCTGGAAAACCTTGGGCCTGACCGTCAAAAAAGCAAGATGCAGAACGACCAATCAAGGGACTGGAGAATGATTGAACTGGTTTTTACTCATTGGGAAGAGCTACACAAAGAAATTGGTTTTAAGACCAACATCAACCTCATCATCTTCTTCCTGGACTATGAAGTAGTGACTTTTTATCCACAGCTGGCTTGCTGCATGTCATCACTGTTGTTTCTTGATTTAATGTGCTAGTAGAAATGTCCACTCTGTCATTTTGTCTCTTCCTTTATGTGCACTGTTGGATATCTTGCAAATGTGCTACATCACACTTGGGCAGATGTCCAGACTGATGTCTGAGGGTGATGTATTCTCCTGAAACTTCTACTTTCCATGTTGGTTCCTTTCAAGCTGGGTATGGTGTGGTGACAAGCGACTTTCACACTGTTTCACACTGGCGGTTTTGTCAGTAAATAAGCAAACTTATTTGCATAGCTATTCTTTATCTATTCACATCACAGCTGTAAAACTACCTATGTGTTTTTTATTTCATTTTGGAAGCAATTATAAGTTGCGTGCAGTTCATTTACGAACTCTGCAGGACGGTAAAACATTTTTAGAGGATAAATGTTTGTTACGTGTAGTACTAAAGCAGTTTTCACAACATCAAACAATTTCCAGGAGCACACACAGAACAGCACACTGATCAAAGGCAATCTATTAAAGACTCTTTTCAGAGCAGGGGGTGATGCACCAATATTGTCCGTCCACCACTTGCTGTAATGCAGTTGTTCCAGCCACCACTGCATTTAAAAGACCCTGTGATGACCTAACTAGACCTAACTAGACCCAAAGGTTAGAGGCCTGCTCATACGGCTTCTCTTACAAATGGTGTGCTTACAGGAGAGAGGACCCACGTAAAGTGCTTGGACTTTGCCTGGCTGCTCCCATGGGTGAAGACCCAACCACCAGGGCCCCTCAAACTTGTGCCTCACCTAGGCCTGCCTCCAAATTTAACAAAGGATCTCAGTAACCCGCTAGGATGTGGGACACTGTGTGCCTTGATTTAGTAACTATGAATTGCTCTGACCAGTCCCCCAAGACCAATTTTCTTTGGGTGACCCTACCAAGGGCATTTGCCCTCAATAATATAGCTCCCGGGAACAGTCTGGCACACAAGATTTTCCACCACGATATGGTAGCAATTTAAGAAGAAGGCAAAAAATAAAAAACATCCTGTCAAGGATTCTTCAGTTTGGTGTGTGATAGTGTGAGCTCAGTTTGTTCTGTTTTCTAGAGTGAACTCTCAGGGTAGATACTCTAGCTTTCTCGTGTATTATAACATTGATCAGGTGTTACTGAGTGTGCTTCTGAATTTAGGTTTTCATAAAAGCACAAAGCTGCACACCATTTTCAAAGTAAGAACACCCCACAGAAGTAGAGTATGCTCTCATTAAAACAGAGGTGCACAAACATGATGAAAGGGGTGCTTTATACAGCATCCCTGAGGTATTTTGATCAAACACTGTAAACAAAAACAATGTAAACTTGTATTAACAGGACATAATATATCTCCTTTAAAGTTTCTGACAGTGAAAAAACTCTTTTCAGCAAAAAGCTCTGATCCTATAACTCATCTGACGAATGCCTAAAAAGTGAACACAGTTAGCTGCTCAACAGCCACACATTTCACCAAAGAGGTGGTATGAATGAAAACTAATGCTATTGTCAGCTGGATGTGCAAATAGATGCTCAGGAGCTAACATGTCTTTACATGAGGCAAATATCATTGCACTGAAGGTTAACTTGATGCACAATAGATGCCAAATAGGTAAATTTAAAAAAAAAAAAACATACACAAGTAGGAATTTGATTAAATCATGTGACCATCATTACAATTCCTTCAAACCTCAGACACATAAAACTCAGACTGTAGTAAATTGAAAGCACAGCTTTAAATCATAAAAACACAGCTTCATAATTCTGAGATCAAGCTGTAGCCATGTCCAAATGTGCTGTGCATGATTCCTAGGATGGGCAGCGGGCCAATCTCTTGATAATATAGAGGCAAAACTCTGGACAAGAGCCAGCAGGGAAAGCTGGAGGCAACTGTCTCCCTTGAGGCACCTGCACAGATGATCATTCTATTAAAAACCCGACTTTCTCCTCACTCTTTCTCCTCAAACTTGCCCTCATCACCTTCTAAGCATGCCCTCCTTCAGCCCACCTCTGTTCTTTTTCTGCTCCAGTTCCTTCTTCCTCTCCTTCTTTTCCCTTAGATCACGTTCTATTTGCTTCTTTTTCCTTCTCCCAATCCCCGCTTGTGTTGTCTTTTATCCCATGTAATCTCAGCCATTATCCCTTCTTGATATATTCTGTCTATTGGCCATCTCCCCATCTCAGCCTGATTCCTGTCTCCTATTTATTTCCTTATCCTTCACTTTCACTCCTCCACTACCCCTCTTCCAAGCTCCTTCCACATCTTCCTCCTGCTCACCACCCTACTCACGTCCAGGTCTGTTTTCACTGATAAGGCCTGTAGCAATATTCGCACCCACACATGTGCGAGGACACACATACCTTACTGCTGTTTCTGTCTTACCTTCCTTCATATTGCGGCTAATAGATCTGTCATCAGCAATCTTTCTCAAAACAGGAGTATTAAGCAGAGAAAAAGAAAGCTGAAGAAAAAAAAGATAAACAAGGTGTCCATCCATTTTGTCCTGAGCTGTACTGAGAAGAAAGCCGTTAATAGACGTGTCAATGCTCAGTTGGAAAGTCATGACAAATGTGCTCTCTTTGTACAAATGCTGAGCTGTAGGCAGACAGATTATTATTGTCAGTCACAAATTAAGGATAAAAAGAGACCTAGTCAACCCCCAGTAAGCAGAGGTGGTCTTGGTAAACATTAACTTCATATGACCAATGTAGTTAAGCATGTAGCTCAGTGTGCTCTCAACTCGTCTTAGTGGAACTTTGGCTACAGCACACTGTGACAAATACTTGCACAGCCCACTGAAACACGGATCTGATCCAAGTATGGTAGGTATAATGTCGGAAAAGCTGTTACCATGTGTTTATTCCTCAATCCACATGTGTTCTGGTGAGATGTGGTTTTGGCTCAGCTGTAGAGGGAGCTGTGGGGCAGCGGTTTAGTCGATTGCAGCTGCAGAAAATTGACGGGTTGCTTCGACTCTGCTCATTATCATCTCTCTTTTAATCCAGAAGCAGCTGGGACCGGAGAAGAGCAGAAGACCAGGATTAGGAGTTGATGGATACACATTTCCATACTCCCTTAAGAGCATTTGTTAAATAAACTGTCTGGATTGGACTTTGTGAAGTACATACCTTAAAGGTTTTTTTTTTTCAAATCACAAGATAAAGATAATCTCTCTGCTGCCTTGGCACTGATTTTCAGAAGTCCTTCTAATGACGATTAATATACCTAAACTGTGCCAGTGAAGTTTCGTTCACGACACAACAGAAACATCCCATTTCTTCCCTGCGTGCATCAAGCACTCACTTTCTTTTTAAAACGTGACTGAACATGACTCAGAATTAGTGCACAAATGCATATTGTACATTTTTGAGATGTAACAGCATCCTTTGTCAGAGATAGATGTGATATTTCACTACTGAATGATACAAAATAAGTCCGGTTGTATGAGAATCCTAGTATTTTTGTGCCTCTGAGTGTCCTTCTGAGCAGATTGAAATGCCTTAAACAATAGCAGAGGACATTGCAATGATTCATTTCACAACACAAAGACTGATAGGGAGCGTGATGGTTACAACAAAAGGGCAACTGTACTGCTTGAATGTGCAATTCTTTCTTCAGATAGGTTGCTGCTGTTTTTATGTCATCTGCATAGCTTGAGGAACCTGTGCATAAGGTGATAAGAAGTCTGACTTTAAATTATTGTCATTGATGAGTTTTACAAAAAAAGAAAAAAAAAAGCCCAACTTTATCAAAGAAATCTGCTGCCATTTAGTTCTGGAAATAATTAGGTGGACTCAGTTTGATTTCTCTGCAACGGAAGAGCACTTTTTCACAATCATCCCTTTTAAACAAGGTGTTATATTCCATCCACGTCATCTGATACACTGATGTCTAAGCACATCCCACATACACTCACACACACACAAAACTCAAATGCCATCCTATTCTGTCCTAAATGTCAGAGCAACTAAATTCCCCCCAAAAGTCGGGGCTTTGAGAGAGGAGACTTTCACTTCTGTGACCCAGAGCTCTTACTGCCGCTCACACAATCATAATTCTTTCCACCTGCTGTTAAGACACACCGTACGTGAAATCAGTATAAGCTGACATGGATACACTTTTATCATTTTAAGTGAGGAATCAAAAAGTGTTTTGCAAAAGAAGTCTCCAGAAAGGAGGGATTTCTGCAGCCAACTGCTTGGCTCATCCAGAATAATTTGTTGGATTAAACATTATTATTTCAATATTTTATTTGAATAATGTTATGGATGAACAGACATTTTTGAACTGATCGATGTAGTTCAAGTACTGAACATTTATTCATTTTCTGGGACTCAGGTAATAAATGCTGGCATAAGTGCTGAGACACATCATGTATTGATCTGGTTAAAAGCGGCTACATTTTTATTATTACCCCATCTCCTAAATCAGAATTTTTTTCAACTTGACATATATAGACACAGACATTTACAAGCAACTGTTTTACGTCAGATGTTTGCCAAACACTTATTTAATTTACAATTTTCAGCAGTCATCAGATATGAACAACTTTTATCTGACATTTACTGCTGGAGTTCATTTATCCTTTTATGATCCACATCTTATTGTCAGCTTTATTGCTCCAGTGCAAGTTTGGCTTTTCCCTAATGTGATGCAAATCAAAACTGAGTACTAAGATACAGTTAGACATTCTAATGTTACTTTTTATGTTTGCTGTTCATGCTGCCTCATCGGTGTAAGCAGCCAAGTCACTGTAGGGTTCAAAACACCGCCTCTACTTTGATTGCTTGCTTTCTTTTTGTAAGCACAGTAAGTAACTAGTCAGTCAAAGAAGTGCACATGATTAATTGGACTGTAAAATTAATGAATTCCATTTAGCTGCTTCTCACGGTCACATTTTCATAATGTCTTTTAAGACACCTCGGTAGACAAGTGGCATTGCTGTTATGAAAGCCTGCACTAATGTGCTGGCTTGACTTTTAACCTAAACCAAGTTTTAAAATCAGATTGACCTGATTGTTGAATGTGCCAGGGTTTTGCACTGGGAAAACCTGTCATATGGACTGATAATGTTGCTCTGTGTTGGGGCGGGTCAGCTTGACTCAGAGGTTCGATCGGTAGTTGTTTTGGTGGACTTGACCCCCACTGGGCTCGACCTCCGACTTCAGGGTCACAGGGCACACTTCTCCATTCCTGCAATGAGCAATTACTGACCTCCAGGGCAGTCAGTCAGGCCTGAGGAGTGTGTGTTAATGTGTAGATCTGTGTCTGTTATATATCTGAGTGTGTGTGTGTCTTTGCGTGTGTGTGTGTGTGCTTCATCCTCAGCATCCTGTGATTTGATCCACCCTGACAAGGCAACAGGACCTAACAATAAAAATGTCTATTTTCCCTCACTCTCATTCGCTTCCTTTCTCTGCATGTTTCAGGCCAAACGGGGGTGGTGAGGTGATTAGGCCCAACATATCCACTGGGGGAATGACATTCTCAAATAATCATTTTTGCAACCGAAATTCTCCTCCGATGCTTCTGGGAACAGGAGGAATTTGGTGCCATTAGGCTCAAGAGGCTGCAGCCCAGAGACTTAGCCTCTTCACTGGTTGCCTTTAAATGTTAGTGGATTTTAAGATCTAAAGGTCATATTTAAAGCTGCAAATGTTTGACAAGCTGAATTGTAGTAGTTCCAAGGTAAATGCTGAAACAGAGGAGATTGGGGATTTACATTTGGGGCTTTTGAATCTTGGGACAACAGGCAGGATTGCTTATTGTAAATATCTAAAAACTACAACTGAGAAGGTATTTCAAAAACCTCAAAGATATTGCCTTTAAACACATTATTTTTCATTCAAGCAACTGTAAAATGCAAGAATATTAACAAATATGTTAAATAAATTACTTGTCATTTCCAGACAAAGGAAGGACCATAAACTGCATATAAATAGTAAATACGTGGGAAATGCATCAAACTTGTATTCTTTCTTTTGGCAGGCAGGATGCAACTTGTCTGACAGCAAAAAATGTTTATTTTTATACATGTTGAACCCCTGAATATACTTTGTATTTGTGTTCCCACCATTTTGTTGCACAATGGCCCATTTCTGATCCAGTTGTCTGGTAGAGACACATGAGGGATATAATTTCCTGGGTAGACATCAGGCACAGTCTGAGATGTTTTCAACTATTTCTTGTTTTCTACTGAGCCCCTTGAACAACAGTGTTTTTCTTTTTTTTTTAACCTTCCTGCTCAGTTCAAATCCCCAGTACTTGAGAGAAGGAAGATACACAAAAGCTTTTGTTCACTTCCACATCCTGCTCTCTGTACACACATGTTTTCTGTGTAAGTGTGGATTGACACTCACCCTGAGGGCGGATCACAAATTTTGAAAATAACCCCAGATTTCACTTTATTAGGTAGCCCATCTCAATAAACACTGTAATTAATACTCTTAAATATCAGTTTCAAGTCTTCATTGAAAAAACATGAAACTAATTATGACGATTTAGGTCCCAATTTTAGATTAATATTACTATTACTTGTTATCAATGAAGGTAGTATCTCTCCTTCTTAGTTTTCCATCTTGTAATCTTCTCTCTCTGTCTCTGATTTTCTTCCCGTCTGTTTGTTTAGAAAGAGTCACTCCACCATTTGCTCAGCAGCACACTGGATTGTGGAGCCAACAGGCAGAGCAGCAGCAGATAGACAGTGACTGAGGACGGTGAGGGAGGGGGTGGAGAGACAGAGAGAGCGCAAGAGAGCGCCGGAGAGGGAGAGCGAGATGAAAAGCATGCTAAGTGGGAGAGAGGCGCTCATACTGAAGGAGGCAGAGGAAACAGCTACAGCAACAGCGCACTCCTTCGCCATCCTCCATCTCTTCTCCCACAATCCCACATCCATGCAAAGAGGAGATGGAGGGCACCCTGAGCTGCTGGGGAACACTAAGTGAAGAAGAGCTAAGTCTCACATGACACTCACCCCACCACCACCCCTTCCATATACTGAGGTCCAAATTTTTTGTTTTTCTTTTCATTTTTCTTGTGGGGGTTGGCAATAACCAACAAGGACTAGAAGGAGGTGTGTGCTGAGTACATGAAAAATTGCTGGCAGGAGGAAGCCCAGAAGAGAGAAGGAGAAAGAACAAGGAGATGAGAGGTGGGTTTTGTGCTGCTGCTAAGATCTAAGAGTGAGAGAGACTGAGGCGGGCTAGAAGACTGGAGGGCTTGCACATGTGGAACAGTCACGGCCACTTGTGGACCAAGAGGAGAGGAAAACAGATTAATATACGGACACAGCTGGAAAGATGAGGAAGCATCAAGGACCACATTTCAGTCCTGGGTATGTTCGCTCATGCTACACACACTCGCACACAGAGGCATGTACATTCTGACCTCGGTGGTTGCTATGTTTTTACAAACAGAACACAGACGCACTTGAAACACAACTGCGTGTTTGCTGATTTTTTGGGCTGACGACTACCCACACTGACAAGACTCCTTACTTGCCCTCACATACTTGCAGCAGAAGAAAGAGAATAAGGAGGAGAGGTTATGTGCACGTCTTTGCACGATCATGTTTTTCACACTGAAAGCAGAGGCATATTCTAATGCTCTTGCAAGCTGCCTGAGTGATGCATGTAAATAAGCCTCCATTGGTGAAATTCTGTCATGTTTCAGGTCGCAGAGCAGAACTCTTTTTCTGCCTCGTTACATTAACTTTGCACGAGTTATGCAATCTGCACACAATGTGCAGCCTTGTATCGCACAAATTATGAAAACTAAAGGGTAAGTTTGTATCGTCTGCCAAAAGCTAGACTTCATGGTACGTTTGGTCAAGTCATTCATAGTATTTGTACCACCACGCAATGCATGGTGGTAGCATGACACAAGCGGTTGTGTGTGACACCATTTAGTGGTAGTGTGCTCATGGCCTATGACCGTAAGTGCCTGTGGTGCCTCAGTCACCAATCCTAGTTTCTCCCTATCTGATTCCCTTACTCTCAGTCTTTTCCCACAATCTTCTTTCTTTCTCCTTTTCCAATTATAGACTGTCACCTCTCTCCCTCGTCCGCCTGATCCAATCTTCTATTGCATTGTCTTGCTAAGAAATTACCTACACCAGAATCTCCCCCTCTGGACACCGTCCCCGGCTAGTTTTCTGTCTGCCTTCTCAAGAATGAACATGAAGGATGGAGGGTGATTTCACAGACATTTTTTTTTTTATGGTTGCCTGAAACTGAGCAAAGAGCATCATCGGTGCTGCCTGAACACACAAGCCCCTTTGTGCCATTGCTGTTAACAAGCCATTTGAAATATCGGTGGGAGCTTTTCAGTGTGCAGAAGAACTACGCCTGTAATCATACCGTCAGTTTCTTATTTCCTGCTGCTCATTAACTTGTTTGGGTTTCTAACTTTATCACTAATCAGTCTTATCTTCCTGTCAACAAAACTACACACAGCACACTTGCTGCTGGAGTCTGAAAGATTTCTAACCAGCTCTTTCTCTCTTTTTGTTAAATCTTATCTCCTTGAACATTCTTGTACAGATCTAACCTCATGATATTTTAACAGCAATAGGATTTCAACAAAAACAGACAAACAAACAAACAAACTGCACATTACTTTTGTCATCCAGTATAACTCTTATTGCACATGATCTCAAACACAGCTTTCTATCTTTCTGTCTGCAAAACAGCCCAAAATGACTGGAAATAAAAATTTCACTGCATCTCTAAGGAGAATGAAAAACAAGAGTACACGATAAAAGTCGTGAAAAGTGACGTGAACTCAAATAAAAGATTAAAGTCATTCTTGAGGGCCGCAATCAAATAAAAACATGGAGACCGACAGAAAAAATTGAGAGAATGTGGGATAACAGTTGCGCTTCTGTGCTGACAGGTGTTTAGAGCAGATGTCTTTCCTCAGTGAAGGTACACAGTGGAGATGTGGTAGTTTTCAGCCACTGAAGGGGAATGAAGGAGAAGATGGAGATAGAGTCTCATGCCACCATCAGAAACAGCTGGTGTTTGATTATTGTTATTAATAACTTTCAGCTGCATCTTCATAAAACGGTATCAGGTTTACCTTAAGCTTGGTGTAGTCCAGTGTGTAATGTCATCAACCCAACTACACATGCTGCTGTCAGTGTCAGTTACCAGCCCTCTGGTGCCGCCTCAGTGATGGTGGTGTTGGAAGATGACAGAAGGCACAAGTAGGTTACAAAGTCAAGTACCGTAGTTCTTCAAGTAGACTCTTACGAAAATCACGCTATTTGAAAAGCAGCAAATATCTAACTGCAGCTTCAGTAATGTACAATTGTACATCAAACAACTCTGTGTAATCACATCAAATCTTGATGGTTTGGCACTGAAGATACATGAATTGGGATGAATTGAATTTTGATTTTTTTTTTTTTTTACTCACATGTTTATTGCTAAACAGCATGGACATATATTTACTTGACATAGTCTCTGCATCATTTCAAAAATGATTCAATTCTGAAAGTTATCCATTTGTTTTGTTTCTAACCACTAATTTGCATGACAGCCAATGTAGGTGTGTTGAAAGAAAAAGTTTCCAAATCTGACCTTCAGATTGTGTTGCTCAGGCAGCCCACTTTGATACCTTGTACCTCCACTGTGTGGGAGCTGCAAATAACATCATCAGAAAATGATGGCATGCCCACTTTATGACATATTTTAGCTCCCTTTTATATCCCTTTATAACAGCCTCATCACAAACAAAAGATACATACGATTTCATGACTTAAAGTAGCAGCTCTATCAGCCCTTTACATCACCTGCGCAGCATCAAATGGCAAACATGCAGAGATAGGGAATCTCTGGTGATCATTTGTGAACATTATGATGCTATTAATAATAAAACAAACTGCCAACATAAGATTGAAGTAGTGTGGCATCTCACTCTAAGACTTAAAAGTTAAACTGGAACAAAGATACAGAAAGTAAAGGCTTCAAGAAGGGGAATGTCTTTTACTCATATTTTACAGCACTAAAGGATTTGAGTGGGAAGGTGACCGACCAGGGATCTGTGGGTGTGCTAAGGGAGCTTTTGATCTCAGCATGTGTGTGTGTGTGTGTGTATGTGCATGTGTAAGGGTGATGGCCAACCTTGAGACATGCATCAATGGTCTTAAAGATGTTCTGCATGGAGGAGTGCTTCTATCAGATTGCTGGACCATGATTGAGGTGACTGCTCGGGCAAGGGCAAAGACCCGCATCCCTGAGGCCGACAGATACCTACACACATTGTCCATGCTAATCCATGCACACAAACACACACCATAAAACATCAGTCCTTATTAAAGTGTGAAATTACAGCATAAAGCCCCTTGTTGCATCAGAAGGGATCCTGAATTTAATGGTTTTGCTTCCAATGTCATCCGATGTTGGTTTGAGAATTATGTTACCACCGTGTGTGTTTGCATTTCCAGAGAGGTTATGGTGTTTTTCAGGTGCTGGCTTGTTGTAAGTGTACAGTGCAAAATAAAGGGTATGATCCCAGCCTGTAATGAAGAAGCAGGAGTGTGCCTCCGGCCAAATAACATGCAGGTGGAACCACTTCCTTCATCACTCTATTACAACCTCCTGGCTTTTAAGGCCCCTTCTTCGTCTTGTGGTTTCCCTTTCATTTCACTACCTCCTTCATGACAAATTATTTTCTCTCACACTCCGTCTTTTTCTCTTGTGGCCTTTCCGCTTTACATTTTGCTTACTTTAATTTAATTTCCCAGCTACATTTTTCAGACGTTACCCCAGGGATTCAAAGAGTGTTGCTCATTCCTTCACTCATGGTTTCTGTCTTTCTGTCTATCTCCGACACTTTTCCTCTCCGTCTCTCTGTCTCTTTCACTCAGCTGCTTTTATCTGCTGTCTTGCACACATGATGAATTCCTATTTGTCTCTGCTTGATTATTCCGTCTGATAAGAACATCTATTGAATCATTTCCAATGTATGTAAAACAAATGCTCACAGTTAAGTTAGAGGCTATTGAATATTTTCTTTCCAGATACAGAAATGTTTCCTACTGAGAAATTAATATTCTGTTTTAAATTAAAGTTCAATCCCCACTTTAGAAGCAGTATTAAAACAGTTTTAATAGAAAACAAATAATGATGGGTCACGAATCTGATTTGTGTCATTCAGATGATAGTTCTGTACTTCTTTGACACTGCACTCCAAACACCCCCTAACAGCAATAATAAGTTTTTGTTCTTGTTTCATAAATAAAACATTAAAAATGTGACAACCACCTTACATCAATGTCATCAAACTCACAAAAGTCCAAGTCTTTTCTCTGATCCTTTACAGACTTATTCCCATTTAGGATTATTGGGGTCTGCTGCAGCCTATCCTATCTTTCTTTGTTGGAAAGGCAGGGGTAGACTGTGTAAAACACTAAAAAGTACATTTGATACATTAATGTTATACATCAGATATTGTTGATGTCACAGTTGTAATATGACTGTATCTAGGTAACTGTCCAACAGCAATATTTACCAAACAGTGTTTTTTACAATGTTGGTTACATGAGTTGTGAGACAAATATCTTTGTCTAAGAAAAAAGTACTACAATACTGTCGAAATGCAGTTTCTTATTTCATGGAATTGACTGAAATTGATATATATTTAATAATATAATTGACAAAACAAAATGAGGAAAAAATAACTTTCCCTGTACGTTGGTGGTCATAGGCTATAAGTTAAAGATGTTGATGTCTCAGAGCATTTGGACCGACTTCATACTGAAAACCTTCATGAAAAACAGCAACAATGAAATGATGACAGGTGGTGACACCGCCACTGAGCTCGTTACGCTGATGCACGTTCGTACATCAGCGTAATGAGCTCTGCCTGCTGGGAGAAGAGAATAAAAGCACTCTGAAGTTTTGATGAGGTGAGTTTTCACACAATATTTCTGTGGTTTCAACTTAAATAAATCTCAATAACTGAATGACACTGCGTGACTTCATTATTTATTATAGTCTGAGGGAAAAAAGCTGTTTCCTTGATTTCTATGATTCTGAAAACTGAGCTGTATGAGAAACACAGACACTATTTTAACAATCTCTTCTCTCGTCTCTTTTTACCACGTGGAAAGCATGACTAGGGTCCAGCACTTCATCACTAGCCTTGCTTGAATTAAGTTCTGGTGTTTCTCAAACTTCTTTAAATGTTTGTGGCTCTGCACACCTGTCACCTCATGTGGAAATCACATTTACGTATATGAGTTTGTGAGAAACTGTTTTTCCTTTTTTTCACTTTTGATAATTGGCCATTAAAGCTTATAAAATAGAGTTGCATCACCTTACCTTTCAATAGTGCAATTCAGTTAATGGCCATCCACCTTTTAATGAGAACCTCACCCCACCACCACCACCTTTCCCTCATCACTCTACCTGGTGTTCTTCTCTCTTTTGTGTGTGCTAGTGCATGTGTGAGTGTGTGTATGAGAGAGAAACAGATGAAGGCAGTGAACCAGGGAAAGATGTACTGATTTGGTTTGTTCATGTGACAACCTTGAGTTACTTCAGATTCAAGTGATTGGCTTTGATTGCCTGTGTGCATATACTGGATGTGTGAGAGAGAGAGTGTGTGTAGGTGTGGATGTATGTGTGTGTATTACCATCTAATGCCATCTGTAGTACCGACCTTTGGAGCAGGAGGGAAGTTGTTCATTAACTCCAACAGCATGATTTCAAGGCATGAGCACTACGGGAGTGAGTGTGTAAATTTGTGTGGCTGTGTGTGTAAGCGTGTGTGTAAATGTTAGAAGCCTACTCTTTACACATATAAGGTCAAAGAGTCTGGCTTGGATCCCTCACTTCTCTCCTGTCTCTTTTCTCTTTCTCACCATTGCTGTCGTTCTCTCTTTCATCTGTGGCTCAGTAGACAAACATCTCTCTAATCTATAAGAACTCTGTTAAGGAATAGTGTATTGCTATTGATTTCTGCCTTGATTCCTGAGTTCGTCCAGGCAGAGCACAGACTGCATTTTCTAGCTGAGAGTAGGGCACAGCTGAATGCTTTGTCACAGTCTGCCAAAGTGAATTTTAATGATGAATCAAGTATCATTCCTTGACTACTATTCAATGCCCTCCATGGAAACTTCAATCTAATAAGTTGTTTCCAAAGCCTTTCTTGCGTTTCTAAATATTATTTTGAATTGGCAAAGTCTTCGGGATGGAAGATAAAATGTCTTCAGTAACCATGATAAGAAGGTCCAGTTGCCTTGATTTAAGCTTTTCAGGACTGATATGACATGGACGACTAAACTTAGCAGTTATGTTTGTGATATAAAATGACCTGATGAAAATGTCTTCGTCAAACAAAATCAATGTACAGTGTTGCCGATAACACTGGAATAACTTTGTTTTCAAAAACATTTCATACCATCATCTGAAGTAAAAATATTGTTCAGGGGTTTTTTTTTCAACTTTATGGCTAACAGTGTACAAGTGCACAATCATTAGTCCCAACATTAAAACCACTGATTTGTAAATAATTATTCCTAACTTATTACAACATCACTGAGTTGTTTAAACTGTTTTAAGAAGCAAAAGTTGTCAATTTTTCAACTGGATGTGTTTTAAGAGGCGCAGAGAAAGAAAGACAATAAGAGCAATTCTGAGGACCAAACACTCAAGTTCTTCTGACTGGAACTAGTGACATGTTTGGTTCAGTCTGGTCCAGTTTGATCCGGTCTGGTCCAGTCTGGTCTGGTCTGGTCCAGTCTGGTCCGGTCTGGTCCAGTCTGCTCCGGTCTGGTCCAGTCTGGGCCGGTCTGGTCCAGTCTGGTCC
>JAOWBL010000009.1:8733014-8748075 GCA_028564865.1 Zenarchopterus dispar | reverse complement strand
CACACACACACACACACACACGTATAAGCACAGAGCCTAATGTAGATGGCTGGAACAGAAAGGAACAGTTACAATTAAATGTGAATAAACACACAAAAAGCAGAACACCATCTCAAATTGTGATGCTGGCTGCTCTCTCTCTGTCTCTGTTACGGCCAGTGTGCGAATGTCTCTGCCCCCCTAGCCCAGTGCATCCCCCCTCCGCCCCTATCCCCCAGACACCCCCACTGGGTCCTCCTTTGGGAGGGGTCCCTGGCTGGAGACTGAGGAGTCAAATGTAAATGAAGTCGTGTTAATCCTACCCACGCCATGTCATCATATAGTGGAGAGTAGTGCTGTGGTTTTAATGGTTAAAAAAAATCCTTTCCTTGAAATGTTATGTTGCTTCTTGTTTGTCTCCTTTTTTTTTTATTTCTTCAGTAGTTCTTGTGTCTGTGACCTTTGGACTGTTTACCTTTTCAAAAAGTTCTGTTCTCAACACCTCAGAAAGCATGTGGACACATCTCAGTGTGTGTATTAGATGAACGCAGGCCAGGAAATACATTCACAAGGAAAACACAAGTAATCTCAAGCAGTGGTTCATCTTAGGGTACTGCAGTATTTGTTATTTTCAGTTTTAGATTTGAAGATGGTATTTGCCTTAACTGGCAGCTAAAATGCTCCTCATACTAAAAATACAAAACAAAACAAAATAAAAAAAATATATAACTAAGATTGGACTTTTTGTCCTCAATTGGAAAGGGTGCATTTGTGTTCTGGTTTAAATGTCTCTGCCCTGATAGAAAGTGACAATGGTGGAAGTTTTTTAAAATTATTATTTGTTTGGCTTTTTTTTTCATTTTTATTTTGTTTTTTTGTTCAGTGGTGCTATCAACAATATTTATCATGAAGGCAACGACAGCTTGTTTCCTCAGTGGGGAATATCAGTGACAGCTTGTTCCAAATGTTCATCTCCTCTGTTGAAGCAGCACTTCAACATCTTTCAGCCTGTATTGATTTTGAAGAGTGACCTTAAAAATCTAAAAAAAAAAAAAAAAAAAGACACTACTGTATCATGTCTCTGCGCTGCTTTCCAGTGCTCACAAACCTTATTATCTTGTTTCCTCTTAACGACAAGAAATCCCAAACAAAACCCATTCAGTTATTGACTGGCAATTTAAAAAAAGGTCAGTTTTTAGTGGTTTGTCAGGATTAGAAAAAAAACAACAAATACAGATGTGGACAAATTTGTTGGTACCTACAATAATCACTGAGATAACTTGGAACATGGCAGAAGTGATAATAAATAATAATTTCCTAAGAACTGACTAATCAAAGACAGAAAAAACTTAATGAGCTGGTTTGAAAAAAATAGCTGATAAGACTCTTTACACACATTAATTTATCATGTCAATATAATGAACATATTTTCAGTCTTTTCAAGTAGACGCTAATTTACCCAGGTCTGTTTCATTAGTTTGTGCTTTTTCTAATTCTATTAAATTTTAATTATATTGAGGTACAATTCAAAACCAACGTCAGATTTTCATCAGTCATTTTTCAATGAATTATTATTCATTGCTAGTTTTATCACTTTCACAGTATTTCACTAACTACTGTGGGTTTTTTTTTCTTCAGTGGAAGACAAGTGTCTCCACCTGTGTAGATGAAAGTTTTGTTGTAAATAAGGTAAAAGAGCCCCAATGAAGCATTCAAACCTTTTAGTGATGCTGTTGGCATTTTCAGCTGTGAGTTTCATCCACTCCATTGATCACCACAGAAGTGATTGTTTTGTGACTGAAGTTTGATGCATCTGATACTTCTCAGATGCTTTAATTGCTCACTCATCTCCTCCTCTGCACTTGCAGCAGGATTTCAGAAATATTATTAAGTAGTTATGACTCTGCTTACATGTGCATAGACATTTAGATGTTGAAGCTCTTGTGTGAATGACGATCAAGGATGTCGTTATGCTGTATGAAGTGCAAGTTACTGAACACTTCGCAGTAACTACAACCAATAAAAAAAGTCATAATACAAAAAAGGAGTAAAATGACAATCGAATAATATATAATATATAGAAATTATTGTTTTGTTTTTTTAATGGAACCTATGAATAATAGGAATATCGGTTATGCGGGTAGCTTGTAATGTCATATCCAAGTAGTCTCTAAACTGAACCAATGTCCACATGTTTTCCTTCTGTTGTGAGCTTCGCTGTAGAAACATTTTTGAGAGAGAGAAAATGTAGATCCAGATGCAGTCTAATAGACATGAAGAGTTTATCTTTATCAGAAATGTCTGCATGAGCAGCTGGTTAGAGGTTACAACTACACACCTCTTTTAGGTGAATATACTCTTTAAAAAAAGATGAGAAAACTCCGATGTAAAACATGCTGTCAGTTTTATAACAAATTCAAGGTTTGGAGATCATTTGGTGCAGGTAAGAGAACATCTAAAATTCTTTCTGAATGAATCATGGAAACTCTATTTTTGTCCCTTGTCAGAGATAATGAAACCATAGTTTCTATGTCAGGAAGAATAACTGAGCAGCTGTTAAAAATTCATGAGACTGAATGAGAATAGATGAGAAAACTGGCCTGGTTTTTAGCCCCACTGTTTCCAGTGTCCACAGTCATTTTGGCTCTCGCGGTGTTGAGAACAGGATGTTGACTTTATGGATGTCTTCTCTTTCCCTTAACCAGCCCTTCTGTGTTTCCATCCCCCAGTATTTCTCAATGGAAACTAGATTTAGAAGACAGTGAGAAAGTCTGTCGTGATTGTTGATGGTGTTTTTGTGCAAACATCAGTCACAAATGTAAGCGTAGATGAGGGTGTGTATTTCATTTTCTTTTCTTCTCTTCCCCCATCCCTTTTTCCTGTCCTCTTCACAGTATTAGACTGGATTATGGTTGTGTGGTAGTAGACACGTTTTCTATGTGGTTGGTGAGTTGGTATTGTAGTTTTATGATTCTTTGCTCCTCATAATGCCACCAAACATGGAGCAGTGATAGGATCAGTAGAGATAAAAGATGAAAGGGGTGACCCAGGTTCCCTAAACAATAATAATAAATAAGATTTTTAAAAAATAACAAAAACTGAAATTATAGGAATAATAAAAAAATAAAAATTAAAAAAAAAGACAGATTCCCACTTAACATTCTGCCCAGTCCTTGAAAACCAGTCTTGAACTCTGCACATTTGCTACTCCGGGTTCTTTCTCTGGATTTAAAACCCCAGCAGACTGTCCTGTATCTGTTCTCTCTTAATGATATCTTATCACACTTAAACTGTCGCCGTCAAGGCATAGCCTCGCCCTTTGACTGCTGGGGTATGTTCTCCATTGAAAAGGGACATTTCAAAGTTGGTCAGGGTTGGAAAAAAGCATTTGTCTTTATTAAAACCTCACAATTCCTTTGAAACTAGAAGCGCTCGTTATATTTCCACTTAAATATTATTTGAAAAATCCAATATCACATATTTTTTTTCCTCTTGAATCTTTATCGTCAAACGTTTGAGCAATCTGTTGAAGGTTTGAATTGCTACTGACTCTTTGCAGAACCATTCTCTAAATAGCTCTCCTCAAAAAAGTTACCAGTTCAGACAGTTTTGCAGCCAAACTCTTGTGTCGCGCTGGCTAAATGACTCTCTTGTAATTTGTAGTTACTGGTGGAGGCCAGCTTGATGCATTTCCTCTGCCATAGTTCTTGAGAAAGTAGGCTGAGCGATCCCTTGTGCTCTCCTCTAGTTGGTCCTCACCTGGCGTTGCTGCGTCTTTGTCTAGACGCCCCATTTACAGAAAGAAACCCTCAAGAATACAGACCAGTAAAAGAAAACCCCAAATATCATAGTCACAACATTATTTCCAGAGAAGCATAACTTGCTTGTAATTTGTTTTGTTATGTTGTTTCCATTCAAGCTTCAAATTAAAGAAAGCTTTGTTTTCATTCTCTGTGCTCTTATTAGTCTGGCTAAAACAGGCACAGTTGAAGTCTCACCTTTAAAGCTGCGTTTGTACCGCTTTTGTCTCCTGTCATTTCTGAATCTCCGTTAACTCTAAATAAATTCATGTCTCTCTCCACATCCTATAGCTGCTGTTTTCTGCTGTTTTGATTGGATTAGACCTGAGCTGAATTATCAGAGCTGAGATGAGCTGTAATGGGATGACGGAGAAGTGAGCTTGGCTGATAGAGTGATTATTTGGCTTATTAGTTTCATTTCTACAGCAGGCATCTAAGAACAGAGTGTCAAAAGATCAATGGAGTCTGTATTTTTTTCATATTTTTTTGTATTTTTTTAACCATATATAGTCTTTGTCGACCCCCGTGAGCCGGCACAGTATTGAATGGGTGTAGAAAATGGATGGATAGTATTTGTCAGAATTATTACCTGTAACTGTCATTTTCTCTGGTTGGACACAGAGATGGGGATGCAAAGTGTAATTTCTGGCTGGTATTCATGTTTAATTGGACACACTGCAGAGCTTTACTGCAAGATTGTTTCAAGCACCACGGGCAGATAATTGCTTTATCTTAACCTTGACCAGACAGATCCAGGTAACCATTGTTTTATGCGACACTACTGCCCCCTAGTGGTTAGCTTTTGCCACAGCACATATTAGACCTGCTGATGTGCCAGTGTTGTTTACTGAAGTAAAATAAACCCCCAGCTCAGTAGAAACACTTAAAACAACAAACTGACTGTTAGCTTCATAAATCTTCATATAGCCATAGCCTGAGCGCCTCTTGGCACTGGGCGTGGGACGCTGTTTCCCCTGCGAAGCCTACCAGATGAAGCAAAGTTTTCAGGAGAAGCCTGAATCTGATCAAAAGCAACAGCTCTGAACCTCACATAAAACACAATATGTCACAGGATTATTTTCCTTCTATATATTCCTGAGTAATCAACAAGTGGTTGGTTATTCCAGAGGGAAAAAATGGCTTTCTTAAATGTGGTCTTAGCAGGTTAAATCTATGCATGCCTTTTGTATACAGTGATTAGTATTGCCAAACTATTGAGTGCACTCGCATGGAAAGCAAAGGGTGCCAGTGTTGCTGGCCATGGGACTGGTTGAAACAGAGCAAGTAATGTGATTAAGATGTGTTTGATCCAGTCAAAGTCTGAGGCAATGAATCACTCACATTCACATGTGTTTAAAGTAGTGAGAATCTTACAAAAGAAATGTGTTTACCTGGGATGATTGTACTTTTACACAAATCTGTACACAAACAGATACTCTGGTTCATAAGCTGTGGATAAAGTGATTGATATTCCAAGCAGGATGGTGGGACTGATCAATGCCGTATAGGGGTAGGATTGTCAGTGGGATACTTTAACTGATTACGGTAGTCTAGAACATTCTCACATTCTCTCTAAATCTCTCTGGGGTTGGAGGAGGCGTAGAGGACCTCACCAGATCTGGCTGGCACTCATTCCTGGGTTTCCACATTACCTCTGATGAAGAGTTTGCTTTTTTAATAACGAGAAGGTGCCAGGTTTTTGTTTGTTTTTCTCCGGGTCTGAGCAAGTGAGATACTCTCGTTCCTCCTCCACTCTTTAGAAGAAGATGTTGAAAATATAGCTCTGTATTTGATGGAGCCCTGCAATAAACAAAATAACAAATCCAATTGGGTTTGAATACAGTCCCTCTCTCTCTTTGTTTCTTTCTCTGTGACATCAGACTGGCACCAAACTCGTTACGCACTTGTCCAGCCATCCCTCTTTTCTCTGATCTTGCACAAAGGCATCTATATTTCTGGCTGACATGGTCATCACCGAGTCATGAAACCCAGGAATGAGTGTTGAGGGCTCCAGTTAAATGCAGAGCTGATATAAAGACATGCAATTCAGCTTGTGCTCAGTCGTTATTGGATATGACATCAAATAGACTGTTATCAAATAAACACCAAATTTGGACTCTGATTCTCTCCGTCTTACATCACCCTCTGACTGCACAAGAATTTTGAATTGGTATATTTTGTGCCATAATGCGTTGATCTGTGGATGTGAAGAGCAGAAAGTGTACATAGTAGATCTATCAGCCATATCATGTCATCAAATCTGTAGACCTCTTTGCTGTGTCTGACAGAGGAAAATGACTGTTGAACTGTAAATAGTGTAGTTATAGAAACATAGAATTTAAGTGCTGCTTCTTTTCTCCAGGGATCACCCAGGTTTTGTTCAGTCCCATAGCTGCTTGGTATCGAAGGAAGGAATAACAATGTACTTGTCTATAAAGCACATATAATTTATTTTCTTTTTTTAATTTCAGTGTAAGTTTTGTATACTGTTTGTCTTGTAAATTGACTTCTTTTTAGTCATAAAAGCATGATGTGACTCTGTCAACAAACTCTGGTGTCCCTTCTTCTTATCTGCAGCTGACATTAAATTAAAATCCGAATGTTAGCTTTTAAACAGTTCATCCCACCACATGTCAGACAGGTTTGATTGTTGATCATCCTGCTGTCACAGCCTCCACTCTTCTGGGAGGTCTGCTTTAAAGATTTATGATTTGGACATTGAGGGAAACTGTCAGCAAAGAGAAACCGGTTTAAATCTGGAGACACATAATATTTCATCTTCAAGAAAATGATTAGATATCAAAAAAAAGGTGGAAAATTACATTTAGGTCCATAGATATTTGAATATTTCATGAAAATATGGCATATGTTGTTTAAGAACTGGAGCTATTTTAAGCATAATAGCTCAATTTTGAAGAGCTCAAAAGTATTTAGATAATTGACTGAAACGAAGGCAGTTAGCGAGGTGTGGTCCGTTCCCTGTTACTTCAAGACAAATGAAGCACACAAAAGGTCTGACACTGATATCAGGTATTGAGCTGGCATTTTGCAGCTGCTTGAGCTACCAATATTAAGTCCAAGGAGATTGAAGAACAAGAGAAGGAGGTCAGAATCAGGTTTTAAAAAAAAAACAACAATAAATGTATAAGAGAGATCACCAAAACCTTAAGTTTGGTCAAATCAAAAGTTTGATACATTTTTAAAAAGGGAGAAAGCTCTGGTGAGTTCAACAACATCAACAAGTGGATGACTGCAGAATCATTTCTTTGGTGAAGAAAAAAACACCTTCACACCATGAACAGAAGTCAAGAATACTGTGGAGAAGGTAGGTTAATGCGATCAAGAGACACTTTCATGAAAGTAAAGAGGGTTTACAATAAGATGAAAACTAATGGTACTATTCAAGATCAGGAAAACCTCATTTGAATTTACCATTAAACTTTTTACTTAAAATGGCTATAATTCCTAAATCTTAAATGCCATATTTTTGTAAAATCACTGAAATAAAGCTGAAGGTCTTTTAATCACCTCTTGACTCTGTTTAAATTCATAGTGGTGATATATAAAAGTATAAAAGACATGAAAATGCTGTCATCGTCCAAATGCTTCTGGACTTAGCTGTATATGAATCCTTACAAAAACATAAACTGATTTTTATGATGTCTGCTGGTCAGTCAAGCTCTTGCACATAAAACTTAATTAATTTGACAGCTTTGGCTTTTTGTCAACAGGCAACTGCGTGTGAGTTGTCGCCACAAGAGGAGAAACACAGTGCTGCCTCGCTGTAACAGCATTTCCAGACGTGTCGTAAAAGGACACAGCAACCGTACAACATCACAAAATCATTCAGACTTCTGTGTTGTTGTTGTTGTTTTATCATTTACTTTCTACATAAACACACTTTTTCTGTGGTCCCAACCAGTCTTATTTCATCTTCTTCATGACTGAGATGAGAAGGACAGTTGAATCAATTTGATGCAGATAAATGTATCAAAAAAGACTACGTAATTGAATTTAATGACAGAGCTGTCATTCAAACTGGGTATATTTTGTTTATTTTCTTGCCAATAATGAACAGAACAGGCAAAAGTAAAGTAGGGCAAAGACGGTAATGAGCCCTTTCAGGTAAGCCAAACGCTGGCATGTTCACTTTCGAGGCAGTGTGAGGATAAAAGAAATTAATAAAACAGCTTTAGTTTTTCTTTCTAATATACAGTCTGTTAAGTTAACATTTGGTCTTGTAAAAAAAGGCTGGGAAAGAAACATAGAAGGTGATATAGTCTCCGCTCAAATAAAACATCATCATTCTTAGTCATCAGATTTAACCTAAAATGTATAATTAAATCACCAAATAAGGGTTTTTTTTTTTTTCTGAATGATACCATTAGAACATGTTCTTTGTTTCAATACTAACTTCTGTTTTATCTTCTTCATTATTGATTAGTGTCACGTTATTAGAGACGTGGCTACATTTTTTATTTGTCTACAGAACATTTCCAGGCACTCTTTTAACCTTTATGCTTATAAATAAACTTACAGGAATTATTGAAACAAAGTCAGCCTGATATAAATAAGATAAGGAGTACGAGACAAGCTTGTCCTTATTTTATTATTCCACCACTAGATGGCAACACAGCACCACAGTTATGCACCATCACAGAGCAAAAGAGAAGCCCGTTAACCCGATTGCTTGTTTCTTTATTTGTTTTGATCAAAACAGACAATTTACCCAGACTGCTTTGCACTTTCTGTAATCTTTCTTCATCTCCAGTCTTCCTCCACAGGCTGAAGGCAGAGCAACCAAACCGCCAGACCCACTGCATCACTGAGATGATAAAAACCAGAAGAGAGTTTCTCTGCTGCTGTTGTGTGAGAGTGTGTTGTCATGAGTGTGTGTCTGTCCAGGCACACTGTGCATATGCATGCAGCCGTTTGATCAACATCTTCGATTTGGTGTCCACTTAACAAGTCAGATCTCCACCACCTCCCACCTTGTAGTCAGGAGAGGGTCCCGGATGCCTCGACCCCCACCATAAAGGTCACCGTGCAGAGGTTAAAGGTGCTCACACACACATACACTCAGAGCTGCCTTCCCTCCCTCCAGTATCTTCTGTCCAGTAGGTTTCTCCACCCTCCTCCATCACTCTCTTTCTCTCTCCCTCCTTCTCTGTTCCGTTTGAAATTGATTGTCTCTACCATCACAAAGACACTTGGTTCTGATTGATTGATTGGTAAAGGAAGAGGGAGAAAACATCACCACTTTCAGAGGTCTGAAGGAAAAAGCAAATGACGCCATTTTAATGCACTGGAAGGTGTTTCAGCTTACTGGTGGTTTAAGCCCCTGAAGCGGAGAAACAACCAGGCCGATTAAATTTTAGATTAAATATGAATGAGCTGAAACAACCTGCACACACAAACTCGCAGTCACCCTTGTACGATGAAACAAAGAGATACAGAGACAGAGTTGAGGGGACAACTACACACAAAGAGAAGGAACGACACAGCTATGAACCTGAAACACACATATAAGTACACATATTTATACAAATACACAAAAAGCACATAAAAGACAAAGAGCTAACAAAAAATGCAAGGACTACCAGATGCAGATGGTTTTTTTGTTTGTTTGTTTGTTTGTTTTTTGGGCTGTTGCTGTGGAAGTGCAATTTGGCCTGCTGTTTATGTACATATACAAATCATGCATAAAAGAACTGCTCACCCCACCCCTAATGACAGAGGTGCTTCGGTTTGTTCTCTCTTCTTTTTTTTTAATATGGGACTCACTTGAACACACACAGGAGACAATCTTCAAACACAAAATAAGCCAAAAAGTGATTTGAAACAGAAATCATTGTGTCCTTGATGTGTTGTTTCTACCTTGCACTTCCCAGTTTCTTGCTTTGTTTTCATGATTTTTTTTTAAAGCCTGAATTCTGTTTCCCATTTTTCTTTCTTTCTCACAGCCTATATCATGTCTTTTCCAATCTTTTTATTATTTTATGCACTTTAGTGTACATATCTTAGTCTTACTTACTTTCAGCCTTTCTCTGAACTTTCAAAAAAGGACACCATGCAACACTACAAACAATAAATAAACTCATAACATGTCAAACTACACAACCACTTACATTTTGCACACTCCTTCAGAGAAGTTAAAAAATAAAAAATAAAGAAAATTCGAACATTCGTTTTGCTGTGACTTTAATGTCACTCTCATTGCTAAACAGAACCTTTACAATAAAGATTTGAGGTATATCAAGATGAATTGTCTACACATGCCTGCCTTGTTGTACTGCTACCCTGGTGGAAGGAACAGCAAAGAGGGTTTGGATGGGCCAGGGAGGGGGGAGGGGGACCACTAGCAGGAATCATGTGAACACGGTGACCTTTCTCCTGATTCTCACTGGGGGGGTTTGCCACCGGTTTAAGTTAGCTAAATTTATGGGCCAGCAAATGAGAGACCAGGAATGGGGAGCTTTGTAAACAGTCAAGTACACACACACACACCTACACTCAGACTATAAATTACACAAAAATATCTCTGGCAGGAGTGTGTGTGTGCATGTGTGTACGTGCAGATGACTTCATGAGTTGACATTATCTCACCAGCTTATGAAAACATATCTGGGGGGGAAAAAAAGAAAGTAAAATGGTCATGTAAACAATGCTTTCTCCTCATGTGTGGAAAAGTGCTCTTTGAATCAAAACAAAAGGGAATTTTTAACGTCATGATGACCCCTCCAGTGTGGCTCCCACTTCACCCAGTGTTTCACCTGTGTGTCTGTGTGTGATACAGAGTGTGTGTATGTGTCTGTGAAATCAGAGCAGTCCAACCCCTGGTTGAAGGAAAAAGGCACTCAACTCTTCCTACATGACAAATACCTCGATCATTCTGTTTGCCATGCAGAATGACTGCTCTGAGGAATATGCACATATATGCACATGTCTGCATGTGTTGTTGTGGCTGTGTGCAGATGCGTGGGCATGTCCCAGTTCCAGTGTAAACACAGCCGGATTGAAGCATCTTTGGTATTGATGGCTGTGTCAAAGTCCTTGTAATTCTATGAGGTAGCCACACACAAATGTTTCCATCACTGTTTTGCTGCTTTGGGTCTGAACTTCAAACATCTGCACCGAAAACCTACAACATTTCTTTTCTCTGGACTTCAGACAGTTGGTTGGAAAGGGTGGGGGTTGGGGGGATCACTTTAATGTTTCCTTCCAGCCTCATTGTGGGCATCTGATGCTGCTGCCTCCCCTGCCAAACCCTTCCTCCTCCTGTCTCCTCCTCTCTAGTATGATTATCTCCCGCTAGAAGATGCTACACAACGAGGGGCTTTGCCCACAAAACAAAAAAAAAAAAAAAAAGAGAGAGAGATAAGAGAAAAACACTCAGAAATGAGGTGGTTCACACGGTAACCACAGGACACCACCAACAGAGGAATGCAGCGACAGTCCAGTTCAAAGAGGATTAGAGATCAAGGAAGAGGTCTTCCACGTCCAGACAGTCCATCTATTCCACTGGTATTCATAAATATGCACAGTTAGTCACAAATATGCACAGTTTTGTTTCTGGTATCGCTTCCTCGTCTGTGCATAGGATCAGTCTACGACATGTTGATTTGTCTTTTGTTCTTTCTAACCTAAAGTTTTTACATTTTGTCAAGAAGGTGCTTTTTTTACATATATTTTCAGCACAACATAGCACAATAGTCACAAGAGAGAAACCATGTGTCTATGGTACTATTATTACCCGCATCAGTAGTTAAGGAGGGAAAACTGAACAAAAGACACATCGAGGGAGTAGCAAGAGGGTAGTTAAATAGAGGATAGATAAGACAGAGAAAGAGAGATGAAAGTAAAGAGTATTTACAGCCATTGTGTTTCATGTTGATTACATCAATATTTTTTCAAATTGTCTTTTTGTTTGGTTGAGGTATGGAATGGGCAACGTGCCCATATTAGTGCTCGCTGTTTGTGGAGCAGACACAGCAGGCTGCGTGGCGGCGGAGCGGGCTGCATCTATTCTCTGATTATCATGAAGAGGCAAACATCATTGGCACTCAGGATCCTATATTGTGATGTTTTGACCTCTGTGTTTGGCCACTAGAACAGAGCAGACCACCCCGACCCTCCCTACACTCTAGGACGACACCTTTTCAGCATGTGGCGTGTCGTCCTTGTTTGATTGTTCTCCTTTTGTAACCTGAAAATAGCCTCTCATGTGGCTACGCAGTCTGTGGCTGTGTAGTCATACAGTGAGTGTAAATAAACAAACATTCAAACAGGTATCAAAGGGTTGTGTTGGCAAAAATCATAATTATTTAATTGTCATTTTCTAAGTATGTGTGATTAGACTTCAGCTAGTGTTGGTATATGTGTCCTAATGCAAATATACACTGCAGGCCTGCTGACTGAGCTGACTATGTATCAACATGCTCATGACACGATTGTGGGATTTAAACGGACACCAGGTGGCGCTGCTGAGCCGATGTGGAGAGGGCTGAATGCCTGCAGAGGAATTACATCCCTGTAGCAGAATGTGAAGCCACGTGAATATTACATACAGGTACACATATAACACACACATGCAGTGCTGCAGGTGTTTTTGGTTAGAGGGTTAAAAAGGTCTGCGTGGAGCTTTACAGACACTTGACACCTACATACAGACCTTTCAGTCAGCTTAAGTGTGTTTAACTCGTGAATATATACGGTGTGTTTCCACTAGCAGGAGTTCAAGCTAAACCCGCCAGACAGGAACCTGAAACAGGGCTGACCGTCTCCTCAGTCCCTTCACCCAGCGTGTCTCCACAACACTGCAGCGCCACGCGAGAACTTCTGACTGAACAAGTAACGCAGCTGACCACCAGGTGGCGATAATGCGCGTTTGTTTTGCTGTTCGCAAACGACTAGCAGCATTCAAGGAGACGAAAAAGAAAAGTGCAGCAAAAGAAGAACGAAGAAACACGTAAACAATGGATATTACTTGCGTTTTGTTTTTTTTTTGTTTGTTGTTTTTTTAGATAGATCGCAGTCGTGGCGATTAAGATTAAAATACCCCCCACCGGGCCTCTGAACCATAAACCGAGTCGCCGGTTCACCTATTGTTTATTTTCTTGTAATCTCCAACTTCATCAAACGTACTCGTAGCAAAATGTCTCTGGTCCAAATGATTAACAGGAGTTGTGGTCACATGATTAATGTTCAAAGTGCTGAACATAATTTAGAAATCCCGATCAGCAGACGTTTTTTTTTACCCCATAAAAGTTCCCGAAAGACGCTTTTGCAAGACCGTTTCTGGTAATGGAAACAAATCCGCCATCGAAAAATCTACCCAGAACTCCCGCTAGTGGAAACGCGCCTATAATCACCCAGATATCCAGACTGGTTTGGACTTTATGTCTGCCAAAACATGGTTTGAGTGAGCACCCAAAAATGGCCCAATTACAGCTGCAGAAGTTGAGGCAGGTCTATCACAGCTCATGCTCTTTTGTCGGGCCGGATGTGACGATTGTCACGGCTAAAACCTGACCCCATCCGGTATCCATTACTGGATCAGGGCTGGCAAGTGAGGCGAAGCCAGAGCACAGGTGACAGGAAGATAGTGTCATTCAGTCTGATTCAGCAGGCTACCTGAGTGCCGAGCATATACACTTGCTGTCTCATTTCCTGTTAAAGAGTGCAGACATGATCTCCAGTCTTCAAGAGGGCATATTCATTTTTATTTATTTTATTGTGCTCAAGACCATGGTTTTTGGTGTCTGAAGTCACTACCTACTTGAAAACGTTGTGATAGATCAGCCCTGTCACTTTATTTGGGACTATAAGCCTGAAAGTGTGTCATTTATTGAACTGTTCAGATTTTTAGGAGGCTGTGACATCACAGAGCCTGATCAGAGTAGCACTAGCATCCAGCTTCCCATCTTGTTGCATTTCCTGTACCTCTAAAGTGGATAGTGCAAAGATATAACACCAATTTGAAAAAAGGCGCACCCCACTTAAGAGGGGGGTGGAGTTGAGCCGAACTCCACCCCCCTAAACCCAGCTGCTGTGAACAGATCAGTAAAGACATGTTTGAAGAGGGAGCTCTTGAACTGTGTCTCTGTGGTAATTTGACTCTAAGTCGTTACAATTTAATTTAAAAAAAATTTAAAAGATAAATATGCCTCCTTTAAAAGTTATTGGTTATGTGGAGCTACACAGACAGTATGATATAGTACTGATGGATTTTCTTTGGTTTTTAGGTGGATGTACGATGGTCATGTGGTTGTTTGAGGGAAAGTCCCTTCAAGCAACTACACCTTTGGTTTGAGAAGCTTCATTTCTAAGTACGTGTTCAGATTAAAAGAAACCCCATGGAGCTCTGAGAACATCTGATTCATCTGTACACGTAGAGCACATAGAGCAGATGAACAGAGTGAAAGTGGTCTGAACCGACACACGCATAGCTGTGCAGAATAGCAGTGAGAGTCCACTGTTTTGTTTTTTTTTTGTTTGTTTGTTTTTGTTTTTTTTTTTGTTTGTTTTTTGGTATTTAAATAAATATCTCCTCTATCTCCCATTCCGCCATCCGTCCTGCCGTCAGGCCTTAGAAAACGTGTTTGCTGAGGAGGTACCGGGTTGGATCGGTGACGCGCTGTTGTTGCTGCCGTTTCCGTGAGGAGTGTGCACGTTGCCGTGACCGTGCACTCCGTGACCGTGCTCCTCCGTGTCCCAGCGGTCCGGACAGCGGCGACGTGAGTTCATGAAGAAGTTGGAGACGGTGGAGAGCTCTAGACCCAGCTGCTGAGAGATGGTGAGCTGCATCTCCTTGGAGGGGCGGCGGTTCTCTCTGAAGATGGCTACCAGGGTGCGACGCTGCAGGTCGGTGAAGACCAGTCGCTGCTTCTTTGGCACCTGGCTGCGCTCTCGTCCCCGGTCCTCCTCCTTGCGTTTACATGCTGGTCACGGGAAGCCCGAGGAGGACATGGAAGAAAGGAAAAGATGAGAAATTTATTGCCACCAAAAGATTTCGTGATCTTTCAAAATAAAGAGAAAATACAGAGCTGAATGACAAGAGAAGCGACGTTACTGGGACTGTAGACTGAATGGTGAGGATGTCCGAAAAGTGTCAACATAAACAGCACAAGCCGACAAAATGGGAAAAAGGCAAATCAGGGTGTAAAAGCAAAATACTGAAATATGAACTGATAGCTGTTGTGTTGGTGTCATGATCCACAAGCACTCTGTCTTCGTTGTTTGTCTTCCCCTCCCTCTTGTGTTTTTCCTCTAACAGCACTCTG
>JAOWBL010000009.1:8687882-8709912 GCA_028564865.1 Zenarchopterus dispar | reverse complement strand
CATACATACATACATACATACATACATACATACATACATACATACATACATACATACATACATATATATATATATATGTATATATAATTATAATTAGTCAAGTGACTTCATATTTCCTTGCTAAAGTCTTTGAAGCTGTGCTTTTTTTCCCTCTCTGAACAAAAATGTAGCAACATCTTTGTCAAATTTATTCCTCCTAAATTTGTAGCTCGCCTGTATTCTCATTCCTTTAGTATTGCACTTGTGTGAGGTCTTCCATTTCCATGCCTGAATTGGTAACAGCCAGGTTGAAATTGCCTTCTTGTTTACTTGGTGAACTCTTGGGGAATAAAAGCTGAACACACATGACGAGCTTTCCTCAGATGCATAGTCATGTATTGACTGGATCTGTCTGTCCATTAAAAGGGTAGGAGAGCGATTTAAGGTGTGTATTTGTGACTGAAATAGAGAGGGGGCTGAAATGTTGCTTTGTGTAACCCTCTACAGTTTAAGAACCAATAATTGTATATTTAGAAAAAAAAAACATAATAAATGTGTAAAGAGCTTGCTAAATATACCCAGAGGCCATTCATTTATGTAGGAGACTCACCTAAGTATTAGTTGTCCCATTCACTGTTCAGTTTACTCTCTTGAGCTCTCTGTAAACCTTTTAACATGCACACACATGCGCCATCAGCCCAGACTAGTTTCATGCTTGTTTCTGAATGTTGTTTTCACATAAAGGTTATTTAAGATTATTGGCTTCTGAATTTGTTTCCTTTTTTTCTGTAACAGGCTATAAGAGGCTTTACATACACCCACGAAAGAAACGCCGAATCATGCAAAGAGGTACTGGAATTTTAATCAAGCTAAGTATTGACACAATTTAAAAATCTGCATATTCATCTGTAAGGCATAAAAGACAGTAGCAATGGAAATGCGTTTATGATAAAATCTGTCTACATACAGAATTTTGAGTTCTTGCTCACTAAAGATAAGGATGTGATACGTGTGTTTGTTTGTTTGTTGTTTGCCTGTAACACTGGTGCTTCAGATGTCACTTGGAAGAAAAATATGTAGCAAAATCAACATTGCAGCACAACAAATGAAACATTGTACAAAACCATCCACAAGTAGTGTAGTTTGTCATTTAAAACAAGTTGGCAAAGGCCATTAATGTTAGTTACTAATAGTAAAATCCAAACTTCAACAAGTAATCGTGTCAGATAAACATTTAATTTGCTAAAGGACAAAAGAATAACATAAGCATTAACATTACACGTGACTTTTTTTTGTAAAGTATTCTTAATTTTCTGCCCATAATGGCTCCACATATATGGTGGAGAGTGTGTGTATGTGTGTATCTATAAATAAAATATTTGTGTATTTCTAATTAAAGCTGCTTGCTCAAGTTGCTGTACTGCTGTTTTGTTTTTTGTTAACTGTCAGGAATGATCTAATCCACTGTCAAGAATTTAACCCCAGCCCAAAACTTAAGCTTTTTACATCAAACTAGTCAATGACTTGTATCGGTACCTAATTATGTATTTAGTTTATTGCTTTTTTGTGTGTTGTTTGCTAGAAAGCCTGAGAGATTGCAGGAAACCTACTATTCTGTGCAGTCAGATGTGTGAAGTATGGGGTTGTCTCTCGTGGCACTGTCTGTCGGACGCTACCCAATCGCCCCCTAATGAGTTTAAAGATCTTGTCACTAAGAGGTGAAGTAACATTTTAAATTCAAAATATTATTTGTTTTTCTTGCTTACAAATATTATGTTTCATGTGTTTAGGCAATTTTTCTGGACATTCAGTGAGACATGTGTAGGATCATTTCTTATATGACCAATTTCTACTCTTTTTTTTTTTTTTTCTTTCCTTGAGCCTTGAGGTGAATCATGATGTTCATAACATTATAGCAGGAACCTTGTGGCCAAATGTAATATAGTAATTACAAATGTTCAAAAAAATGCAAATTTTATACATTCAGTTCTTTCTAATGGCTTAAAACAATCTCCTTGATTTATGTCATCTGATTATATGTAGGCAGACGCTGCCTTTTCCATTTATCTTTTAGGCACAGTCATAAATGTCATCTGGAGCATTTGGTCTGTGTTTTATTTGTTTTGTATTGTAAACAACAAGATACGGCTTTTAGCATATCCATCCTATGTTGATGCACTGTAAACCTTATTTGTTTATTTTCTTGTGTGTGTGTACTTTCATTCCCCTTTGGTTTACAGACATGTTTTTTTATGTTAATGCTGTTCAGTGCTTAATCTTCATGAAATCCTGTTGCTCAATAAACTGTATAAATTTTATCTTTACAGTTTGTTTGATTTGCTAGATAACATTTCTGTCTTACAGTTGTCTCACCAGAAGGAGGCAGTAAATGAGGTACTTACTGTGGGTAGGTGGCACTGAGGACCTCATGTACAAGTGACAAAGTGGTCTATGTTACCAAACTGGAATCCCAAAATACATGGGGATTGAGATATGTGTCATACAAAACCAGATACACAAATGGGAAGCCTTATATTCATATGACAAGGTAATTTCTTTAAAAAAAATTTGGGCACTTCTGAAATTCATTAGTCTACCTAAAATAAAAGCACAACAATAATCTGCACTGCTTGTGTATGTAATGGTAATAACACAATCTTCCCTTAAATGTCTTTCAACTGCAGGCTGGAAGTGCAGGACCTTAAGCACAGAACAATGAAATGTTGCAGTATATGGTGTGGCTCAGTCTGAGCTGAGCTGATGGGAGGGGGAGAACTGCTGCAGAAAAACAGCAAAATCTGCACTCATTAATATGCAAATATGCAAATGAGAAGGCAATTAAGATTGGGCATTTGTCAGTTGCTCTTTGATTGCTAATGAATTCCAATCTGAGAGAAAGAAAAGGAGGGGGAGGGAGGGAATGGTGAACCAAGAAAGAGGAAAGGATACAGGATGATATCGTGCTTTTCTCATTTTCTAACCAAGATGAGGAAAGCGGTGTGTATCTGGTCTATAGTGAGAAGGCCCTATGGAACCGTAGAGAAGGTATTTTAATTATTGCAAATATTACCATACATTACTGCCAGTTATTTCATTTTCAAAAAATAAATAAAAAAAAAAACCTTGCCAACTGGAACTGGTTAAAAAAAGCCTCTTATTTGAGAAAATGCATTTCATTCATGTGCTGAAATTCTATTTCATTACTAACAACCATGTTAGGGTTGAATTTTGTAGCAAGACAGTTAACAATGAATGTTTGTGGAACATAAAATGCAGGAAGTTAAAAAGATTTCTTCTCTCTATGAAGGATGTGGCTGACCCCTGTTGTGAAAGATGCTCAGGTGACATGATGGTGGATGTGCAGCACAGTAAGTGGTATTTTCAGTGCAGTTATTTATTTATTTTCTTCTTCTCTATTATCTTATGTATTTGTCACAAAATTCACCCGTGAGCACACTGCTCTTATTGTTGTTTCAATAGTCCCTGGGCACTTGTACATCTTCCTCCTTGGCATATGAAATGGCAACTTCTACCCATGAAACAAAAACAATTAAAATGTGAGGAATGGGGTAAAACAGCTGCGCTTGTCACCATATGGCATCATAACATTTGATTGACTGCTAATAGGTTAAGGCTTGTTCTAAGTGGGGGAAAAAAATGCCACGAAATATAGGATAAAGTCTGCATTAAGACTTGAAAGGAGAAAATTAAGGAAGAACTTCATGAGTCTATCTCACAGGGGAAAATCTTTACAAACTATGTTTGAGCCAGAACTGAAAACACAAACATTTAAGCTAATATACATTATTGTAAATTGGTGGTTTTAAGCTGATCCCAGCCCTGATCTGTTGCTATGTGACAAGTTGCAGAGTATATAATTGTGTTTTCTTGCGTGTATACGAAAGAGGGGGAGGAGGAGATGGGGGGCATATTTTTTACAGGAAACAGGAAACCAGAAGTCATAACAGGATGCCCCAGGTTTTGACACTGTACCTGATGCGTGGGTGGCTTCATGGGGGTAACCCATTTACGAAACCTTAGAGCTTGTGTCTAAAAGAGCAAAGAGCCCAGGAAAGAGTGGGTGGAGAGGAGGGTACACACTTTGGGGTGAGGAAAATGGAGTTCCACTCTAAATATAGCCTTTTTTCTGTCTTGTACCCTACCTTTCAGTCTCAATGCTGTTTTGCCCCAGTCTTGTTTGTCCTACTTTTGAAAAGGCGACGCACCAAACAGCGTTTGATGTTTTACGAGGAGCACTGATATGATCGCTTCCATGCGAATATATGCGCCAACTTTCCCCAGGTGTACTGTAGGAGCTTCTGAATCTGTGACATGAAACTAGTTTTGTCATAATGAGGTTGATGTGCTCACAATGCCTGGATGCTCCTTACGCTGTTGAAGTGCTCCCAAGCTGAGCTGCACCACTAAAGCCTTTCTCACTGGGTCTTTAACAAAGCAATCCTTGACATATATTCCCTGTTCCTGTGGCTAAGTTAGAGAGAAAAGTAAAATTCTTTCAAATTAAAATATTTATGCTACAAGTCTGATTTTTATAAATAAAGCATAATGTTGCTCTGAACAAATTATATGTTTTGCAGACCAATTCTGGTAATCACTTACAGGTGTGTGTTTGAGCTGCATGTGTGCAATGCATGGCGTGCATGTGTGCTTGTGCAGGTTTGCAACCACAAAGTGGATGGCTGATTTTTCTCATAAAGGCCAGCACAGATGTTTCTTAGGTTTTCTTCCCTCAAACCAGTTGAGGTTTTTTAGAGAGTCTCAAAACAAAACTGTGTTAGTTTTGCGTGTTTAACTGGAAAGAAACCAGAAAAACACCCAACAGGGTACTTTTTTTTCTTAAGAAATGGAGTGCACTATACACTTCTGGATTTCTTTGGTCTAAAAGGAAATAGTTCCCGCCATTGCTATCATATTTTTCTGACATTTTTTTTTGTCCCCTCCTTTTTTAATAAGTTAAACCTGTTGGGCACTTTGGAGAACCTATTGCAAGATTTCTAATAGGATCACAGATATTGCAAATATTTGGAATACATGTCAATGGTTGAAGCTGACTCAAAACAATTTTTATACATATGTCACGGTCAATTTTTCTCAGATACGTTTTTTTCCTTCCTTGAAGTCAAATTATTTGCCAGATTGACATGACATGTTTTATAACACCTAATCTTGTATGATCATAAACACAAATATGGGGCATTTAAAGTAAAATAATTCATGCAGAAATTTATGTATCACAAGGTCATGCCACAATTTTGTGTCTTTGAATATGAAGTTACACCACATGGCAAATTTAGGTAATGCTTCTATCGATTTGATCTTGTTTGGCTCGCTTGAGCAACGACCCCCTGCTACTGCTTTTTTTTTTTTTTTTTTTTTTTTTGTGCAAGTACTGTTTGAGAACAAAATTAAAACGCTAGAAAGACACTAGCGAACTGAGACCGCCCAAAAGCTTGACTGTGAAATATGTTTGGGGGACTTACGTGTCAATCAAAATTTCGCGGCATCCAATTGGTCCTTCCTCCGATATTATCGTTCCATCTTCTGCTGCTCTGTTCTGTTTGGTCTTTTCACCGTCCTCATCCGCGATTAGACGTAGATCCCAACAAATTGCTACTGAGACCGTCTTGAGACTTGTTTACAACTTCAAACCCGTGACATTTTTCAGTGTTCGAAACAATCGCTTAACAAATAATTAGGCTCCACAAAGCCATCTCGTTCGGTTAATTCGTCTTAGTTGAAAGTGAAAACCGTTGATGTTATAGCGTCCATGACCCCTTAGGCTGTGTGTTGCGGAGTGATATTTTATTGGAGCCGACAATGTGGAGGCTGTTAAAATGTCTACTTGGAAAATGAAATGGTACAGTTTTGTTAAATGAAAAAAAGCAAACCAGCAGAAGAGTTGTGATTCGTATGAGGGAGGTGGTTTAAGCTTCGCCACGAAGACGACAACGGGACAACGTGACAGAGTAGTTCATATTGTCTTCCCTCCTCTTCATCAAGACCTCAGTCCGGACCACGGGAGAGGGATCCTATCCCTAACTTTGTTTTTCGTTCTGCCACTGCCGTTTATGTCTTCTTGCTGGATGCCACATTATTGAATCCAGGTAAATGTGGACAAATTCATAACAAAGCCGTGCACGGTAAAGCAGAAGTTGTTCAGTTACGTTTGTGGCGGCGTAATTACTATGTTTTAATCGTAGCCTTCAAGTTGTACTCAGCGCTACTGTCGGGAAAGAGGGGTGTTGGATTTTGTCCACTCGGCCTGAGAGCTCGTAGTTTTTTAACTCAGCATTAGCAGCTTGGTTGTGATGGAAAAGACTTCTTTGTTCACTTCATTGGGCTACATCGTTACAGTCTATTAGCATATTACCAGACTGAGTCAGCTCCCCAGGGGTACCGCGGTGTTGGGTCCATGTTAGCGATGTGGTAGTTTTAAACTTCAGACTTGTGCATTTAACATAGACGTGTGGATAATTGTATAACATTACCGCTTGTATCTGTAATGTCAGTTTCCACCAAATCTGATCAAGATTTTACAGGTTCTAATGTAGTCTGAGCCACTTTTTTTTTTTTAAAGCGTAAACCACAAAACCTTCCAATAATTATGAGCTTTTTTTCCCCTCTAACAGCATAACTTTGGTGTTAATTGTTTAACCCCCACCCAGTCCGTTCCCGTTAACCTTAGCCTGTAGCCAAACGTCCAACTTTCTCAATCTCAAACAACGATAAGACTGGAGAATGAATTTCTTCGACTCCTGTAAGAGTTGTGGACATTTTATGTGTTTTGTTGGGGTTTTTACTGCTCGACTGAAACTTCGGTAGTCCGAGTCTTTGTACTCATCAGTGCTTCATTCTGCTGCTCGATGTGAGGGGCAGGCAACAGGTTTTTAGATCCTTTTAAACGTCCCGTGGCGTTTGTTGAAACCTTGGTTTCTCATAACGAAACTGCCTCTTATTTTGACTCCCTGTTGGGGTTATCGTTGTGTGGCTGTTTGAGCCGTGTAACTTTTCTCCAGTTGCTGTAGGCCAGAGGTGGGGGTGCTGAAGACAGGCGTAATGCAACTTCCATTTGTTAGGAGGGGCGAAGCACTTATCCCCCATTTTGACCTCAGTTTACTGAGTGGCAAAAATTGTTACAATGTAGGCTGTCAACGTATTGTTTCTTTTGGATATTTGCACATTTCTCCATCGTATGTTTTACGATAGATATGTTTACAGGTCCTTATTTGCAGTCTGTCCTACTGACATGATGGTGTTATTAAGTTGTGATTTTGACTTTGCAATTATTGTTATCTTTTATGTTATTATCTTTCATAAACAAGGAAGGGGCATGGCCCTCTATGTACAATATTGACACCAGTATTGCAGGTGACAATTTTGCTGTGATGCCAGCGAGATGAAAACGCAGCTGTACTATATTTTAACATGAAGTTCAATAGTGATATAGTTTCCTGGTGAAACTAAAACCATCCTGGTTCTACATTATTTTCCTAGTTATTTGGCTTTAAAAACTTTAAGAACATTTCCTATGTGATGTCTCGAAAAACGATGTCTTACTAAATAGGTCGCCTTGCAGTCACATCAGGAACATCAGAGATGCATTTAAGGTGATAAATCAAAATGCTAAAAAGACATTTTGTACACATTCGTTTAAAAAAATGTATGGGATTGATATTTGGCCAGGTGTTTTTTTAATTTAATTTTTTCTTTTTATTTCTTTTTTTCATTCCTAAACCAGCTTCCTTGCAACAAAACAATGGCAAGCAAAAGGGAATATTACACACTGTTAGGTTATTCAATAATGAAGTTACTCATGAAGATCAGCATTTTAGATTGACTGTCAAAGTTGTTGATTTATTAACAACCTAGCTATTTAGTTTATTTCTTAGTTGCATATTTAAATATATCCCATATTTATTCACTTTATTGCTGTGTTGGAGACAGTTTTTAATGCACATAAGCACATGTATGGAAAAATATCGTCTGTAAGTTGTCAGGGCAACAGGCTGAAGCACAAAGGGTTTCTCAGATATTACAGAATTATTTATTGTGTCAGGCCTGAAAAACAATGACAACTTCCAAGTTTAGATAAACCACACCAACAAACAGGAAGAGTGGAATGAGTGGTCATAGCCAGTACCAAATGGAGGAAGCTTGCTGTTTATTTCCTTAACAATACCATTATGAGATGGGTTCATTCATAATTTAATAAACATGCATAACATCATATTAAAACACATCAATCATGGTAGGAATTCCCCCAGATAGCTTTAACTAGGTCTTCAGTAGATACACTATGCTCATTTTATCGCTCTAGAAATTATGTTTGTTCCCACACATAAACAACAGATTCCTTAATGTTGGCTGGCATGCTATCACTCTTTAAATTTGAATTTGAAAAGTTTTGAGTTTTTTTTTTCTCTCCCTCTCTATTTTGAGGTGAAGGAAGCAGCCTAGGCCCATGAGATGGCAAACGAAAAAAGTCATATGGCCCATGGCTTAACCATGGCCACACATGTGAGCTATAGACCAATATTGGAGTTGTGTCCTTTTTCATTACATGGCTGGTACTCTGACTGCAGGTCAGTAACTATAGTGCCATTTGAAGGATAAACTTAACCCTAACCCTGCAAAGGGTAGTTGACATACTCATTGTAATAGATAATGAATATTTGTGAACACAGAGTTGTTAGTGTCAGTATGTTGTATAAAACACATTAAGGTCAGCCTTCATGTGTACATCCCAGTTTATATTTCTGTGTCGCAGTTATGCACATAGGCTACTTAAAATGCCTATGCCTATTCTGGTATTTATATTTCAGCATTATTGTTTGCGTTGCTATATAATTACACCACCAACCGCTATGTGGCAGTGAAGGTTTTCTTTCTGCAGCACCATAGCTCCCAGTGCCGAGTTTCCTTTCGTTAACTTCCTGTGTATATCTCAGACATACCCGCTGCACAAACAAAGTATATTTTACTCAAGTTGGAGCTGATGATAATTAAAAAATATAAAATAAATAATAATAATAACCATTATTTGTCAGAATATATCAGATGAAACGTACCAAAATAAGTCATCTGCTTTTAATCCATCATTAGTTACACTAGGAGCAGTGGGCCATTTTTCTGGCAGCCAGTGACTAGTCGGGGGGTTAAGGGTCTTACTCAGGGGCCCAGAGTCACTCACGTCTGTAGAATGTTGAGTATAAGTTGTTTTTGTTTTTTTACAGATGTTGCAACAAAACTATCTTTTCACCTGACTTGAAAACGACAAAGAAGAAATGGTGAGGGGAAATTTGGAAATGAAAAAGAACAAATGTGCCAGTCGCTTTTCTTATGGTCCGTGTTGATGTGACGCATAATTACATTTGAAAAGAGGTACACATCAAGCTACTATGTAGTCTATGCCAGCGGTCCCCAGCCCCTGGGCGGCGGACTGGTACCGGTCTGTGGGTTGTTTGGTACTGGGCCGCACACAAAGAATAAATAACTTACATTATTTCCATTTAATTTATTATCCAAGTCTGAACAATGTTTTATTTTTGAAAAATGACCAGATTCTCTCTGTTACATGAAACCTTCAAAACTGCTCCGCCACTTGGAGACCAAGTATTCTGCATTAAATTTAATTCTGCAAATAAAGTTGCATACCCAGTGGATTCAAGTTTGTTGTTATACTTAGAAAATACCAGTTTTTATGCTGATCATATCATTTTATTTTGTTGTATTTATCTGCCACACCTTAAAGGCCGGTCTGTGAAAATATTGTCTGACATTAAACTGGTCCGTGGTGCAAAAAAGGTTGGGCACCGCTGGTCTTTGCCATTAGGTTCACACATACATTGCAGCTACAGCAGCTTCAGTGGTGGGTTGCATGTATGAGCAGTGATAAACAGCTCTCATTTCTCGGCAGCATTATGGCAATGCACGTGGAGGGTATGATGGACATAACTGTTAACAAGTAGAAAAAGTAATCAAAAGATTAGCCAATTACCAAAGCCATTGTTATTTGCAGCCCTAAATATACTATAAAGTAAAAGGTCACTCAAGGTTCCATAGTGCTACCTGACAAGGTGACTTAGAGACAATTAATGGCCTTAATGGTTTTACGAGAGTCTGCATGAACAGTTTTCTGTGGACATTGGCACATAACTCAAAACTTTTTGTTTGAAACTATTTGCCTTTGCTATTGTGTACTTTACAGCAGTTACTGAATTTTAGTCCAACTTTTTTGAGTACACGCATAATCATTTTTGGATGCATCAAGGCATTGTCTGTTATCCACACACAAGTTTGCACAACAATGCAAATTTACAGCATTTTAGCCATACCAGTGCTGTCGTCAATAAGGTTGTTTATCCATTCTCTTATTAATTCTGAACCTAGTTTCAATGATTAAACAAGTGCACCAACTCAGACTTTCATCCTCACTTAACTGCTTAACTGTTTAATATTCCAAATAAGACAGTGCCTTTTTTCCACTTCAAGTACATCTACAATACAGCTACACACAATTCATCCAATGTCAGTATACTGTCTTATGTCTTTTTGTTGATTTGCTACAGGTAAGTCCAGGACCCATTGGCGCTGCTAAAGGAATCAATAAATTTAGAGGCATGTGGTACCGATGCTTAATGGAATATAAAAGCAGTTCTGAGTTGGAACCAGTTTGTAATTTTTATCTCTACCTTTAATGATTACGTAAGTCATATATAGTTGTCATTTTGACCACTGTGAATTAGTTTTACAGTATTCTTTAAAAATAAGCAAAAAAAAGACACGTTCTTTATTAGTGATAGGTCATTATTTCTAGTTCTCACTGTTAGTATGATGTCATAGTTTTCTAAAATGTGTTGTTTTGTCGCCTCAAAAAAATCTAACAAATATTTTTATGAGTTTCGCTTGGGAGTCAATTATAAGTCCATTCATTTCTATGGCAATCCTGCCGTGGATGTATGAAACTGTCTTTTTAAAAAAAAAAAAAAATTTACCTTGAGCACATTGAACAATTTTACCACTTGCAGTCACTTTGAGGGAGACCGCAGTGAGTTCCAGGTAATTGGATAAACAAAGTATTGAACAGGCTAAGAAACTCCTTCCATGGCATTCCACCTGACCACTGTATTTAAACACATTGGAGTTAAAACTTTGTTCAACCAAAGTATGTTTAGAGAGTGACAGAATGACAGCAAACAAAGACATAAATGCTTTATTGTATTTATGCAAGTTGAAAATCAAGTGAGTTATTGTCTAAGCCAATGATTTTAGTTTATTATGCAGCATGAATGCTTTCATGTTCAGACTATGAAGAAAATGTGAACACAAATGTGATCAGAATGATCAGATCTGTATCCATTTTGGTGTTTAGACCTTGCATGAGTGTTGATCAGTTCTGATCTGATTTCCTTGGATCCATTTTAATGCAAGATCTTAGAAGGGTCTCAGTGAAAGAGAAAAGATGTTGCAAAGTATCCACCTTATGTCACTGGCTAGTCAACCTCCTCACCTTGTCACGAGTATAATCTGATTAAATGGGAAATGCTGCTGTAACTTTTTTTTTTTTGGAACAGGCATTTATTATTCAGGCATGTGCTTTTTGAGGCTATTTATAACAATAAAATTGTTTATGCATTGTGAATACTTCGCAACAGCATTTTGTACTTCATTGTGACATTAACTGAATTGGGATATTGAAACAAGATATTTTGATGCTGTTCAGAATACTTAACCATCTTACAGATGAGCAAAATAAACTCATGTTCTCCTTACCTCTGCTTGTAGTCGGTTGCTGAGACTGAAAGGGCCCAGTGAACAGCAGCAGAGAATGGCTGCAGTGGAAACAGACAAGGAGCTCAGCGATTTGCTGGATTTTAGTGCGGTAAGATTTCTCTGAAGATTGCTTGACTTTGTTGAGTTGGAATCTAAAGTATTTAATTTATGAGTCCCAGAAGAACAGGTTATTTTAACTGAAATAACAAGACCTTAACTTTTACAGAATAGGTTGAATTATGAGTGAATAGTATCTGTGGTCGGTGAGGGTTTGAAGAACTTTTTCATACATATCAGCTGTCTTATGAAACTCATTTTGCTGTGTCACTATGTTTTGAGGTCATTAAGTCAGGCCTGGCATTCTTAAATTGCCTTGTAGCCTCTGTTGAGGGTTGAATAAGAAAAAATGTGTTTTACGTACTAACCAACATTTGAATATATGAGGAGGGTACACCAAAGTTTCACATTGTCTTCTTTTACACATTCATTCCTTTCTTTTCAGACTTTTGAGCTGCCCGTTTCAAATGGTAAGAATGGGCAGACTACACTCGCCAGCAGTCAGTTTGGAGGCTCTGGTAAGAAAAGAAAGACATAAGTACTATTTTTTTATGTTTCTTCTTTTCTTTCACCAATTACTAGTGACAGATGGTGATATTATTTTCATGTAATACCTCTGATGAATCTTCTGAAACAGGCTGGTTAGGGGTTTTTTTTTTCAGATTCATTTCCCCATTTTCACTCTCCATTCATTTTTAAATGCCAATAAAAAAAGAAAATTGTTCCAGATCTTCTCAGATTATTGTAGAAAAATGCAGAGAATATTTTAAAATATTTTCATATTATACAGCTCAAACACCATCTACCCTACCCTTTTCATCTTTGCTTCACAGGTGTCCTTTCCCTCTCTTTCTCAGCTATTGCTATTAAATCACGTGGTAACAAAGGGGGAGGTTTGGGGTTGGTGGAAACAGCCCGATTAATCTCCTCTGCTTACTCTGTGAAAAATCTATGCCTTTGTGCTAGAATCTTGCACCTTAGTTTTTCTTCTACTTGCTGTAACTCATCTTCATAATCAAACCGATCTCTGATAGCTAGTTCTTAGGCATGCACGAATCATATTAGAAATAAAACAACTTCCAAAATACTGGAGATCTTTTCAGACTTCTTTTCTTTCACCAGTTACTAGTGACAGATGGTGATATTATTGTTTTCATCATTTTGTGTTGTGTGTGTGTTTTCCCTGGTCCCTTGCAGTAGTTACGGTCAGACACAGATATTAATGTATTCCTTGACATTTCTTTTTCTACTGTACTTGATCTGCATGTCCTACACAAACATTACTGTGTTGCGCTTCTTCTTCTGGAAGTGCAATAAGTCTTTTAGCAGGCAAAAAAAGAAAAGAAAAGAAACACGATATTTGAGGATGGGATAAAAGACAAGGCATTTAGTTGCGGGGTGGGGCAAAGGGGTCTCTGTTTCATCTATTCATTAGAAAGCCACTCGTATGTTCTTTTGTAATGTTAAGGTGTGTACTTACAAAAGAGACATCTAAATGCTACAACCTGCCCCCTTTCCTAAAGGAACTGTACTGATCATACTTCACAGGACTCTTTTTTCCCCTCCTTTAAATTATTATTATTATTTTATCTTAGCTAGTACCTTAGAGTTAAGGCTTTCCAAACATGAGGCAAATTGATTGTGCTGAGCACAGGAACCTTCCCATTACACAAAAAACCTCATGAACAAGTGTAACCCATATAATAGTTCTTCAATTTCGAGTAATCTTTGAGGCTCAGTTTGATGTGACAGTTGAAGAATGTAGGATATTTTAAATGAAACATACCAAGTATATAAAATTGGTTTTCAAAGTCATGAAAAAATGAGCAGCCAGCACATGCACATGTCCACTGAGGGTTTTGTACGACAAATGTTAGATCTCCACTGACGGGGCAAACAAAGGACCAAACTATTTTGATGTGAGATCACAAATGTAGATAGATATTATTTCAATCAACTTCCATTTGTGGGGTAAGTTAACAGCATTTCCTATGGCTGCTTCATCCTGCCCATAGCACTTTTTGACCAAAGAGGTGCTAGTGCTAGTTTGTTGCTAGTGCTAGTTCGTTGCTAGTGCTAGTTTGTTGCTAGTGCCAGACTCAGCACAGTTTTTGTTTTTCAAATGCTGGCTGTGAGGAAAACATTGACTTGGTGCCAAAAAAACTGGTGCCATGCTGGCTCCAAAACCTTGGTGGGCCAGATGCAGGAACTGCTACATCATGGCCTCCACCGGTTGTCTGCCCATTCCTGCTGCAAAACTATGTAGCTGCCATATTTACACAACCTCTGTGTGAGTTTAAAACATATTTCGTATCGGTAAATTCTGCATGTATTCTTGTTGATTCAGGTGAATTGATGGATGATGGATAGATAGAGAGATCGATAGATAGCCTTTATTGATCCCAAAACTGGGATGCAGTCAAAAATACATGTGCTGTACTGCAAACATGTGACTCTAAAAAGACTTACTTTCATCCTGAAATGTAAACGCCATTGATGTTGATAGCAGCAATTTGCATGAAGTCAGCTCTGGACTCAAAAAAGCTTTTCAGATCCAGGATCAGTGTATGCACATTTTAAAATTTGATTTCCATTAGTCATGTTTCCATTACAGTTTTTTTGCTAAAGTAAAGCAAAACTCTGAATTTGCAATAAAGGTGCCACTGCAGAGTTTGGTGTTTCCATTGAAAGCTGTTTTTCATTTTATGAGTGTAACTGCCTAGGTCTGTATTGTTGTAACTTCTCGTATCTTGTCCTGTGAGAGTTCTCTTAAAAACAATGAAAAAGAAGATCTCTAATTTAAAGAATATAGATAAAAGATCTCTGGTCTTTGTCAAATTATTGCGACTGCTGGTACCGCGGTTACGAAAATAGTCAGCAGTGGATGATGCTCTTTTGTATTGCATAATGATGAAGCAGTGTTATAACACAATTACATCATATTAATGAGGCCAAAAACAGCTAAAACTTAAATTTTGATGGCTTAGATTGACTGACTGCGTCACATCCAGCACTGTCAGAGATTAACCAGAGCCAGTTTGAAACATTACTGTGATTAAAATAGAGTTAAAAGAGTGAACTGTCAAATCACTGTCACTAAACTGCAGATTAGGTAAATATGTATTTGAGGAAAAAATGTAAGTTTTTCACGATCAGTTTGGTGTGTGAGATCAGAGGCTTGCTCATGCATACTTTTGTATATGTTAATTATGCTGCAACACTGGAGTGTAGGTAGTGTCAGAATGTATTTTTGCATGAAAGAGCAAAACAGTACTATCAATCCACTGAAGGTAGGGAGTGGCACCCAGTGACTCACTTTACCCTGTAAAACAGAATGATTGAAACAGAGCTGTAAAAGAATGCATGAAAGAAAGCTGTGGTACTGTATCACTGCAGTTTTTTTGACTAAAGCATGACAGACATTCTTTAAACACTTTAGGAAATTGTGTTGGTTTTTCGGGAGGGAAAAAGGCATATTTATTCTTTCAAGTATTTCGTATAGCACATACTGTCTTCTTCATATGTTTTGGCAATTAGAAATAGAGCTGTACGATTAATTGCATTTGCGATAATATCACAATATTGTAAAACTCAGTTTTTGTAATCGCAACATGAGCAATTATATGTTTGTCATGTAACGTGAGAGGAGCACTTCACTGCATCAACTTTTCATGCTGTGCTTTAATGTGTTGCGCAATGGCCTCCGGCTCTACAAACCTGTGAGAAGCTGGATCAGCTGAAACTTTCGTCACAAAGAGGAACAACACATCCAAATTGTAGAAAATTTGTGTTTTTTTTGGGGGGGGGGGTAAAGATATGGTGGCAGTGCAGTGACCAAGCCTAATTCATGACGCTGATCAATGGTATAGTTGGAGTTTAATTTCTCTGGTCTGAACTCTGGCACATAAGCCGGTGCTGCGTCATCAGACACACATCTGACGCAACAAACATTTCTCATGATTTTCGGTTTTCAATAATTAGCACAATATTTTCAACAATTAAGCCAATGAATCTGATCGTTGGTTATTTTTCTCATGGTGGGATTTTGGATATTAAAAACTGCCTCCCTGTCAGAGCTCTGATCAAAACTATCAATATTCTAGAGCGTGTTACTGATTTACCTTTTTTCTTTTCTTTTTTTTTAACTAAGTCAGAGATGTCTTCTCTCATGACTCTCAATTCATAGACTGGGAATGAGAGCGTGGTAATTTATGTGACCTTGTAAAGATGTGCATAGAGAAGTAACAACATCAGATCAATATTAACTTTTGTTGAACCATTTGGTGAGTTTGAGTTTAACATTTTATACTAAATATATATAATATTCTATATAATATTATATTGTATATAATGTGTTAGTATTAAAATTGTTCATTAGGTTTTATTGAAAAAGACAAAAAAAGAAATCATATATTAAAACGCAATATTGTGGAAAAAAATTGCTATCAGATTGTTTTCCAAAATTGCAAAGCCCTGATTGGCAATATAGCTTTCTAGATTGAAATATGTGGCTCAAGGAAAAATTTTAATCTCAGTGTTCATTTGTATGCATGAAGTTGTATGTAGTCAGTATGATTAGAAAATTCTTTTTTTTTTTTTTTTTTTTTGTTGGTACTTAAAGTTATGGTTTCATAAATACCTTTCAAAGAACCTTTGTCTGTTTTCCTCTAAGAACTGCTTTGTGTCTTCCTTCTATGGTTAGATTTATGCTTTTATTCCCAGCATAATTGCAATTTGAGTATGTGGTATATGGTTTTACATGTGTGGCTGCAGGAGCCTCCTATTTACAGCCTCAGTGATTGTCTTGCATGTGCTCAGGCTTTTTTACTCTGTTTTTTCTTCTTTTTTTGTGCACTTTCATTTTTTATTCTCTGGAAACTGATAATCTTAAAATCTATTTTAAACTTTGGCAAAAGGGGAGAACTTTGCATGAAATTTTTCAAGCAGATGGCACATTGGGCATTTTGCAGGTATAATTGTAAAGTGGTCTACGGTTGACATTTGTAGACCACTTTGGTCAACATTCACCGCTTTCAAATACGCTATATATATATATATATAAAAATGACTGTCACTTTGACTATAAACACCTGTGAATGAAAACATTTTTGTCCCCCTGGGTGGTGGGAAGAATCTGCTTCATACGTTGATCAGTTTTGCCAATCTTTTTTTGGGTGGGCAAATTTCCATCTTGAGATTCATTCTTTGAGGTCTTACGCAACAATCTCATGTGAACAATAAGCATCACTGAAAGCCCCCTTGCTGTTTCTCTACATCGATAGGATTTTGGCCAAAAAAAAAAAAGCTCTTGAACACACCACAAGGACTACATCCAACTACCAGCTAAGAATGATTTCCGCCTGCATACGACTTTACAGCACAGAGGGAGGGTGGTTGCATATGTGGTATTTAGTGAGGGAAAACCATAAACAACCATAAACTGTACATAAAAAAAAAATAACCTAAGCAAAGTAGTGTTTGCTTTGTGTTTTTCATTTTCGTTATGTAGAACTTGCTTCTCCCTAATCATGGTTATGATCCTTCAAGATTTAGTTTCTTCATCCCAGATGTCCATGCCTGTATGCATGGTGTGGTTTTTTTGTTTGTTTGTTTGTTTTTTGGTAAGATATACAGACGTCACATGACAAAGATTTTGTGTGAGATCTTGAGTAAGAAGTATGCTTTCTCTTGTCACTGCTGCCTCCTTTCTGGTGCACTGATTCACTGCCAAACAGCCAGTGATCTTTTTCATTCACCAGTTACGCATTAGTTCAACAAAGTTAGATGAAACAAATGAGTGTGTCCAACAGTTTTGATGGTGAATCGTTACATTACATTGAGCAGACACCTTTATCCAAAGCAACTAACAGTTGAACATGCATGTTTTTGGACTTTTGTAAATAGAGGAAGGACATGCATACTCCACACAGAACAACTCCTGCCAGGAATCGAACTAGAAACTGTCTTGCAGGGAGGCAGCAGTGTTAACTACACCGCCACCATATGTCCAGTTAGACCAGTGCCTCTTATATTTTCAGTAGTGAAGTGTCAGCTTGTGTGTATAGAAGCTCTTTGAAATGTGAAAATGTTCAAAGGAAACATAGTGTGAAGCGAAAAAAAAAGTCAGTTTTCCTGTTCTTGAAAGCAGTTATTTGGGTGTCTGAAATGACTTCTAAGTCAAAAACTCTCACATAACAAACAGTGTCTCTTAGTTTGGGGCTGGTTAGGTCTGAAAATGTGTCAGTGAAAGGGCTGTTTAGATTTGGTGGCTTTTTGTTATGTCACTAATCATCTCTGGGTAGAATTACCAGGTAAGCCTATCTTTTTTTCCATCTATGATCTCAAACCACAACTTTAGTTTCTACTGCATTTGCTGTATATTACAGTTAGAAAACTGAATCTTCTTAGCTCTTCACCTTTTACTTTACATGCTGTTGAAAGCAAATTCACATTAGCATTTGCATTGGCCATTTAGATTAAGAAAGAAATTAGTTAATAATTCTCTACTAGTAATTTGCCTGTATTCTGACAAGGACATCTAACTTGTAGTTAGTGTTTTTTTTTAAAAAAAAAACAACAAATTTTCTTTCCATCTATTACTTAATGTAAAAAAATATTTAAAGCAAAGGTCTTCTTGCTGATAACCTGCAGTAATAACAAAATTCAAGACAAAAGGCAATATGACAGTTTCTTCCTTTGAACAATACTGGAGAAAAGATGCCCTTAAACTAAGAAAACAAAACAAATCATAAGTCTTTTATGCACTACTAATAACAACTATAGCCTGTTCTGATTATGCTGTGAGAAGTTGCTGATGGGTTTTGCACCCCATGACCAGCACTGACACACCTGGATGATGTCTTTTCAAATGTGTGGTCATTCTCATTGTATTGACACTCTCTTACGGTTTTTTTGTCCAACATTGTGTATATAACAGTTTTCCAGTTCTATTTTAAAAAGAAGGCAAAATGCTCCTTTGTACTTTACTTAAATACAAGAGGTTTTTATAGTTCTTCTGGTTCTTCTTCCAGCCATGACTGTTTCAGTTGGCTGCCTTTAATATTCTCCAGTCATGTGACCATACACTGCTTTGGCCATATCTTAGCATTGCCACTCCACATCAGGATTTATGTAATTAGTGGTTATTTAGTAGTATATTGGTTATTTAGTAGTATATTGTTCAGTCTCATTAAAAAGTTACAGTGGCAATAGAGTTGTATTTTGCACTGATTAGAAACTTTGCAATTGAGCTGCACATTGTGGGTAACCCGGGCTGCAGGGTGGCAACACGTACATGCAAATCAGAAGTGACCCATTGCGCCATTAGCCAGAGCCAGTTCAATGCATAATTGTGACTCAGTTAAGCCTAAAAGAATGAACTGTGTCAAATTACTGTTGCCAAACTCCAGATCAATTAATGTAAGTATTTGAGAAAAAAATGTATATATTTCATGATCATATTGGTGTGTGATAGTGTGACACCAGGCTTGGTACTGCATGCTTTCCTATATATTAATCATTCTTAAAGGTCAGAGTGTTATTGATATCAGAATGTATTTTTGCATTAACGAGTGAAGCTATACTGTCCTCTGATGTAGGGGGTGACATCCAATGACTTATTTCACTCCTTAAAACAGGATAATTGCTGCAAACGAATTTATGGAAAGAAAGCTTAAGCACTGTATCACTGTGTTGTTGTTTGTATAAACAGGGTTAGGGTTTTTGTAAAATTTAGGAAATTGGGTCACTTTTTGGGGGGAAAAGGCCACAATATTTATTCTTTAAAGTATTTCATTTAGCACATACTGTCTTTTACATGTCTTCTTCGTAGTTGTGTTTTTAGATTTAAATATGTGGCTTAAGGAAAATGAATCTGTGTTCATGCCAGTTTGTAGCCAGTATGATTAGAAAATTCTTAATTAGTCTGTGTTCCTTCACCAGGTGTTTTGTGTTTTCCTTGTAAAGTTATATAGATACTTCTATGCTAGTATAGTTTAGGTTAGGGATTTGTCAAGGTTTTACATTTGTGTCTGTATTGAGCCTTCAGTGATGGTCTTGTGTGTGTTCAGGCTTTTTCACAGATATATTTTTTGGTTCACTTTCATTTATTGTTCACTAGAAACTGAGAAGCCTAAAATCTATTTTTAAACTTTGGTAAGGTAGAAATGCAGAAGAGAAGAAGATGAAAAATTTGCATGAATGTTTTTCACACAGATGTTTGAATCTCAGAGACTCGAATGTGTGAAAGTCACAAGTGGATTTGCTGCTTAAAGTTTGAAAACCTGGTTTACATAATTGTGATAAGTTCACATAGTTTTACTAGTCATTGGTACACTCTCAAATATAAGCTATATAATAGGGGGCTAGAGTCTTGTACATTTGGGAAGACTGATTTCTCATGTTATAATAGTGAGGGTTGTGTTATTGTATATTGTTCAGTGTTTCATTAATAGTGTTCACTCTCTTGAGATTATATCTGACATCATGCTTTGTGTCTGTGTGACTCACTTGACTAGGGAAGGAAGAGGTTGTATAGACAAATGGCACACTCAGTTATAGTTGGCCTGGGGCAGTGTTCCTGTAAAAACGAAGACAAGCCGGCAAGTTTGGTCAATACATGTGCTTGGGTTTTGTTCATGAAGCCTATGACTCAGGCTGTCTGTCTGTTTTCAGTATCTCTTCCTCTGTAATTATAGCCTAGCTATGCTTAAAGGGGTGTTGCTTGCTGGGAGGAAAAGTGCACTGACGTTCTCCAGAGAATTTGTCTGATCTTACTCACCCTTTAGTCTTTATGTTTTATTTTTTCCAGTTCTCAGCATGGGTCAGAATTCTTGACTGCTTGTGGTTTTCACATGATTTTTGTTCTTCTTGTAGTGCTTTAAACAAAAGACATTTAAAAAAAAAAAAAGTTCTTGTTTATTCTTAACAATTAAGCAATCAGTTATGTTTGGGATGAGAAATTTTTTTTTTTTTTGTCTTTTAGAAAAAGTTTTTTTCAGAAATATTGTTTTATACAGTGCATTGAAGATAGCAGGAAATTATCATTTTGGTTAACCATCCATCCATTTTTTTAATACCTGCTTAATGCTGTTCAGGGTCACGGGAGCCTATCCCAGCTCATTACAGGCGATAGGCAGGGGTACACCCTGGACAGGTCACCAATCTATCACAGGGCCACAGACAGAGACAAACAACCGTGCAGGCTCACACCTACTGCCAATTTAGAATTGCCAATCAATATAGCCTGTAGGTTTTGGGACTGTGGGAGGAAGCCGGAGTACCTGAAGGGAACCCACACAAGCACAAGGTGAACATGCAAACTCCACACAGAAAGACTCCTGCCAGGCCCAGGAATTAAACCAGGAACCTCCTTGCTGTGAGGCAACAGTGCTAACCACTAAGCCACCATCTGGTTATCAACTGATATGCTTTTTTATTTTTTTTTGACTAGTTGATTTATCAACGATTATTTCTGAGATGCCTTCAATATGCCTTTCTATAATGCTGCTGAGAAATGTTGTCCTTGTTTGAAACAGATAAGGACAGAAGATAGCTGATATAGCCCAACAGTACAAGCCAGTGGTGGCATCACCTGCACCACGCAGGCTGATGCGAAACTGCAAGACATTGTGCATAATCAGGCTAATTGACTATAATGACTATTTGCTGGATGTAGCATCATAATTTTTAAAAGCTTGAAAAAGCAGGGTTTTCCAAACTAAGTTAATACATGGTTGAGCAAACAATGTTGTATGGGCAGGCAATCCAACAACTCCTCAAATGGTCACTGGAAGTAAGTCAGTTTTTATGATTGATCAACTCTGACCATTTTTACTCAAATGTAGCTGTTTGCACAGCCTGTAAGCAAACAATAAGTTGTGGAGAATTAACAATTAAAAAGGCCGGAAAGACTAACTTAATCCAACACAAAACAGCATAACCCCTCTAAACATGCCAATATCATTAATAAGCTATTAGCTTCTTCTGTATTTCACTGGCATAAACGATTCAAAATAAATAAATAAAAACCCTAAAGCGATTATAAGTAAAGTTACAGAATTCTTGGCTTTGGACGATTATCCTGAAGTTTCAAAAATTTGACACATCACCTGTTGGAGGTGTGCCATTGCTTGACCAGAATGTCTTATTACATGCCATACAACACACATCTGCTGAAAGCCAGCTCCTGTCACATTCCAAT
>JAOWBL010000009.1:8671190-8687782 GCA_028564865.1 Zenarchopterus dispar | reverse complement strand
TCACTCCTCTCAAACATTGTTACCTTTGTGGATTCTGCTCTGACCATAGGTTACACTAGATGCCAACCATGTGAGGTTGAGACTGAGTCTGTGGTAAAGCAAAGGTGTTGGCCAAATGTGAGAATAAATGGGTTATGAATAACTGTTGCCATGGAAAATGTAAAGGAGTGGAGTGGGAGAATGAAGAATGTTGAGAATGAATCTGGAAGCCTCATACCGGGTGTTAATTATTCAAACTTCCCACAGCTCATATCCACACTATGTGACAGTGTTGTCACTATACTGTCTCTGTGTGATCTATGAAGTACTGCTCTTCACTGGAAGTTACTTTAAGCTGTCTGAAAGACCTCTATTAAAGCAAGTCATCATTCTATCATAATGCACAGTTCTAGCAAAACCAGGACCTAAAAGCCTGATAAGAACATATTTGCTGTTTACTAGCTAAAGGAGCAACCCACTTCTTTGTTTTGCAGGTATAGATGAGAGGAGTGGGTCCAGTCCCTGGGGTCCAGGAGAACAGAATAGTCCACCTTTCAATCAGAGAAGGGTAAGATCTATTTTAAATTATTAGATTGTTCTGATTTTGGGTCATAAATATCCCATTCACACACAAATACAATGTCAAACTCAATTAACTACTCCCCATTTGACCACTGACAGAGTAGCGTAAGTTAAACTATTTAAAACAAATGTGTATTTTTAAAAGTAAAACAGTTCATAGTGCTTTGCAGGAAAATAATAATAAATTAAAATGCATTAATGTTGTACATACCGTAAAGTTAAGCACAGTATATGTACATAGTTATTAGTCAAAATCCTTCAGTTTCATTCAGTCAATGAAATACAGGCTGGAAAGTCCTAAAATTTAATTTGAAATTAAAAAAAGAAAAAGAAAAAAATCAGCAGACAAGGGGTTCAGGGAGTAATTCAAGGTTTAACATTTCATTAAAAAAATCATCTGGTTCTAACAAAGCCTTATAATACAAACCTAAAATCAGAACAGCAGATGATATGTTACACTGTGACGTCATTTAACAAAAACTAAGTCAACATGTAGAGGCCGTATTGTAAAAATTACATGCATCCCAAGATTCAGAAACTAATAGAACCACCTTTAGCAGCAAACATTTCAAGAAACTGTTTTTGTATGACGTTATCAGTTTCACATGTCTGTGGAACAGTTTTGGTCCACTCTTCTTTCCAACATTGTTTTCTGTTTATTTAAGTTTGACATCTATCTGTCTATCTGGAAATGAAAGAAAATCTTTTTCTGTATTACTGTGGTATTATTGAATTGATATGGGTAGTGATAAATATTTGCGACTTGTAGGTTCATGATGTAAGTAACTGTGTTTATGTAACTCTGATTTGATCTCCTCAATGCCTTTGCTGTTTTTCCTGCAGGGTTATGGAGAAGAAGCCCTTTACAGTGAACGAGAGGGCCTGGCCTCTGCCCCAGTATTTGGATCAGGGGGTGTTGGTAAGAATGCTTGGATAAACTAAGCTGGTGGAGCATACACATCACAACTTCTCATTATCTTTTTTACAAACCAAACTGAAGAGGGAAATTTGCGCCAGTTTTGGACTAAATGAGTTAGGCACATGTTAACTAGAACACACACATTTTATATCAATGGACAGTGAGACTGTATAAGAATGAGGAGTTGTCTGTTTGAGAGAGCAGCCTTTCACAGGTTAGACACTAATGCACCAGTTTAGGGCAAAGCATACTAATGGATGAAAGGAGTAGAGTAATCAGGGAGAATGGGGAGGAGGGGCTTATTTGTGTGTTGCAGTTTGTGTGTTCAGTGTGGGAGGGGTGGTGGTGTAAAGGGCACCCATGCACAAACAATGCTGTCCCTTGGGATAGCAGTGAACTATAGCACTCTTCTGTTTAACTGTCAGTCCATTAGGGCTGTACAATTTTGGAAAATAATCTAAGTTGAATTTTTTTCCCCTCCAGTATTGCGATTTCGATTTAATAAGCTTTTTTTTTCTTTTTTGATAAAACCTAGTGGATTTTAATACTAACATACTGTTGTACATATTCAGTGCAAAATGTTTCCCCCTTAGAGTAGGCATCTCCGTTTCACGTCTTGGATGTTTTAGTTTGATCAGTCAATACAATATATAGACTAATAATGACATAACTAATGTTTGTTTTTTTTAAAGAACGTTTTAACTAGATTACTTAAATACCACCTAATTCTACAAATTTGAAAGTGTTAATTTGTTAATTTTAACAAAAATTCTGGTTTTACAAAATATTTAATATTGGGACCTATGTAAACACAGTAAAATTGAACTATTTAACATTCTCATAAATCGATTAATTAAAGAAACTGAATGTGTCCAAGCTTGGGCAGTTTAGGTATTGTGTTTTCTTTTTTTAATTGGACCTGGTCTAAAGCTATGCAGGTAATATAAATTATCAGTTGCTTACTACCATGAAACTGTTGGTATTAGACGTCCGACTTACCTGAAGGAAATTTAAAAAAAGGTCAATCAGCATCGCACTCTAGAATATCAATAATTTTAATCAGAGCTCTGATATGCAGATAATTCTTAGTATCCAATATCCCAACACGAGAAAATAACCACCAACAAGTTTCATTGGCCTAATTGTTGGAGATATTCTTTTAATTATTCAAAACTGAAAATCATGAGAAACATTTGTTGCTTAAGATGTGTGTCTCATGATCCAGCGCCAGCTTATGTGCCAGGCCTTAGTTAAAACTCCTGCTGTACAGTTTATCAATGTTGTAAATTCCAGCCTGGTCACTGTGCTGGCACCATATCTTTAGCTAAGGACTCAGTTATTGCTCAATTGATTTTCCTGTACTGTTTTAAATTCCACTTGTATGGAGTGACACTTTCAAACATTTCATTCAATGATCCCTGATCTTGGCTTGTCTGGCGCACTAGCGCTTGAAATGCTGTCTATTCTCGGGTCATGTGACAAACTTTTAATCACTCACATTGCGATTACGAAATCCCAATTTTACATTAACAAAATTGCAATTAAATGTATTTATTGTCCTGACATGTAATTGTCTTTTTCCCTACAGCCAAGGCAGAACGAGGACCATACTCATTTGGAACGCAGGTAAATCAGTTTGAAAAATATTTGCTTCTTTTTGGTAACCATCACTTTGCTAGTTTTTATTAATATACCTCTCATAATTTACTTAACTACGTCGTCCTAATTTTCCTGGCTCACTATTTAAGCTTGTTTTGTTTTTTTCTCAACTTTCTGTAGCCGGGTTTTATGCTCAGTGACATGCCTATGGCCAATCCCGATGACATCTCCCCATCTGCTGTTAAATTCAATTCCCAACTTTACTCATCCTTTGAGGGCAGCAACCCTCGCAGGAGACCCTTGCAGGATCCCATTGGTAAGACATCAAAAAAAATTGCCCAGCTCAACATTGAACTTTTGATTATTTTTTTTTGTTGTTGGTGAGCATTCTTCCATGATTTCCTTTTGTTTCCCTTCCTGTAGAACAACAGCCAAAAAAGGTCAGAAAGATGCCCCCTGGCCTACCTTCTTCTGTGAGTATCAGTGTCCAGAAAAGCTTTAACCCCGTAATATATTTTTATCCCTTTCATTCATTTCATGTGACCCATGATTTCACATTTAATGCCCCTTTTTCATATATCATTTAGCCTCTGAATATTTTGTTGGGCTTACAGACCAGTCTATTAGCCACAAGACAGGCCTTCCAGGTATTCCAGTTGTACATGTACACCTCCTGAGTCAAAAGAAATAGGGGCGGGGAAAATAAAACACTCATCCACTTTGTCACTCAGTGCAGTATGTATTTATAGCGTCTTGTATTTGTGAGTCCTGTGCTTTGTGGCCACATTTCTTTCCCTCTGCCAAGTATGCTGAGGAGAATTTGTAATGGGGCTTGATAGTTCTTGTTTGTCTTCATTTTTTTCCTCCTACTCTCACTTTTTGGACACCCTATTTCTTCATTCCTTCTCCCCCCCATATCTCTCCCACCTCGCATTGCATCTCCCTCACCACGACCCATCCCACCACCACCACCACAAACAACAGCCCTCCCCTTTCTCCTGCTCCCCCCAATCCCTCTATCCCAGCTGCCAGTGGAGTTGGCTGCCATCCAAGATTCGGCAGATGGTTCAGTAATTAGGAGTGCATCTCTCCGTTCCTTCTTCTTCTCTCCTTCTCTTTCCTCTTAATTTTCTGTGTGTAATCAAACTACTGAAGAAAACTTTAGTCCATTTAGATTTAAGCTTTTCGGACAGTTTGATTCACGATTTTCATCTCAAAACTATCTGAGAACAGTGGTTTATAAGAGTGATTCCTTTATGCCATTATAACCTCCAACTTCCATTGTAAGGTCACAAGTTACTTTCTTAAATAGGCTGAATTATGCATGATGCATTCTTGGTGTTTACCAGTTTGTTTTGTAAAAATGTCATTAAAATAGTAGACTTTGCAAAAAAACAAACAAAAAAGAAAAACACTGACACTGAATACTCACCGGGGAATCCAAATTTTAGAAGTTATGTTTAATCACTTTTAAACACACACACACACACACACACATATTTGAAATATTTCAGGTCAAATACTATTTACAAAGAAAAATACCATTGTCAGTCACTGCTTACGCAAAACAGAATCTCTTACAGGAAGGCAGCTGTCTTTTGAGTATTTTATAAGATGCACTTTTTCATTGTATTGCCTGTCATCCTTGCATTAACTTGAATTATAAACCTTTTTGTTTTATTTTAATTTTGTCAGATAAGGATTTCAAGCATTTATTTAATAGACTGACTTTCTTGTGTGTAGGTGTATGCATCAGCCACAGGAGAGGATTTTAATAGGGAAAGTGCTTGCTACCCTGCCTCCAAAGCAGGAAATATCTACCAACCACCATTCTACATGCAAGGTTAGTTAAAACAATCTTTTCCTTTAGTGTCTCCCTTTGTTCTTTGTGTCTACTTGAAAAGTTTAGTCTGACAAATACAATGAATAACTGGAATGTTTCTTTGAAGCCAATGTAGCAGGGAAACTGTTCCCACACTACAAAACACCCAGCTGTTATAACCATAGGTTGTTTTATTTGTGTGCGGCAGTGTGGTGCCTTGGTGTTGAATGGTGAATCATGGTTGAATTAAATCATCACAGTAATGTGACATGTCTCATATGTGGTCTTTGTTTCCTCATCTCCTATGGCTGTTTTGGCTTCCTTTCCCTCCCCCCCTCCTCTGCTGGATGCTCCTCACAGAGGGCCTCCACCCACCCTCGGATCCTTGGGGCTCTGCTGGGTCGATGGTTCAACCTGGTTACTCTGCTGTGGTGGGTAATTCCCCTCATCAGAGCCAACATGGTTCATTTGCTGCCATCAACCCCCAAGACAGACTGGTGAGTCTGCCTTCAAATTTAAGATGTGTTGAAATTACACACTTTTTGGTTATGCATAATGAGGTATGGTTATGATTTAAAGTTATTGGATATTTTTTCCTTCAAGAAACGGCAGCCGCTCCCCCTTTCTCCCCAAAACTACCCCCTGCCTGGCAGTGAGGTGAATGGGACTCATCCCTCTGGCTTTAACTCTGGTTCCAGCAGTTTTGGAGTCCCCAGCCACACACCCCCTATTGCTGGCACTGAAACCATTATGGGTAAATCCTTTAATGTCTGTTCTTTACTTTGTGAAAAGCAATGCTTATGTTTTAGCTAATATCAACAGGGTTTCATAAAATATTAATTGAAATTGTGTGTTTTCCTGTTTATCTAGCAAATCGGGGTTCAGTGCCTGGAAGTTCAGGGGATGAGATTGGAAAAGCCTTGGCATCTGTAAGTAGTCTTGAAATAGATACTTACAGTTAAGTAATTTTGTATTTCTTTTGCACAAAAATGAATTGTATGTATGGCCTTTTGAATCATTATAAAAGTTACTGGATTAATTGTGTTTCATTTGATTAAGAATCAGGAATTTTGTGTCCAGATCTATCCCTCAGACCCCAACAGTAACGCTTTTCCTCAGTCCCCCTCTACTCCCTCTGGCTCTCCTCAGGCTGTATCAGGTGAGTGAATAACTGTAGTCATTTTTTCTGGAGACTTCAAGGACAGTTTTGTAGTTTTGTTTGTTCAACTCAGTCTTTCCTGTGTTTTTCTCTAAGGAGGTGATAATATCTTTGAAAAACATACTGTTTTTGTTCTGACCAGGCCCAAATGACTCGGTGTAACAATGCAGCTCCATCTGTTGGGTGTAAAGTGGAAGGAATACGTGGTGCTCTAAACTTTTATTTTAGTTATGATGATTTTTTTTTAATTGTTTAAGTTCCATTGCGACTGATAGGTTGTTTGTTATTTTTCATTTACATAACATAACACAGATAACCAAACACTGTTAGACAAAAATACTGGGGAAGACTCTCAACTGCAGATTTAAGTCATAAACACTTAGGCGAACTCTTAGTTTACATACCAGTGTAAACTTTTTTTCTTCAACTTGAATTAGGGATTTTCACCTGTGACAAATTGTTTAGTCGAACTTTTTTTCTTGTGCTGGCACTGGAAAAGCTTAATGCAGGACTAAGTATATCAGGCAAGGCCATGTTGACATCTTCGTCATCTGATCTGGCTGTAAGTAAGTTGAAAAAAATTATTCAACTTAAATTAAATTTCTTTGAGGTTTTATTTAATCTTGCTGGCATTTTTAAAAATGGCACAATTTTTTTTTCTCTTCACGGAATTTGAGTTCTTCATCCACGGCTAACTTTCACTTGATCTTTCACACACCCATACACACACACCACCCTAATATAACTTATGAGAGAGGAAGGGAAAACACGGTAAAAATAAAAGGAGGGTGGGGTCACTTCCCTTTTTTGTCTCTGTATTGAGTCCATGCATCAGGACATAACAAATTCATGCATCACATAGTTCTGTTGACACAAGATTGGAAGAATGAATGACTTTGAAGCTGCAAAAAGTGGGGAGAAGGGTTTTGTATCTAAATCCAACATTTCTTTCTGACACCACTTTTCCACCTAATTTGCTGATTGCTACTGACACTGAATACATTATATTGTTTTAAAACTTGCACTTTTTGCCCTGCATCTTAAAGATGACCCTGCTGTAACTTGTGCTAACAAGTGAATCTGTTCACTCGCTTTGGTCATGTATATTTATGTGGAATATGAGGAGAAATACAGAGTTTTCAGTGGAGGAAAAATTTCACAGTGAGTCATCATGTTGCTGCTACCAATATTTGCTGATGGACATCTATACAATTCTTCATGTTTTTTTTTTTTGTTTTTTTTTTTAAGTTCTTATGTTAGTACTTAGCTAGTATTTTTCACATTCTAAAGTTGAGTCCATTTGAAGGACATAGTTGCCTAGCTACACACACTTAGACTCACACAGGTACATTAGACATGAACAGATACAATTATTCTCTCATCATTCACATTGTTTTGAAGATGAGTTGAATATTCGTTAACTGTGGACATGAAAAATGGTGGCTTGATAATGGTAATTAATAAATTATGAAAACATGATTGGTCTCAGAAAGTAGACAGGTGGATGTAAATAAGTACTGTATCATTGGTGATGCTTAAACTCGTGTTTTTTTCTATTAGTATGTTTATTCTAAAATTATTTATAAACAGTTTTTTAAAAAAAATCTGATTTCAGGGTATCAAATCTAACAATCAGCCATACAGTACTGTGAAAACCTTGAAGGTGCTTATAAAATTATTTGAATTTTGAGGGTACTTTGAAAAAATTATGCACTGAATAGTTTAAGATGACGGTAATACAAAGTGCCGAAACTAATAAAAAGGTATGAAATTAAATCAGTATAATACATGACAATTCTTTGTCTAAAATGGTCCCAGTTCTCGTTGTGGAGTGAACATGAGCAGGTAGGATGTTGAGGCAGTTTCACCTGCAGAAATAGAGCCCACCCCACCCCACCCTCTCTCTCTCCAGGTCACTGTTCCCATCAGACTCCAATCCTTACAGCATGTGCCAGCATTTTGGAAAACAAACTGCCTTTTGTTGGATTTAAAGATTTGATTTTGACTAATCAGACCAAAGCACGCGCTGTCAAGCTTGGATTTGTTTCTATATCAGATGAAGGGCTTTTTGGCTCTTGCTGAAGCCGCTTCTGACCAGACATCTCCAGACTGTAGGTGGGTGTACCAGGACTATACTGGTGTCCATCAGCTCTGAGACAATGGCTGTGTGCCATATTATTGAATTTTAAGGGAATTAAGTTTGATATGTCCTTTGTCTGCTGGATTCACTTTCTTTAATCAAACCCTGCGTTCAACATTATAGCCTTTTTTGTTGTGCCTCTGCAAAAGAGCTTGGACAGCACATCTGGGATCATCTGTCACAAAAGTTTTGCCTGTGACAGACCGTGTTGATTCAAGTTGTCCCATTTGTTCTGGTCACTATGCTCACTCTTAGTCTGATTTAAGATGTTAGAACTGAAATCTGTTCAAACCCCCCAATATCTGTAGTTATTTATATCTCTGTTGATCATTTTGGTTCAAGGTGCTAGTTTATCACTTTTTTAAAAAAAAATGTAAGCTATGCTTTATTGCTGCTGCTTCTTTATTCTCAATAGCAGATTTTTTGATGAGCTGTTTTACTTATTTCAGTCAAAATATATTTTAAAAGGCATCTAATATAGAAAATATGACGGTTTAAAACAGAATTATACTGGTCTGAACTGAACATCAACATATAATTGTCCATATAATATAGCAAAGCAAGATAACTTTCCAGGGTTTTTTTTTCTAATGGCTAGCTTGAGGATCCAATCGTAGGCATAAATTTAATTACTTAAAAACATAATATTTTTGTGCCATAGGTTACAAAATGCAACACTATGGGAGCGCTTATGAGGAGAGAATTATTTATAAGGAGGCCACAAACCAAAAGTCTCCAGTTTCATCACTCACCATTTTATGAGATGGACTTAAAAAGCTGGTCATTTTCTGGGTTGTCAAGTACATATTTTTTTGCAAATTAAGTTCTGCATATTCTGAATAAACCTTGTTACCCTGTTTTTTTTTGTTTTGTTTTGTTTTTTTCCCTCAAGGCTCTGGATGCCAGTGGACTCGGTCCTCTGGTCAGGCCACACCTTCACCTAACTTTGAGTCTGGAATTCAATCTATGGTGAGTCAGTCTATCACTTTTTCTTTTCTTTTCTTTTTTTTTTTTTTAAATATATGTAATGATTTAAGATGATGTATTAATTTATGGATAACTATTTTGTGTGGCTTTTCATGCTACTTAGGCAAGTAAAATGGAGGACCGCCTGGAGGAAGCCATCAGTGTTCTTCAGCGACACGCCAGTGGACAGGGTGGACCCGGACTTGCTGAAATGCATAGTCTTCTGTCAGCTGGTTTAGGATTACCCCCAAACTTCAGTAGTACAGCACTTGGACTGGCCAGTCGCCTGCCAGGACTGGTAAGATTTATAGATTGTGTCATTACAAAGAACTACACAAATACAAGTACAGAAATGATTTAATGATGGTTGATGTTGTAAATCTGAGTACTATGGCAGTGGTTGACCGTTTTGCTTTTTTTTATGTTGGCACTAAGATTAATTGCTGTTTTGTAGGTGTCCAGCCATCATGAGGATTCTGTTAGTCTGCCCTCTAGTGGAGGACTGTTGCATCATGGCCCTTCGTCTGTTCGTCCAAGCTCTCATCCTGAAGGCTTGACAGGTGTGTCTTTCTCTATATGATACCATCTTTAGTTTTACTTTGTGTGTCAAAAAGAATGATAATACCTTACTAGATTTGGAGGTTGTCAAATACTCTGAAATTTTATGCTTCTGAATTCTACATGTAGGCCTGCTTGGCAACGTGAATCGTTCCAGTGGTGCTGCTATCAAACGAGAGGAGAAGGAGGATGATGAGAACTGCTCAATTACAGACAAGTCAGAGGACGAGAAAAAAGATATGAAGGCACGGCTTCGAACAAGGTGTCCAGAACCTTTAAATATCTTATTTATAGATTAAATAAGTCAGTAATTTCTTTCTGTAAATTTATCAGTGTTCATTGCTTGTGCTTTTTGTAAATTTGGATTGTGTGCTTCAGGTGTTTCTCTTTTCTTTTTTTTTTGTAGTCATAGAAAGAATTTAACTAGTAACAACCTAATGGTTATTGTAGCCTAAAATTATCACCAAATTTAGTAAAGCAAAATTCGCATCAGTGTAGCTGTCATTAACTTCTTAAAAGTAGCACTTCACAAATTGAATCTTGTATGAAGTTGTTAGGTTTTGCCCTTTTAATCACTTTAGTTCTTCAGAATTGAAGTAAATGCAGCCAGGAAGTGGAGATTGTTAACTACTGATTCAGTTCCTGTGTCAGCTCTATGTGAGCTCCATTGATTTCATTATACCTGGTACTCTTTGACAGAATAAGGGCCAAGTTTTTTTTGTATTTGGCTTTTATCTGTACATTCACCTTTTTTAAGCAGTCTTTGAAATTAGATTATTACATTGATATTGAGTGTTGATGTTTTTTTAAGGAACTGGGACACTGATAAAAGTTAACTGTACCTATACTGTTGTGTCCTTTCCTCCTCATCTGACATGGACTGTTTACTAGTCTGGATGATGAGGATGACGATGAGGATTTACCGGTGGAGATTAAGGCTGAGCGGGAGAAAGCACGGAGGTTGGCAAACAACGCTCGTGAACGTCTACGTGTGCGTGACATCAACGAGGCTTTTAAAGAGCTGGGCCGCATGTGTCAGCTCCATCTGAGCTATGAGAAACCACAAACCAAATTGATCATACTGCAACAGGCTGTTAACATTATACTCAACTTGGAGCAACAAGTTCGAGGTCAGTGGGTGTCCAGGGAGACAGGAAGTGGAGGGGAAGGGCGTCTTTACTTAAAACTCCCACACAGCTTCACTTTCCCAAACCATGTCTAGGTATTCTGGCTTTAGAGGGATGACATGATGAGTAGGGGTTGTTTGTTTTATTTAACTGTCTACATTTCAATCTTTATACTTTTTGAAGTCTGTCCTAAAATGGTCTTTAATATACATTTGATCAGGAAGTGAAGCTGTGTGATAGTTTCAAGACAAGCCCGTTCTCCAGTACATTTTTAGCCATTTCCATTGTCTGGTAACACATGCAGGACTGCTGTTTGTTCTCATGCTCTATGTCACTGCCTCACTTGCAGCTTGCTGCCTGTTTCCACTGTGAAAAGGCTTAATGACTGTCTGCTTTACCACTGGACTTTCAACACTTTTTGTGCACTTACTTGCTTTTTCACTATCACTTCATTATACCTTCATTAAATAGTCGAGTAATTTTAATTTCACAAAATTTGTTTCAAAATTTTTGATAGTTGTTTAATAACCTTTTACTCAGATAATATTACGAGCATGAAAGCAGCAATGTCTGTTGTGAATTAATGTGCCGTCGTTTTGTGGACATGTCTGTGCCACACAGTCACAGCCTCTCAAGCCCTGATCCTTTGATTTTGTTATCCTATTTTCTAGAAATCTTGCCCATTTTGTCATTCACTCCTTCATCTTGTACATTTTCCTTTCGCAGATGGCAACAGAGATTTTCCTTTAATTCAGATAAATACATCTCGTGCTGATGTATTTACCATGATACTTTTCAGGCTTTTCTGTTAGCTCTTTTCTCTGTAGCTCTTTATTTGTACTGCATTTGGCAGAGGGCATTGCTTCCTCTATCTCCCATAACCTCTATCCCCTCAACTTCCATCCTGGACCCAAATGACCAAAATATATTTTGTAGGTCGACTAGATTCGTTTATGTATTGATCCACTTTTCTATATTGATCCAGTCATGCCTTTAAATCTCTCTGTCTCTTGTTTTTCTCAACCCACAACAGTAAAAATTTGACTGGATGAAAACTCATTGCTAAACTTTTGAAATGTATACAAATAATTTTACATCTAAAGAGTACAGCAGCGTTTGCTCTCGTGCAATACAGCCCTGCTCTTCTGAAATCTTCTTTAGCAGTCTCGTATTAGGCTAAAAGCTCATCAGGTTAGCATACATGTAATGTGAAACATGTCCCAGAACAAATATTCAGAGAGGGTAAAAAAAACAAGGTTAATGAGTATTAGGAGCTGTAAGTGTAGTCTAGACCAGGTTCAATGAGGGTTGTGATTTGGGTTTGTTAACCAGCCCCTCCGACCCCTCCTTCTCCACTTGGCTACAGCCTTGTCTCGCTGACCGATGAGAACCTGACTGCTGAGGAGAAGGAGCAGAGGGAGCGTGAGCGCCGCCTAGCTAACAACGCTAGGGAGAGAGTCCGTGTTCGCGACATAAATGAAGCCTTCAGAGAGCTGGGCAGGATGTGTCAGGTCCACCTGCAGAGCGACAAGGCCCAGACCAAGCTTGTCATCCTGCAACAGGCTGTCCAGGTCATAATGAGCCTGGAGAAGCAGGTGCGAGGTAGGTCAGCCAGAATAAGAGGGTCTGATCCACATAGACAACCAGCTTTCCCCTATTGCAGCTAAACTAAAGTCAACAGTTATTCGCTTACTGAAAAATATTTTCTTCAACTCTGCACCTACTAACTGTAGCATCCATTTGACTCTCTCTTTAGCTTTGTTGCTTAAATAAACAAAGGAGAACTCTGCAGCTTGGTTGAGGAAGTATATCCCTGCTTTTCTGCCAGACATTTGCAGTTATCGCCATACTTCTCATTTTCCTGTCTTGCTTTCTGTCTTTTCTTTTACCCTTTATGTTAATTAAGTGCTCTGTATGTTCATAAGTCTTTTTTTAATTATATCTATGCCTAAAGAGTCACACTTTCTCTCACTAGTGTTTCTTTGTTTTCTCTTTCTTTAAGAACGTAATCTGAATCCAAAGGCTGCATGTCTCAAGAGAAGAGAGGAGGAGAAGGTCTCTGGTGTTGATTCCCAGATACAGCTAGGTGGGGGTCACCCTCCGCTAGGAGGGGATGGACACAACCCTGTGAGCCATATGTAATTCTCAGGTCAGTCTCCTGGATATATTACAATCACAAGACAAGCAATGTTCTTTCCTTTACTTATCTGGTCTTTAATAATATTTTTTTTTTCCTCTGTTCTCTTCCAGTTTCTGATGATTGTACAGTTCTTATAATGTGGCCTTATCCATCATTGTCTTTCATCATGGTGTGTGTTAATCAGCATTGGAAAAGGCACACATCTCATTACTGACAAAGCAGGTGGCCACATTCCTGGAGAGATCCACGTATAAGAAGCACACAGCATAAAAAAGACATTTTATTGATCTTTACCTTGAACTGAAGACACAGCTTTTGAAGACTGTGGAAATTAAACATCAGGATGCTCTTATGATATAATGTTTTTATAGAACATTGTTTTTTTTAAAAAAAGATTGCTTTACATGTTGGGAGCAACATTTGCTTGGATCAAATACTTTTGGATCAATTGCTCATGTGAGCAAAGTTGGGATTTATATTGTTGGATAATTATTGGCATTCCCATCAGCAAAATGAGGTCTTACATTTGTCACGAGACAAGAGGAAGGATTTATAGCTTATGACTGAACAAGACCTGTTTGATCATGCCTTAACAGGCTTCATACATAGTGTTTGTTTAGAGAAAAAAATTGTCCTCAAATTGTGACTATATTACAGAGGTAAATTTGATTACATTTGCCACTAGCTGATGCGTCAGAAAACTGACTCCTCTTTTTGATATGCTGGTCCTACTGTCACTGGCTTGAACATAATGGGTGATGTTTTTTTTTTTTTTTTCTTACCTCGGAGCTGTGGATTCCAGAGTCTCATCTCTTAAAGTCTTGTGCATCTGTTATTGTCACTGCCATGCAAGTGGAATGGAAAGACTGCCAGAAAAAGGCTGGTCACTGACAAACATCACTCAGTGCAAATGGGGGATCCACAGTGAGACTAAATAAAATTTGCACATGGCAGCCCAGCCATCACTCTCTGAAGCTGTCATTGGACTCAAGCATCTTTCACCATTGTGACGTCAGTGGCTTTCAGCCATGTAGTCGGTGCAAACTGACTCAAAAAGAACCAGCATCAACCTGCCTGCATCACATCACACATGAGGAGGCTGTTACAGCATGGTGAACTTACCAGAAGTCTCAGAGCAAATTGTATTCTAGCAAATAACATTTTGCTTATAGACTAAAGTATTGAAAGGGATCATGAGTGTTACTGCTACTTTTGGGAGAATTTCTTTTTTTTTTTTTTTTTTTTTTTGCCAGTGACTGACTTGTTTTGGTTGCTCTGTGTTGAGCGTTTGGTGTTTTTGCCCTCACCCTCCAACCCTATTGAACAATTGTGGAACCTGTTATAAGGATCTTCCTTTTGTAGAATTGATGCATCTTTTTTTATTTTATTTTTTACTTTGTAACAAAGTTGTAAGAGTTTTGTTTGTATCATTTGGATTGCATTTTCTCTGTTTACATTGTTTTAATGTAAGACAATTCAATTTAGGTTCCAGGAACAAAATGAGAAGTTTTCTTTGGTGCGAGGGGCTTATAAATGTTACAAATGACAAAGTTATCTGTAACATCACATGTTGTGATATTGGTCTATATTTTTAAATCCCACTTTGAACACAAACCAGTCGGGCCAGTTATAATTGGATTCACCTGATATTTGTTGTGTTTTTTGTTCTTTTTTTTTCTTTAGCACACCCTCCTCCATCCCTGCTTGATGTCCAGCTCACTGATGAGCTTGTTGATTATTTTGAGGGAGGGCCAGATGGAGCGGTCTGCACAATCTACAACAAAATTCAGTTACAACACAACATGAAACATACAATTATTCAAAAAGGGTGGCCTTAGTCATTTTCCTGACTTTGGGAGTTTTGATGATGGTTACTCACCAGTGCCTAAATACATCTCTGCTACATGATGGCTGATGTTACATTCATTTTCAGATTTGTAGGTTTTTACCTTCTTGTATTACTGATGTACAATAATGTGCATATTACAGTGACATCTGTGAAATGAAGAACTATATTCATTGATGTAATCTGCTTCAGAGTACATGTGTCAAGAGATGTAAGTTGTCAAATAACATGATGCACAACTTTGATGCTTAAGACTATACCTATAATCCCCATTTTTAAGTTCTCATTCTGTCATATAATTTTGTTGTAGATTGGCATGTGCGTTGATATATGTGTACAACTGTATGATGTGTCCTTGTCAGCTTTATCATTGTAGGCTGATAGTGATATGTAACAGTATTTGTCATTTATCACAAATTCTGCCTTATGGTAGATGCTTAAATTTACTTTTCTTTATCAGTTACTCTAACCTTTCCCGAGAAAGAACAGTATCTGTGTTGTGGAAGATCGTTACTGAAGACTTTTTTGGTTTGTTTTTATTAAAGTATAAGTCTACAGTAATCTAGTCTCAAAACTTTCACCTGATATCTTTTTGTTAATTGACCCTTTCTGTACTCATTGAAGGACAACCTGCAACAGATCTGTCTTCTCTCATGTTTGAGGACAACATGTATGTAGGCTGTGTCCTCAAAGTGCCTCCAGTTTCCTATTTTTTATATATATATAATGTACATATATATACTGTACATATATATATATATAAAGTAGAAATTAAGAACTGTTGTGTATATAACAGTGATGTAGCAATAAATGTTTCATTTTTAATAGCTCATTTGTTCGGTTTGTTCTTTTTACAAGTAAAAAAACACGTGAGGATGGATAAGACTTTATTTATTTAGTTGTTTATTTATTTACATACACGCCTCTCGGCCATGTTTAGGGATTTTAAAGTATAGGGAAAGCAGACCGTTCCTGAATATCACTTCTATGAAACCGGCCCGTATTTTATTTTCTAAAAACCGGAAGGACTTCGCGTACATGCGCATTCGTGTCGTCTGTGAGTTAGACACGGAAGTACTCTTCAGCCTTTTCAGTTGCACGTCCTGCTGGGAAGGGCATCTTTATGCTAAAATGATCGGGAAAGTAATCGGTCAAAAGTATGCCGCCATCGCTAAATCATGGTAAATGTGTTTTTGTGTCGTTTTGATATAAAACTTTTAAGTAATATTAATGGGATCTTTGCCAACATTAGCCGTTAGCCTCGTCGAGGTCACATCTGTGGGACATGTTGACTTTAGCTTGTTGCTAAACCTGAGTAAAAATTGTCAATTTATTTTTAAGTACCTTTTTTTCCCTCCGTCACAAGGTTGCATTGTATTTTTCATACCATAATATTCACTATTGTTTAAAATTAATAAACTAGTTACACGGCTGACTGATCAGCCTTCATATTTCTTGCTTTTGTGATTGATAACGTGACATTGTCATAATTTTGGCAACAAAAAAAGAGTGAGACCTCTCAGATAAATAAAGTTATAAACGTTGCATAGTATGGAAGTCTTACGTGTAAAGTGGAGAAGAACAATTGAGTTTGCTATTGATTTGTAGAACAGAAACTAGCAAATCTAATGACCTTTAAACAATCCATCCATCCATCCATCTTCCTCCGCTTATCCGTGTCGGGTCGCGGGGGCAGTAGCCTGAGCAGGGGGACCCAGACTTCCTTCTCCCCAGCCACTTCGTCCAGCTCATCTG
>JAOWBL010000009.1:8648624-8671090 GCA_028564865.1 Zenarchopterus dispar | reverse complement strand
ATCTATCTATCTATCTATCTATCTATCTATCTATCTATCTATCTATCTATCTATCTATCTATCTATCTATCTTCAACAGAAATACTTTTCCAATCTGGTTATCTTTATTGATGTACATTTCAAAAAAGTTCTATTAAAATTATACTGATCTTAAATGCAAGAAACGGTTCAAATCTTAAATGTTTTTGTCCTCTACCAGGATACCTACTTTGGCCTTATGGGGCACAAGTGGAGGTGTAGCCCTGGTTTACTTCACAGATTGGCGAGTGATTTTGGATTATGTTCCTTACATCAACGGCAAATTCAAGAAGGACGACTAGTGGCTGTCAGGTCAGTAACAGGAATGAGAGAAACTTTCTTATTTAGAAGATTATTATCACAGAAATGATCACTACTTACAGATATTTCTGAAATATCAATATTTTGTAAATTCAGATTACAAAATGAGACCTGGCCTTGGTAAAGGATCAGTGCTAATGTCAAACACATGACAATATGACACAGTCTCCAGGCGTTAGTGCCTGGAGTGATCACATAACTATATTGGTCAGGATAGATTTGCATATAATGTGCTACATTGTGCACACAGCGGTGGTACACACATAACAGTCCAGTATATCGTGCACAGCTTCTGATGTATATCACACTTGTATTATACTAACATATAAGATGCATCTTTTTTGGTGTGATAAAAAAGCATGTTGAATACATTCATCAGGAAAATACTAAACTTAGAGAGGGTTGTGATGAGCTTTTATTGTTCATTCTGGCAATTGGTGTGCTCCTGGCAAACTTGCTAATAAGTTGTACTCTTTATTTTAGTTATTATAACAATGTCTGTCCTCCTGTTAAAGTTTTAACTTTAAATTAATGTACCAAAGTAGATGGTGAACTTAAGAGTTGGATTGAACCTTCACTATTGTAAATGTCTTTAATAAACAAACTAATGAAACCTTAACAAATTAGTTGGTACCCTCAGCTTAATCATTTGTTGCACAACCTTGTGAGTCAATCACTATGAGACTTCTACACCTGTAGATAGGTATTTTGTTCCACTGCTCATGAGTAAACTGCTCCAGCTGTCTAGGGTTTGAAGGGTTTCTTCCCCAGACTGTTTTTCAGCTCTTTCTACAGATGTAGGATTTAGATCAGGACTCACTGAAGACTTCACACAAATCAGTTCAGTGGTTTGTTCTTTCTCGTTCTGCTGTGTGTTTTGGGTCATTATCCTGTTGGAGAACTAGTGACTTGCGACCAAGACGAAGCTTTGTGACTCTTGGCATCACATTTCACTCCAGAAAGCCTTGATGGTCTTGAGATTTCGTTGTAGCTGCACAGATTTGAGACATCCTGTACCAGAACCAACAGCCCCAGATCACAACTGAGCTTCCTCCATGTTTCACAGTAGCTGCAGTCTTCTTTTCTATGAACAACTCGTGTTAACATTTGTGAGTGTAGAGCTGATATGAATTGCCAAAAAGCTCCACTTTTGTCTCATCTGTCCAAAGGACATTCTTCCAGAAGCTGTTTGGCTTGTCAATATGTATTTTGACACATTCCAGTCTTGCTTTTTAAATTATTTTCTTTCAATAGTGGAGTCCTCCTCAGTTGTTCACTTTTGCTCAAACAGTAAAACACTATAATCTGACACTGATGTACCTTGAACTTGGAGTTCATCTTAAATCTCTGAAAATTGTTCTGATCTCTTTGGCTACCATTCCTGTTATGTTTCTTCAATTTGTCATCAATTTTCATCTTATGGCCACATGCAGGGAAGTTGGCTACAGTTCTACTGACCCTAAGCTTTTGACTCTAGACTCTCTCCTTTCCTTTTTCTGGTCCATGTTCAGTGTGGTGAATACTATGATACTAAACACCAGAGCGATGACTTTTAACCCTAAGAAAGAAGAAGTAGTCAGACTGACTGACTGTAAGGTTGAAGACACCTGTGAGGACACACTTCAGTTTAACATGCCACTATGGTCAATTGTTTTCTTTTCGAGGGGTACCAACTAATTGTCAAGGCCCCTTTCAATAGTTTGTTTTTTTATAATTCTATTGAACCACAATTTGATTTTCATTTGTTGGTTTTTCAGTAAATTATTATTTATCATTACTTTTGTCAGTTTTAAGTTATTTCAGTTACTTTTTCTTTCTTTCGTTCTTCATGGAAGGGTACCTAGAAATTTGTCCAAGTCAGTATTTCTTATTTCATTCTTATTTTTATGCATGTTTCTACATTGCTTTTTTGTACTGTGGTCAAGTTGTTTTTTATAAATCCAACTCTTACAAAATGAACTCCAAGCAGTTGTAGTGTATCTGTACTGTAATGCAGTCCTGCAAATGGCAATACAGTTCTCTTTGATTAATTAAAAAAGTTTTTAGACATTAAATGATATGGATTATGCTTAAAAGTTAAAAAGTTGTCCATATCAACCTCCAGCATCTTTTTTTGTAAATATGTGTATTCAAAGTGCATCTGAAGTTAAGATACAGCCACAAATATTCATGTTGTTTAGTTTTTCCTGTAGTACCAAATATGTAGAGGTTAACTGCATTTTCCATACTGGTTCACTGAATAAAATTACAACCTATTTACATATAACTGTAATTGTACAGAAAAAGAATAAAAAATGTTACACAAATGAGAGTGAGCATTATTTTCCTGTTAACTGTGGACTATCTTGTGTTGGATGTGGGCATTATTTTAACACAGATTTTACACCTTTCTCAAATTACATGATTTTTTTTTTTTTTTAAGTAAAAGTCAAGAAGTAAACTGCCAGCCTGTACTATTAACCACAAACATACTCTTCCACCAACATGGAGACAGTCCGGTTCTGCATTAGTATCCTACAGGTCGGTACAGATAAACTTGAATTGCAACAGCGGCGCCTGCCAACAGATGGCGCTCTAGACCACCCCCTCATTAGCAGACACAAGCGATGGTGCCGCAGCACTAGAAAGGACTATAGGTCATTATCTTCACATGCTGTTTTATTTTAGGACATACAGCCAAGTAAGTTAAAAAAAAAAGATAAATATGGTGCAGAAAAAAAAGAGTATTTAAAAATTACTTTGTAAAAAATGTTAGACCTCTGATATTCATGATTATACTTAGAAATTTTGTGACTTTAAATTTTCTTGAAAAATGTATTTGAAGGTTTTTATATCTTATCTGGTAGCTGGGAAAACCAATACTCTTCAGTAAGCACCAGTCTTTTTAGTTACCATTGTGTCACCAATTATCTGAAGAATGAAAACATCAAAGGTGGTGGCGGAACAATTGTGGTTTTTTTTTTTTTTTTAACAGTTTGTTTTACTCTCTACAACACAGTAATGTATCATCTTCTTTTTACAGGGTGTTTTTTTTTCTTTTTAATGTAAAGCTCAAGAGAATGGACATGAACTGCTGCAGCACTGTGGTCCTACGGCATGGACGGCCACTGGTGCCCATCGTCTTCATCCAGCAGCTCACTCAACACTGAACTGTTCATCATGGAAGGGATTGAGATGTTCTTCCCCAGTGAAAACGTGAATGGAAGAAAAAGCAAACACACTATGACAAAGGCCCTTTTGTCTTCTTTTCCTGTTTGTTTTGTTTTCTTTGGAGGACATGCATTTATTTCAATCCTCTGACTACCGATTGTTTTTCATGGAGAAGTAAAGTGTGTGTGATCCATCCCTTGTTGTAGTTGCGTGCAGTTATTTTGTGTTTAAATTGTCCATCAAGTTGTATGAAAGAGCAAATAGAACCTGAAATTATGTTTTCAGTGCAATTGGGATGGAGTTGGCATCAAGTCAGTACTAATTCAACTCGAGGAAGTTTTCATGTAAAAACACCACCTCTAATTTGTTGCAGTGTGCTTCAATCAAATTAATTGAAATAACTAAATGTAAAAATTTAGGGCTATTTATTTTTATATTTTGTCTCAGAAAAAAGTTTTCACCAACCTCATATTTTTTTGGAGAAATGTAAAGTGCCATTTTAGCTGGGAAATAAAATTAAACCTCATTAAAATTTAGAGGTATTTATGGATGGTTATAAATGAACTATTTCTTTCCTTTTGCTAAGTATTGCTTTGTGGGTAAAATAAGTTATTTTCAATTTCATTATAGCTGGCCCAAGTGGTGCAGTATTGAAGTACAGTAGCAATACAGTTTTATCATATGTATACAAAGAAAGGAAAAACTTTTTAAAGGGGAATTTATATATTAGCAAAATGGTCGGAAACGGCCAGGACAAAGAGATTTTTCCCCCAGTTTCTCCCTTCTAACAGTGCTGTGCACACCTATAACCGCCCGGAGCGTCATAATGGGACTAGTTGACAATAGTGCAGCGCATGGATTCCAGTAATTTGCGCTGTAACAAATGTCGCGGAGTGATATACAGTTGCAAAAATCCTGACAGCGGGTACAGACAGCTAACGAGACTGTAAATTCATGAACTCAATAACAAACAGGTAGCGGGCTTTTTGTCTTTTATCGCCAAGAATCACAAGCAAGAAAACCAAAACAACCGTGGCTATGGAGAGAAAAAGGTAAGAAACTGAAATGCGTGGTTGTAAGAGTTGTTGGAACGACAAGGAAGTGCAGGCATGCATGCATGCGTGTTATAGTTATAAAAAACACATCAACAGTTAAAACAACGGGCTTCAATGGTCTTTTAATGCGTTTTTTCGTTTCAACTAAACATGGATTGTATAGCGCCTCGAGATCAATATCTTAGGAAAGTGGTGACGTTGAATAATAATCTTAATAGCAGTTGCCGGGACGTTTATTTGAAAACGCTGCTAGCTTGATTAGCTTGCTAAGTTTCATTGTTTACACACGCTCGACTGGCGGCGCGCGAGGCTAGGTGTCACATCTAATTCTGTCACCCTTCAGACTATCTGACCCGAGTCTCGGCGTTGAAACTTCTTGTACTTTTTTTTATGTAATTCGATAGCTGTTGCGAATTAAAATTTGTGACTGCGAAATATATCAAAATTTATCCAAATAGAATTTAGATGACTTGACAGTTTGAAATAGACTCTGCTTTTTTTTTTCAAGTAATAGTAGTCAACATTATACACCTGTGTGATATTTAATTAGCCTAGTTGACATTCAGGGCAAACCGTTGTCAACATTTGTGATACTATCTAAATTCTTCAGCAGTATTTGTGAATGCACTTTTGAATGACAAACCATACACTTAGAGTCTAGTGGGTGATAAAATCAGATGTTGCACGTGTTTATACTTATTCCTTATTCTCAATTACCAGTTGTGTAGAAATATGAATGGGTATAAACTATACTACAGAAGACAAGCCAGTGTTGGGGGAAACAAATTAAGATCTGTAGCTTTTTCTTTAGTTGTCACAAAGCTCATCCAGCACACATTAAGAAGATACACTCCAGTGACTAAACTTTAAGGTTGTATGGACAAGTACAGGTCTGTGTGGTTGAACAGTTTTTACACTTACTTGGAGTGTTGTCCCAAGTCTACAAGTGTAGATCTCTTTTTTCTTACATTTTTTTTTTCCCTGAGTGTGATAGCAGTGAAGTGTAAAAGCAACAGCAAAATTATGAAGGCAATAATAAAACAGCTTCATTGCTATTGCATAATGTCAAAAAATGTCCAGCATAGCCTAGTCCTCTAAGGCTGTGCTAGTCCTCTAAAAAGGATGTGACTAAGCATAAACTGAGAATGTGTAATGCTTCAGCTAATATCCAATGCCCCAGTAGTGAAAGATATCACTTTTGGGATGATGTTTTTTTTTTTTTTTTTTTCTTCTCCTCCTCCTTTTAGCCTACCTGTTAAGCGTATTCTCAACAAGCCTCAGATATTCCGCAGCGAGCCTCGCAGTGATGTGAACACGAGCCATCCCCGGGCTGGACACTCACTCCAGACCAAAGTGCAACGCAGCAGGCACAAGCATCTCTATGACATCAACCATCAGACCAGGGTGAGATATAGACTCTTATTTTACCTAGCCTTGTCACGAGTTCTGGCTGCCCCCATTACAGATGAACATCTCTTAATCCAGGCTTAATTTAAAAAAAAAAAAAAAAAAAGTTGGGACAGAGCAGGAAGTGTCAAAAAAAGAGGGTCTTATGTTTACTTTGATTCTTCCATTTTCAAAGATAATATGATCATGAATTTACCTTATTAGAGGAATCTGAAGGAATGTGTGTACATAAAGTCTAAGAATGCAAGTCTAAGCCTGAAAGCTCAGATGCATAGAGTGAAGAACCTTCATTACTCAAAAGCTGACTTAACCACATAGGTCAAGGGGCTACTTTTGGAATCACTTTTCAAGCTCTTAAATGCAGAGTTACGTACAGAAATGCCAGTGAAAGCTCAAACTGGAGAGGGGAAAAAAAGCCATGTGTTAACCTTGATCAAAGTTGACGTCAAGTTCTCTGGGTTTTGTGGCATCTGGAAAGCTCCACAACACAGTGGAAACATTTTGGTTATTGTGGTCAAACGAATGAGGATTTCAGATCCTGCAGCTCTTTGGAAGAAACAGGCGTTCCGTGTGCTTAAGACCAAAAGACGGAGGACTATCCACACTGATATCAGTTACAAGCCCAAATTGGGCTTTGCGATGGTACTGCATTGTAACAGTGTCTTTGACAAAGGCAGCTTTAATCCAAAAAAGTACACTGAGATTTTGGAGAATAATATACTGCCTTAAAATCACAAAACCAAAACCACATTCTGCACTCATTACAAAGCCATGATTGGAGGAGATGATTATACAGGTACTGGACTGTCCTGCCTGTAGTCCTTACCTGATCCAACAGTAAACTCTGCGTGTTCTTGCATGTCTTAAGATGTGTTTACAAGAAAAAAAAAAGAAGTTCCTGTTACATGCCATCACTTGGCATTGCTACTATGGTCACAAAGTTGTAAAAGGTTTGCCTCCCAGAATGTTTTATGAAATAGAGGATTGGAAATATATTGACAAATGAAATGAAGTTGACAGAACAATGAAACGAAAACATAAAATATGTTGAGTTTGTACTTTCTGCAAAGAAATAAAGATCAGAGTGAACGCTAGGATTGCAGAAGGTTTGTTTATTTTATTGTTTTATTGAAACACCAGACATTAAAATGTGTCCACAAGTCTGGTTTGATTTGTCTCTTCTGATAAGATCTTTGTCACATGCACTACCGGTATATATAAATAAAAACATAGTCTATGTCACAAAGTCAACCAAATGGCAAACAAGTCATGAGTAGATCTACTGATGTTTCTGTAAAATCAAAAATGCATCCAAATACCAGAACTAAATCATTCAGACATTGATGCATTTCACATTTCAGATTCATCAGCTGACAGGAGATGCAAAGAAGTTTTTAGTCTTTAGTTTTCTATTTGAACCAGCCTGTGAAGAAAAGACTGAAAAACATCAAAACATATACTCTCAAAAACTACAACTTGACTGCCCATAAACATGAGCTAAGTTCTAGTTCTGCTGCTTGAGGAAAATAATGTAAAGCTAAAGAAGCCAGGTGTTTTTTTGGTTTGTTTTTTTGTTTTTGTTAACTAACTTGATCATTAGAGCCTCAAACTCTGCTCATCGATCATGATTAGTTTCGTTTTCAGGGGGGTTTTTTTCTCTCCACATGCTCTTTGGGCAGTGATATGAAACAGTTTATGCCTCATTTGATGGTTCTTCTGTACAACATCTACTGTTTGTCTTGACACTTGCTAATTGCTTGATTTAAAGAACTAAAAAGAATATAAAAGTCAAATAGCTTTACAGAAAAAAAAACTATATTGTCATTTGATACTGCAGAGGAATGCTGCAAGAAATATAAATAATGCATGTCCCTGTCTTAAAATCTCTTCAGATTATAACGTGATGCTCAGGAAGTACATCTAGCTCTGATGCTTCCCATAAAACATTAGATTCACTTTTTGCCTTTTACCAAATGAGACTAAAATGAATTCCAATAAAATATTATTTAATTTATGGATTAATTGACTTTCAAATCTCTGTTATCCTGCAGAAGAACATGTTGAACGGACTTGCCAGCAAATGGAGACAAAATATAAAAAAATCCTTTTCTGTACACAAATACCATTTAGCAATCACAGCCGTTTTGTGCAAGGTTTCTCTCTTTTCAGGAGTCAAGAGTATTTGGACAATAAGACATAATTGTAAATATAACTATAATTTTTGATGTTTGTGGGCCTTTCTGCCTTCAGTTTTGCTTCCATAAACTGAAAATCATGCTCTATTGTGCTGAGATCAATTAAATGACTTGATCATTGAAGATTATTTTGGTTCTTTGCTTTCAAAAAAGTCGTGAGCTGCTTTTGCAGTCTGTTTAAGGTCATTATCAGCTGCACTGGGAAGCACCATCCAGTCAGTATTTTGGCTTTTGACTGAATGTGATCACAGACTATAGTCCTATTCAGAATTCATCTAGATATTTCTGTCACATCATCAGTAACCAGTGAACCAGTTTCACTGGCAGCCATACAAGCCCATACCATGACATTGCCTCAACCATGTTTGACACTTGATGCTTTGAATTATAAAATGTTCCTTTCCTTTCCTATACATTTCTCTTAGCATCTGATACAAGTTTATCTAGGATTCTGTCTCCAGAATGTGAAAATGTTTTTTAAAAGAAGACATTTTCTAGTAAATCTAATCCAGGTTTCCTTGTCTATAATATTGCCAGTGCTTTTTGGATTGTTATCTTGTGTTTACATTAATATTTGCTATGTGTCCTGAAGATTTATGTTACTTTTGTGTCCAATAATGTCCTCCTTCATGTGCATTGAGTTCTCTGTGGACTTCATATCGCTGGCTCCACTTAAACAGTTTACTGAATGCCAATTCAAAACCTGATTTAAATTCCATGTATTTGTTTCATTTATCTTGGAGTAACAAAGGAGTGGGCAGTATTGAGCCAGTTACCTTTTTTTTTGTTCAAATACTTTGGCGGCCCTGAAAATGGAGCTGATTTGCTTAAAATGACTTTAATTACATCTTAAATTAAAGCTGAAAGTCTACATTTTGATCACATCTTTTATGTTTAATTTTAAATTAAATGTGGCGTTGTATAAAGGCGAAATAATTCAAAAGTAAAACTTATATTGCACAAATACTTCTGGACCTAAATTTTTTTTTTGTAAGATTAACAAAATTATTGGAGCAACTTTTACTAGATGCAGGAAAAAAAGGCTAAGGGAATCAACTTTGCATCATGGTTCAATTTTGAAGTAAAATTGTAAAATGTAATCAAAGGATAGGTGTCATGCACTGAGGAGCTTTTAAAATAAATGTTAAATTTCTAATTTCACTTTATTTTTTGAAACTGTCTTTTTTTTTAATTTCAAAACTGCACATAAGTATGTGCAGTTTTGCACATAAGTGCACATAAGTATGTGTCAACCACATATTACTATGGCAGTCTGGCCAGGTTTTAAAAAAAAAAAAATCCTAGTTCATGACTGACAGAACAGAGTGAAACACTCACAGCTGCTTTGTTCATTGTCAGTGCAAAACATAATAAATGATCATTTTTTTCTATGAAAAATACATCCTGTGAGTTGAAAGGCTACTTTTTGAAGGGTATATATTTTTACTGTGAAACAGAAATAGCAATAAAACATCCTTCTAGAACGCCAGCTTCTTGTGGTGAAGTCGTTTCAGGTGAGTAAGTAGTCCTTTACTGTCCCAGGGCACATTTCAGTCACAGTCATAAGGATGTGGCTTCAAGCATCCCAGACAACCTTGACATGCTCACATCTGGAGCTGTTCACTTGGGCTCAGATGACTCAGGTCACATGTTTGCAGCTGATCTGAGCAGGGCAAGAATCTGGTTTTGTTTTTTGGGGTCATAATGTCACATGTTATTTATAAACTCGGAAATAATGACTTTGTAAAGTCTTGCATTTTTTTTAAACAAATACTGCAAAATAGCGTGTCTTGCATAGTATTTTTAAGTGAAGGAAGTCAATCCCGTTACTTGGTGTTTTTATTTTATTTTATTAAGGTTACCTTTGCAGTTAGTGCATCAAACAGAAAAGGCTTGTTAATCTATTATTTCTATTTTAGTAATTGCACTATCTGCATTTTTCAAGCAGAAAAGGAAAGCCTGGAAATAAAATTAAGTGCTTGTTATATACAGTAAGTGGCCCTGAGTTAAAACTAATGCTGTACATACACATGACTTTGTGCTCATGTTGGGCAGCCTTAACTCCAACTTTCCTCCAAGTTGTCAGTGTGTCCCACGTGCACCTAGCAAAGAGTCATTAAGTGTCATGAGACTTGAACAGTGGCCACAGTGTTTGCCGCTCTGCCATAAAGCTGTGCCTGATGAATCACCCTGGAAGGATTTGTCGGGTAAAAACTTAAAAGTGTGAATCAAATGGTTGTTTTCTTATACTGCATAATAATACCAAAAATAATAACAGTTGATCTAGATAAATTGCTCATGTAAGTACTTAATAACAGCCTGCCTATATTTTATTTAAAGAATTTGAACATTAGATAATTTAGGGTTGATTTTGAACTCAAAATAGTAAAATTTCAGCATTTGAACTTTTGAACTTTAAATTGTGTCGTTGCCTCTGTTACTTGGAAACCAAGCCTGTGCACACTGATTTATGATATACTGTTTAGTGTACTACAAAGAGTGTTTTGTAAAATTGGCATCCTTACAGTCATTTGTCTCTACTGTTAAATGTAGGGATAAATGTTTTCCTCATAGCTTTCCTTATATCATAAAAATCCTACCAGTTCATTGTAGTGTTTATGTTTAACTCTCACTAGAGCACTGACAACAAGAACATTAAAGCAGTAGTCGTCTAAAACTGATGACGGCTGGTTACAGTTTTCTCTGTCTTTTGCAGGTGAAGCCTGACTTAAACACGACACTACCAGTTCGACAGACAGCCTCCATCTTCAAACAGCCAGTGACCAAGGTAACAAATCACCCCAACAACAAGGTGAAGACAGATCCTCAGAAATCTGTGGACCAGCCAAAACAAGTAAGTTGGAAAGGAGAGAAAAGAACTCATTTCTTCCTTCTGCTGTGTGTGTGTGTGTGTTTTTTTTTTTTCGAACCTCATCTGTAAGGCATGAAGCATTAAAGCAATTTCCACACAGCTGTGGGCAGTCTTGGGTTTGGCTCGCCATTTTTAGAATGTGCTGGTAATTTTCTCCACTTTAGTTACGTAACCATGCAAACTGTATGGACATTATATTGTACACAGTATCTACATTTAAAAAAAAAGCTTACCAAGGACATTTCTCCTCTTTGCTTTGTGTCTGTCATTAGCTGTTCTGGGAGAGGAAGTTGAGCGGGTTAAATGCATTTGATATAGCAGAAGAGCTGTTGAAAACTATGGATCTTCCCAAAGGCTTACAGGGTGAGGATAACCAAATAATAAGCCTACCATGAGTAGTTCAGAGTAAGAATTTTTTCTTCGTGGTTGACCCTTGGTGGTTCATTTTCTCTCCTTAGGTGTCGGGCCTGCATGTTCAGACAAAACATTGCTCTCTGCCATCGCCAGCGCCCTGCACACTAGCCCTGCTCCCATCACTGGGCAGCTCACTGCTGCAGTGGAGAAAAATCCTGGAGTCTGGCTGAACACAGCTCAGCCTCTCTGCAAAGCCTTTGTAGTGACTGATGATGACATCAGGTAGGACTGATCATTGATGGCTTCCTCTTATGTCAAATGATGATTATGTCAAATGGCTGTCATAGTTTAGGTTGTTCTTTAAAGTTTCAAAAACAAATCTTTTGATATTTAATAGTGGCGTTCAGGAAGGCTGTTGAGCTGTTGGTACTCGATTAAGCTGCTAAGCTTTAAATGTGACATGATCAATTCACTTGAGTGACTCCAAAGCTCATTTGATATTTTACTGGGGATAGGGTTAGAAAACCATTTCCAACTAAGAATCAGCTCCAAATTCAATGAAACATTGCACCAACTGAGCCTGAGCTTTTCAATTCTTTTAACTGATGCCGACATATATTTCTGATAAGTTGTGCAAAACGGTGAAATCCAGCATACGTATCTACACTGCTGGACTCTAAGAGCCATGGTGGAGAGGGAGAATTGGTCAGATGTGTGGCTTTATTTTGCTAATACGACTAGTGTTAATGACTGTGTAAGAAAATAATTATTTCAGTTAAAGGTGGAAACACCAGCAGTAAATTGAAATATCTCCCAAAACAATATGAAATAAAATTTCTCAATTGGACTGTTTTTAATCCACTTATTAATTAACAAGAGTGATGATTCAGACTAATTAATATTACTTTAATATTAACAAAATATGAGCTATTCCCATCTCTAATTGTAATGTAAAGTGTTTTAGCTGCTTTTAGCATTAAAGGTTATGCTTTGAGTCTGTATATCAAAATATATTTATGTATATGTACTGTACCAGTCAAGGCGCTGATAAGCTACATACTGTCAGTGACAGATGAGTAATTTGGTGTCAAGAACAAAATAAATCATATAAAAATATAAGTTAAGTCTGATGTGTGTACAATTAATATGAATTTAACTTGTTAAACTACTGGTGCAGCTTCTGCACCTATACAGGATTCATTTATTTATTTATACAATAATCCTTCATACTGACATAAGTGACACTAAATTATATTGATACATTCTCACTTTTTTCTACTTTTTTCTGTTATGAATGCATTAGCTGAGCTTTAAGTACATTTTAATTGTGTGATTAGTTGAAAGAACATTAAAGTAACAATACTAGTTTAGAAATTAAGGCATCACCTGTTTTGATTGTTCTGTAATCAATCTAAAATCATCCAAAAATTGTCAATATAGGTCTGTCAAGTGTTTTTTTTTTTTTTTCCAGCTACATGTTTGTGGCCAAAATAAAAGTATAAATTACCCTTAAACTGTCTTTTAAGACGTTAAAAGAACAGACTCGTGAGTTGAGTTATGTCATCAGTTATGTTGTCCTTGTGTGTGAACATCAGGAAGCAGGAGGACCTGGTGCAGAATGTGAGAAGACGGCTCGAGGAAGCCTTGATGGCCGATTCACTGGCTGATGTAGAGGATATCGCTGCAGAAGCAGCAGTCAACAAAGAAGAGGAGAAGGTGGAGCAAGTGGACAAGGAGAAATTATAGTTAAGGTACCCAGTGTTGAGTCCAGAGTATCTGAGCTTCTTTTGAGTCATCCTTTGATGTCATCCTCTTATGAACTGAGAGTGGCTTTCTAAAACACCACCACATCTCTTTCCCATGTCTCCCACAGGTTTGTTGAACATGATGTTTACTGGTAAAGTCTTTTAAATATTCAAATAAATGACACCATGTAATTTGATTACACTTAAACTAACTGTAAATGCAAACATTCATCATATTTTTCTAACCTAAGTGATGACTTTTGCCTTAATTACATTTTTTACATTGTAGTCTTGAAAGGGTGCTTTGAGTTTCAGTTTTTATTTTACCTCTAATAATATGTGGCAGCTGTGGATGGTGCTAGTACAATGCAGTGTTACATTTCTTAACAGCTGAAGACGCAAACCTCGTGTATGTGAAGGTCTGTGTGTTATGTTTAAACTGGTCCTGAGAAGTGTGCGTATTTTTGACTGTTCTCCCAGAACGAGTTCCTTTGTTTTACTGACACTGTAGGTAGTGTGTTGCAGTGTGTTTGGAAAGCTGCATTATTTTTATATGCATACAGCTTACCTGTGGCTGTGAGTGGCCAAACATTTCAAGATTTAACAGTTACTTCCTTTTTGTGTTACCCCCCACAATAAACAAGTTCATATAGTTTGATTTGTGGTATTTTTGTTTTTGTTGTTAAAAGAATCATTTGTGTTGTTTTGTGTTACTTTTCAGTTGTACAAGCTCAGACAAGTACAGCACAACACTGATGACTGAAGATTTTGTGTACCACTATCACTGTTAAATAAATTCGGTTCCCTTGTGATTTTTGTTGAAGAGTGTTTCTGTTTTTTTTTCTTTGTAATCTGTTATAGTTCTTCAGATAAAGCAAAAATTACACGTCAGCAGTTTTGAATTAATAAAAAAAAAATACACACACAAATCTGATTATTCTTCATCCCTCTTTTTAAAATTATTTTTAAACAGTTAATGGGTTCTGTTACTACTTGTATAACTTTAGCTTTTTTAATTTTAACCCTTCAGAGCATTTTGACCAATAATAAATTGGTGTAAAATCTGAAAACTTTATTCCCAAAAGAGACCAAAGGCTAATTTTATGTCTTCTATTAGAGCCTTCCTGTTTCCTCCGTCCACCAACCTGTAACTTGAAAAGCGGTGTCACCACTAAATGCTGAAAATGTCCAAATTGCTTAAATACACCTAATGGGGTTGCTAGGGAACCATAGGAAAGGATGTACAGGTTCTGCCTTTGCAGGGATCTTTTGGGCATCTGTAATATATGAAAGTGGTAAGTAAATATAGTCGAATCAAAACTTGTACAAATTTTTCAGAAAATTAAGTACAACGGTCAGTTATAAATCATTAGACCGATAGTGCAGCTGTTTTGTACATATAAACTGATGTCTTTAAAAGACATGATTCCAAGCAAATTTGATTTTTTCCCCCTAAAATCCTGCCATCTCAACCTCAACTCCTCTATTCCTCTGCTGTTGTTTCCATCTTAAATGGGAGGTGCAAGGAGACAACTCAGAATATTTTTAAGTATTTTAAAATATTCTTATAAAACTAAATAAATAAATAGTTTTGACTGATACAGAAAAAATACAGACCATTTGCACCTTTATGGTCATTATTAAATAACTAAGAAAGGCAAATGCAGTAGGAGTCCATGAACATCATCTTGTAGGTGTTCGACCACCCCCAAACACATCATTGGTAGCCGTAATGAACACACCCAATCATTAACATGTTTTTAAGGCATGTATCTGCGCCTTAACAAAATGCAAAAGAAAGATAGAAATGCCAATTTCACAAAAAAATAAAACTGATCAATGGATACCGATAGGCTCGTTGTAAATAAACAGTAGCGGAGCGTTGATGCTGTCCTGTCTGCTGGCTGCATGTGGCCTTTGAACCATTGTTGTGTCGCGGGTGACGTCAGCGCCGTGTGCGGGAGACGGAGCGGCGTGCGCCCGTGCGCCTGGCTAGACAAAGGCGGCGGAGCGAAGTGGGGTCAGGCGGCAGCGGAGCCGAGAATCACTGTTTTTATAATTGAAGGGAACTCCCAGCCTCGGGTTTCTGCTACAGTCTCAGTGACGATACGGAGAATGAAGACTCAGCAACATTCGTAGGAATACATTTTGATTCTTCAGGAAGAGAGTTAGAAATAACAACAACAACGGTGCCCTCTTTTCGGTTTTTAACGTTTTTTTTTCTTCAACGCCCCCCCATTTAGCTTGCTAGTTAGCCGCCGTGCTAGCTGGTAGCGCTGCACTGCACAGCACCGACCTCCTCCTCCTCCTCCTCTTCCTCACTGCCTCCGTCTTTCCCTCAAGAACTGGAACACGATCAGAGAGAGCACCTTGAAGGCTAGATAAAGTGAGTACACGGGTTTTTCGTACTTATCTATTCTCTCAAAACAACACCGCTGTTTTTGGTAACGGCCATGAGTTGTCTGTCAGCGGAGCTAACCAGCTAGCCGCGGTGCTCCCAAACAAAGGGGTCGACAACGTGACTGAGTGCCGACTGTGCGGAGCTAGCCTGTTAGCTTTCTTCTTTGGCGTCAACAACAGCGTTTATTCATTCTTTTTGTTTTATATTGTATTGTATTTGGACACGCGGCCGTGGTTGAAGTTAGTGAAACAAATTCGTATTTTATCTGCGCTTAGAAATAGTTTATTTAGTTGTGTTAAGACGAACAAAACACTCAGCATCCTGGTCGGGTTCAGTTGTCAGACAAGAGGCAAAAACAGACAAAGCAAAGGCGCTCAAACCACCACTAATTCTGTCTGTTGTGCTCCGTGGTTTAGGGATATCATCTAAGCTCATGTTTTTCTGGACTTTAAAAAATATTTTTTATTGTTTGTGCGTTTGTTTGTTTTTTTTTTTTTTACATTTCCCCTTTTTAAATTTCAGCTGAGGGTGAACTCCCAACAATCAGGCATCCCTGATCTGATGTGATATCCACAGAGAAACTATGCCTAGCCCTTTATTCCACCCCGAGATCATGGACCACGACGTGGTGATCAGCAGCCAGCACAACGGTGTGGGTCTGCCCCGGGAGACGGATCAGGAGTCCCGAGAAGAGGATCACCAAGACGCTCTCCGCTTTGCCCTAGACCAGCTGTCACTCATGGCCCTGGAGAAGGTGGACTGTGGGGGCGGTGGCGGTGGTAATGGAGGTAGCGGGCTTGTCGACACTCTGGATGCGACCCAGGGTCCTGGCTCTGAAAGCTGCAATGGTGTGGGTGGAGGGGGCTACGTGGATCTACAGATGCTTGAACATCCCAGCGGGTCCCGGGAGTCGCCGACGTCCTGCTCCCCATCCCCGGAGTACTATGGCTCAGGCGGGTACCACATGGCCGGCTCACACCCCATGCTTCACGGGGAACAAAGCTCCGTCCTCTGCAACAGGAAAAGAAGCGTCAACATGACGGAATGTGTACCAGTCCCTAGCTCTGAGCATGTGGCTGAAATAGTGGGGAGACAAGGTAAGAGAGTGTGGAGGGCTAATCTAGGGCTTACTATTATTATCTGTTTATGTTTATGCATCAGGCAGCATGCAGCCTGGTTCTTTGTTTGGGTGGCTGCCTTTAGAGAGGAGGGTCTCTGAACTTTATCTGAGAGATGGTCTGGTTATACTGCGCGCCTAGTTTGAGTCTTTAATGGCAGCATAATGCGGATCCTCAGTTAAAAAACGACACACTTTCTGCATTTTACACGCCAATTTTATCAGTATTTAGACAATGCCCTGACATTGAGTGGGAGAGCTAGTGTGGTTGATGTGTAGGGTTGAGGGGGAGGGGTGGAAGAGGGTCAGACAAAGCGGCAGATTGTCGGGAGTCTGGACATGTCTAGAAACCTCCACCAGACAAAGAAAATTACTCGTTTTATATCGCTGATGTAAAGTAGCTCATTTGAACACAAACTCGCGCCTCTAAACGCACGTGTGTGTCCGCGGTTGTTTATTTTCTGGTTTCTGATCAGATTTTAGCTGTAACGGCACAGCAGGCGCACAAATATAGGACTGGGCGGTGTTACGCCCTGCACCCAGCGCTGTCTGCCGATGCCGCCGCTGCTGCTGGCCTACCACCCGCCACGTTTTATACAGATAAAATGTCCAAATTCTTGTTTTTATTAACACAATTGGCCACTACTGAACTATCTTAACGTTTAGGGATTTGTTTTCTTGTCGCAGCCCCGGTAGCATAATGGCATTGTTCTCTTTGTTTGAAAAAGCCATGCTTTCTGCTTCCCACAATGACATCACGCTCCGCGCGTCCTATTGGTCGCCCACAGTGAACCGTACTCACTTAAAGAGACAGAGCAGGATCTGGCTGCCTGCGAGGAAACATAGGATGACCCAGACAGTGCCGCAGCCACCTACTTAATGTTTGGTTCATGTTTATCTAGCACACCTGCTGCCATAACCCTAACCTGCTCTTGTTTTCATGTACTGATTACTTACTCGTTAAAAATAAGACCGTCAAAAGTCAAAATAAGCTCTATTCCAGGCACTGCTAATGTAGACTCGGCACCCAGTGAAACAGCTAAGAGCCAAATATGTGGGCTCATAATTCATCTTCATAGTCAGAACTGAATGACTGCTGTGTACATATTTATATGGACTTATTGTAATTTAAATAAACACAGTCTAAGCAAGCCTTGCAATAAATCCTTGCTTTATCGGGGTCCTGATGTTGGATGTTTATGGTGAAGCTGACACAATAAATGTGACACAATTTCCTAATGTAATGTCCATGACATGCTTTTGCCAAAAATACTGTAGAGTGCAGTACAAAAGCATGTCCTTTAAATCACTGTTCTTGGCAGTCAGTTTTAGGTGAAGTGAGGACCTGGAGATGCCTGATTATGGGGGTGGGGTGTGTGGGGGGATAGATTCTCAATTATTTTAGTCAACATTGAAATCACAATTATTAAAAAGATTATCTATTGACTTTTGAAGCACATTGCATTTGTCAAACAACTTTAAAAATGCTGAATTTTCCGCTGTAAACTTAAATTTTGGACTGCAGGCTAAATAGAAAGGATTCAGGCTATTATAGCATTTGCTTGTAGAGATGTTTCATAATTTTTAAAAACCTTTTTGGCCCGGTACACTGGAGTGACCTTGATATTAAGTAAATAAATAGATTTTTATTGGCAACCTGAGGAAAGATTTAGTCATATATAGCAAAGTTGAATTTACAGAGTATGTGACAAAATAATTGAGATCATAATTGAAATTTGATTCATTGCTTAGCTTTACAAGCCAACCTACTCCACATCAACCCTGTTTTGTGGGGGGTGTGCTTGTTTGGAAATTAGTGCTGATTAGGTCAGATATTTCAATGTTTTTGCCTTCACTTAAATTTCATTGAGAGCAAATAAATAGCAAACAGAGATGTCAGTATTATTGATTATTACATATTCGCATACAAATAACTGTGAAACTGTTTAACTTTCCCCCTCATTCTATTATACTGTTAAAGATTAATTATATATTATTCTTTGGCAACCTTTTTTTTTTTTTTTTAATGATTATGATGGAAAAGAGGTGTGTGTGTGTATATGTGTGTGTGTGTGTGTATATGTATGTGTGTGTGTGTGTGTGTGTGTGTATATATATATATATATATATATATATATATATATATATATATATATATATATATATATATATATATAAAACATTTAACAGGGAGCTTTAATATGAGCAGGGTTTATGTAACAATAGTTACAAGTCTTAAACTAATTGCTAAAATAGTAAAAACAGTACAGACTGCTGTTAAACTTGTATCCCTTGCAGTTTTAGAAAAACAATCAAAACTACAGTCGGTACAAGTTAAGTGTTACAACACAGTTGATTCTAATCTCATCGTTTTTATTTGATTACTTTATTATTTATTGAACACATGTATACTGAATATATGCCTAGTCTTTAAATTAAACTGTGTCTTCCAGGCTGTAAGATCAAGGCCCTACGTGCCAAAACAAACACCTACATAAAGACTCCAGTCAGAGGTGAGGATCCAGTGTTCATCGTGACAGGACGCAGGGAGGATGTGGAGATGGCCAAACGTGAAATTGTGTCTGCAGCCGAGCATTTCTCTATGATCCGGGCATCCCGCTGCAAAGCTGGAGGGCCTGGAGGAGGAGGCTCCCTGCCTGGCCCTCCTCATCTACCTGGACAAACCACCATTCAGGTAAAGAATCCTTTGGGTAATGATGTGTTTTTGTTCTGCAACAAAAGAAGAACTGAATGTTTGTTTACTGGATTCTCTAGAAAGTAAAATTCTGGCTAAAATATCATATAATTTCCTTGTTTCAGGTGAGAGTGCCCTACAGAGTCGTCGGTTTGGTTGTTGGACCAAAAGGAGCAACAATCAAGCGTATCCAGCAGCAGACTCACACCTACATTGTGACACCTAGTCGAGAGAAAGATCCAGTCTTTGAGGTGACAGGGATGCCGGAGAACGTGGACAGAGCAAGAGAGGAGATTGAGACGCACATCACCTTGCGAACTGGAACATTTGTAGACCTCCAGGGGGACAATGACTTCCACACCAATGGCACAGATGTCAGTTTAGAGGGCCTCGGCTCCTTAAGCGGAGGACTAGGCGCATCTCTGTGGTCCAGGGCTACAAGCCACCATTCTGCCCCGCCTCCTCCTCCACCCTCCCCACCCCCGTCTCTTCCCATGTCCATGCACCACTCCTCCAGCCGAAAGATGTCCTCCTCAGTTGCATATCATTCGCACAATGGTGGGATGAGCTCAGATAACTTCAGCAGCAACCGAAAGGCCAACGAGGGAGGCAGCCCCACCAGCCCCTTTAGCACAGGCTCCAGCAGTGCTGGAGGTGGATTCACATTTGGGGGTGACTCTACCCCAGGACTGCCGTCCTCAGATGAACTGGGCTTTGAGTTTAGTGCTTCCAACATCTGGGCACCTTTTGTCAACGGTGGGGCAGGCAATAAGACAGCTGCTTCCTCCCAGCAGCAGCCTCTACGTCGCAACAGTAGTGGCCTCAGTGGTGGTGCCATCACTCCACGGTTGTCTCCAACTCTGCCTCAGGACACGGGCATCGGCCCTCTGGATCACCCACTGGCCCGTCGTGCTCAGAGTGACCCCCTCAGCACTCTCTCCTGGCTACAATCTGGCAGCACAGGTGGCGGCTCCTTCTCAGGAGCTTCAAGCTCCAGCTCCGGCGGCTCGTCGACTGGTTACTCCTCCTGCTCAGCCTCCTCGCTGCCCGGTGGCTCACCCACTGACTCCGAAGGAGGTGGCAGCAACGTGGGCCTCAGCTCTGGGATGCTGGGCCGTCTGAAAGGTGGTTCTGGCCCTGGGGTTGCAGGTCTGGTGGGCGTTAGCCCCGGGGTCAACAGGGACTGCTTCGTGTGTTTTGAGAGCGAGGTGACAGCGGCTCTGGTGCCTTGTGGCCACAACCTGTTCTGTATGGAGTGCGCTGGGCAAATCTGCCAGTCAGCTGAGCCAGAATGCCCCGTCTGTCATACTCCTACCACACAGTGCATCCGCATCTTCTCCTAATGCCCTAGGAGGTCGTGCAGGGGATTAAATATGAGGTTTAGGGGGCAGCAAGGTTATGTGAGTGGGGAACCAGCTCGGACGGAGACAATGGAAGGATTCACACTAATAACATTCAAACACACATGATCGACCATTACTGCATTTATAAAGATGATGATACTATACGGATGCTGATACGTTGCTGATAACTGTCAAGATTGATAACAATAATTATAATAATAATAATAATAATGACAATGACTTATTTTCAGAGGGAAGTGAATAGAAACTGGTCAGCAGACAGGTGGGACTCAGTCAGTCTCTCAGTGATGGACTTATGGAAGGAAACTAGTGTCTTATCTCTCTTCAGGCCTTCATTTTGACCTGGAGCAGCCCGCTCTGCTGGCTGCAGGTCTGTCTCCATGTCTTCATTCTGGCTTTTTCAGATTTCTGCCTGCTTTCTCTCTCACAGCCTTTCCTTTTGACACTTTTGTACTTAACAGATATTTTTCAATGAAGCTGTCAATGAGGCCTGCACTTTTGTACTCCTGATTTTAAAGTTATCGATAGGACGCAAGCCGTTCCAACAAATCCTCCTTTCATCTGTGCTCTCTCATGTTTTTTTTTTTTTTAATTTTTCCTCTTATTAATTTTTAAATGTGACAATAATTGAAAAGGTTCCTCTTTTTTTTGTAAGCTTGGAATGTGGTTTTTTTTTTTTTTTTTTTTAAAGAGTCGGCATTTTGTCAGGCACCTAGCAGAACACTACACTCAAGGGACCTTTTGAGGATGAATTCTTGTTTCTCGTTGCCACACAAAATTTAGCCATCAGTAAATAAGCCAAATGAATGCTATTAAGAGACATCTCTTCACTCTTGATTCAGTTTATAACATGTTGGATGAAGTGGGATGACTTTGACCCACATTTCAAATGTGGCGATTGCATCAATTGATTAATTATCTTTTAATAAGTGAGAAAGTACAATTTAGTAATGCTGATGGATCGTGGCTGTGGTCAGTATGTTGTATGTTTTGGCTGCCTGACAATCCCTTTACATCTCTTCTTCGGGTGTATGCGTTAGTGTGTTTGTGAGAGAATAATGCCCAGCCATACTGTAGTTCACGTGAGTGTCAGTGTGTCATCACCATGAGAGGATCTGTTTTCTGTCCATTTCATTTTGCCTCATAGGAAGGCATCACTCGGATCCATCCACACTCGAACCTTTCCTTCTCATTATGTGAACTGTTACACCTAAATCTTTTCATTTAGTGTTTTTATTATTTTTTTAATTATTTTTTTGACGATCTTGTGAGTGGCTAATGATGTATTTTGAAATCTAGGATAAGATAGGGCTTTTCTAATGCCACATAAGAATGTTTAGTCCAATATGGTTAAGGAGAAAGACTGCAATACTGCTCCTCTCACATGAAACTACGACAAGGGGCTTAATTGACCTTTTTATTTTCCATGCACTGTAACCACCAGCCTCTCTAAGAATGGGGAACAAAAAGGAAGGGGAAAAAAACAGCTCTTTCTGTTTTTGTTAGGTTTTGGTCTTCCACCCCTCTCACAGCAAAGCTGTAAGGCACTCTCAGATGACACACTGTTGTACCCATATAGCGCTGTACTCTTGGCAAAATGTAGTGCACTATATGGTTAGTAGTTTGATATTGGTCCTGTGTTTCATAGCATTACAGAGTAACTCCAGTGAGGCAGGTACATCCTGTTTTGTGTTGGTGTTTTGTTTTTAAGTTCAGTGTGAGTTTGCAGTAACTGCCTCCTATAGTGTTAATGTGACTTGATTTTGGCGACG
>JAOWBL010000009.1:8607223-8643323 GCA_028564865.1 Zenarchopterus dispar | reverse complement strand
GTCAGCCATGGTAGAGTTTCGGACTCTCTGTGTCTGCAGTGCAGTGGTATTCCCACAGGAGAGCAGGCGTTCGGGGGAACCTTGCGGTTAGTTTGCCAACAAAATCACGGACATTCCAGTCCGCTGATCCAGTAGCCCTTTTTGCAGTTGATGTGCACTATATAAGTGTGAGATGGTGGGGTATTGCTCTGTTTCTGGTGACGTGGGACATTTATAACTTGCACACTGTGACTGCAACATATGCCTTCATAAACACATCCGATACTGGGCTCAGAACTGGTCCGGTCGTGTCCTCTCTACGACAGTTACGGTTAGACGGGTCATCCTTAAGAATCCTGTTTGTAACAGGGTTAAATATACACCATGCTCACACAGATAAAACACTGGAGGTACCCATCTTTTATGGGGGAGGCAACGATTGCCACGGTAACAGCAACATGAATCACAGTGTTTCTGGGGGTCAACATGCAGGACATTAGTACATTACAGCACAGAGTAGCAGTGGTGTTGCCCCTTGACACTGATCTAAGGTCTCTTGAATTTCTGGGGACGAAGGAAGTCTATATTACATTTGTCTCTGAACTCTCAAACTTACACGGCACATAAAACTGTGGGAAGACGACACGGATCAAACGACGAAGGTGTTCAGTGGGAGGAGCACACTGCAAGAATGACACACAGTCAGGCAGCAGACGGATGAACAGACAGAGCATAGCAAGGCAAAGATCGCTCTCCTGCTGATGCAGACAAGCAAAAGTGCAAAGTGGTCATTCTCAAACTATTCACACGGTTTTCTTGTTGTTCTGCGATGCATTATATCACAACTACATATACGGCATATAAAAGGTGTGATATGTCACTGGAAAGAGTGACTGATATTGACGGCTTGTTAGTGGGAGTGTGACTGGAAACTGAGAGTGGAGCAACTGCAGAAATAATCAAATAAAATCAAACCTTTTCATAAACGTATTCCCCGTTGTTTGCATTGATTACATTGCAATGTAAATGTTGCATAATGTATGCAGATATATGTACATTAGAGCATTTTTCTGTGTGTGCTTGTATACTGCACGTGTTTGTCCATGTAGCCGTGACTGCTGTGCCTATTTGGCGTGTCTGGGGTCTTGTGCACACGAGTTACGCTGTCCTCCTCCCTCAGCTGCGGCCCTCTTCAGCTGAGCGCTGGTCTGACTTGAGCTTGACAAACTCTTTGGCCACGTCATCATTGTTGCGCTGAGAGAGGATCCGCAGCACCGTCAGGCCCGTCTCATCCATGTGGACTCGTCGACCCAGAGGCAGCCAGCAGGTGATGCTCCCCTTGCTGGCTATGTCCTTCACCTGCAGCACGGCCATGCCCACGGTGCGGTCCTCCCTGGCAAAGCAGTAGTCCTTCACACAAACCTGCAGCTCGTAGCTCTCTGGACCCACCTCGGCCCCCAGTGAACTGAAGCAAAACACAAAGAAACACTGATGCTCATGGGTCTGTTGTTCACAAGAGTTCAAGTTTTACGTCATGCATCACCGGGTTCACAGCTGACGCTGCATCAAAGGTGATGTAAGTGAACACTCACTACTGGAAGCAGTCGTTGAACTTTGGAGACCAGCTGTTGTTCTTGGACTTGGTGGCAAACTTTCTCTTCTTGTCGCTGAGATGAGGGCCAATAATGTAGACTTCCACAAAAGGCCTGAAGCCTTGCGCTTTCCATTTCAGGTCATTAGCAGCAACCACTGAACAAAAGCAGGTTAGGTGAGGAGAAATAAAGATAGCAGGGGACAAGAACACAAACGGTGACATGATGGTCTGCACTATGTTGTTACCTTTCACATTGATCTTGTGCTCTCCGTTCGGTTGGGGTAAAATGTCCACATTCATGACCACCTCGCCAACCGCATCCACGCCAGATGCTGTAAACAGCATTAATTAATTAGACGAAATACTCATAATAGACACTAATGACTTCAAACAAAAGGGAAAAGAAGGATGGTAGTGAAAGAAGTATCTTTTAAAAGTTGATTTCCCAACACCACATGAAAACCTGTTCTTTGATTAATCATATCTTGCAGACTCCACCTTCACCTTCCTGTAACGTCACTGCCATGTTTGGCTTGTCTGTAGCTGTGTTTTCTTTGACATGTTTCATTAAACATAAATGACCCCTGGCTTTGGGGGAGCTTTTACTAACTCAGCTTGGAAACTTGGGGTTAAAAAAGGTGGGAAGCAGAGGAATATCTGAAGCATGCAGAGTCTTAACACTTTCAGCTCAGGTTTCTAATGTTCATATCAGAAATGTGTTGAACTTGGGTGCTGTGGATGGCTGTAAGGGACATGCACCTTTCTCTGGTGGGGTGTCTTCATTTGACGTGTACCTGACCCCTTTCCCTCCATGGACTGAAGGCAAACAGAGGGAAGTTCAAATTAAAAGATAGCAAATAATATTAAACTGTATATTGTGTACAGTATTTTTACTGATGCAACAACTTCAACATTTTTACTCATACCACTATAAGCAAGTTATGACATTAGTAAGTTTCATAATCAGCTACATAAAGCACATAATCCAGTGTGCTGAAGCTGTACCCTGAGCATTCTGTGAGAGGACAAACTTCCTGATGAGCTTGTCTGTGGCCTGTGTGTACAGAGACAAGGCGTAGCGCAGCGACTGCAGGTCTGGACTCTTCTCCAAGAAGGTCTTCTTCAGGCCCACGCCACCCGCATGGAAGTATTGCTGCGTAAAAGATGTGACATGCTGTAGATGACCGACTGGCAAAGCAAACATGCACGGGACTAAAAGATCCAAGTGAAGCATGTATTGTGAAAACTTCACACAGAGAAAAGCCACAGCTGAAAATTCAGTAAAACTCGGAGTAAACAGCTGTCATACCTTAATAGTATCCAGCGCCAGCTCTATGACTGCGCACTGTTTAGGAGTCAAAGCTTTGGCCTCCTCTCGCCCCATGTGCTCCTGCAGGAGAGAGCAAAAACAAAAAAAAAAAAGTTATCCAATCCCACAGTTGTTGCTGAAATCTGTGTGTTTCAGAAAATTTCACTTGTTACCAGGTGTGAAAGTCAAAGAAGTGAGCATCTTCATTCAAAAGCCAGCCACAGTGGCACTTTCAGGAAAAAAAAACACTGCTAACATTTAGTTCAGCTCTTGAACCCAGGCATTTCTAACTGTTGCATGGTGTAAGGAAATCTTGGCGCTGTGTCGACCTGAGAGCAGCAAAGGACGCCTGCGATGAAGTTTAAAAATGTTTCACTTCGCCACAGTGAATCCAATTTCAGATAACCTGACAGATGACAAAGGCAGTGGTGTAGAATTTGATTTTTTTTTCTTTCCCTGAGCTGTATGATAAGAGTTTAACAAAAAGAAGAAAGCTTTGATGTGGATCGAATTCCCCAGAGACTGGTGATTTCAGTTAATACACTGGAATATGAGGAGATCTATTTAAAAAGTGATTTTTTTCTCCCTATTTTCAGTTTTGTGTGTCTCCTCCTTAGATGCCTGAATTATGTGTAAGAATGGTCAGCGTGAAGCTGCAGCTCCTGGACAAGCTTAAACTCTTCCAGTTGAAGATATCAAATACCTCCCCCTCCTTGTTGTAGCACTTCTAAAGTCTGGACAGTTTTCAGTGAGAGAAAGAAAGTTAATATCTGCTGACTACTTTCTGGAAAGCTTCAGCAGCTAGTGCCCTAAGTGGATGTGATTTGCATGTGTGGGCTTCATTACTTTTTACATCTTCTGTTCATTGATGAACAAACTTAAACTGATAACTGCACATGAACTCTCACTCGTGGTGCATGGTACTACTTCTATGAGTAATAAAAGCATCAATACATGAACAACAGCAACAGTTTGCAGCTTATGAGCGATTATCTTAAAATCATGCCAAAAAACACAGTATTTGGGTCAGTTTGGAAGCTGACTCCAACAGGCTGTGATTTATGTTTTGTTTTGTTTTTTTATGCATGACTCTAACACAAACAAAACAGTTAGTGTGGCCCTGGAAAGACATTAAATCTACTTTCACCCTGCTTGTTAGGTCTGGTGTTGGTGTTGCTGACATCTGGACTCCTCACCTTGAGTTTGGAAAGCTGACCCAGCTCCTTTGCGGCATTAAATATCATCTGAGTGCCCTGTCAAAGAGAGATGGACGGACGAGTGAGCAGAAAAGGGAGAAAACCAGGAAGGGGTGTTTGGGAAATGTGCAGGCGAGAAGGATTTGCAAAGTGAAACGTGAGTGATGGGGAAAACAATAGATACCTACATTCTTTGTACGGATTTAACTGAAAATGTTTCTCAAACAAATAGGGTAAACGAGCTAACTTGTAATTGTTGGAGGGGAGGGCAGGAGAGGGGGAGTCGCTGAGGTTGAGGTGTTATAGTGTTCAGTCACTCAGTACTGCAAGGGCTCATTTGCAAATAAAGGTGGTTTTTGTTCATCGTGCTGCCATTTAAATGAAGTTTGATGCACTCTATCCATGGAGGGCAAAAGGTGACAATAGCTTCAGAGGGTAAAGATTTCTGTGTTTTTCATGCTGTAAGAGGCTACATACACATACTTACAATAACCTAAGAGAAGATGAACAAGAGTGAGAAATGGCAGGATAGATGTTAATGTTGAATCATAGTTTATTGCATGGGAAACATTACATTTCAGAGAAAAGAGAAGAGAAGATGAAAAGGGTGAAGATAAGAGGAGTGAGGGTGTTTTTTTTTTTTTGGCATACCGTCTGATCTGTAAGTGTTGGAAGAACGATTGTCTTTTCCATTGTGTTCATCACCAGTTTCCACAGTTCCTTCAGCACTCTTTTCAGAACTGTCTTCTCACAGATCTTAGCAAAGAGTGACAAGCTGAAACATAAAAACACACAATCTCAGCTGACAGAAACAAAAGGAAAAATTTCCAGATCTCTAACTTTATTTGATGCCCCACTAAAAAAAGAAGCCTAGATTCTGTGTAAAATAGAAATGAAAACAGAATGATTTCAAAGTAATCTAAACTGGCACAAATACAAGATATCAGGTGCTAAAACTAAGACGTTTTGAATGATGATGCCAGAATTGCATTTAAAACAAACTGAGGCAATAATAGAAGATGAGAAAAGTAACAACAGATTTGTGAAAATGCTCAAAAAAAGGTTAAATGAAATGAAAAAAAAAAAAAACATTTGAGCACAATAAAATTAGTGTCAGTTGGTGAGTGAAGCATCAGTCTGAGTCAAGATTCTCCACTCGGAAAGTCTGTGGGCAATTTAATGTTTCTTAGTGAGCTCCAAATAGTTCAGTAATTATCTACATACATGACATCATCAAAGGACTGTGAGAAAGCAGGGTAAGTACATGCACATGGTTCATAAGGCCATAAAGTAACACTGAATGAACCTAAACGCAATTTAAAAACTTCATTAAAAACAGAGACACCAGTCTGACCTTAGGAACATCTAAGAGCTGCCGGTGTCAGTTTACATTAAATATAAGGTTTAAATGATGTGTAAATTATTGCAATGGCATCTGTAGGGTTTGTTTTAACTCCAGCTCAAAGACACAGGAATGATCTTTACCTCACTTGTGAAGCTGACTGTCACGTTCAGTTTTGGTATTAATGCTTCAGTTTCCATGTTATAACAAAACTTACTGAGTTTCATAATATAAAGGGAAATGAACAATTATTTCTACACATAATCTGCCCCTTTTGAATAATTTCTCAGAAAATTCTGCTTTAAATATATAGTTTTAAAAAACTGCAATTTTTCCTGTTTTTTTTTTTTTAACTGATAATAGAAAGAGGAAACAAAAGCAAGAATCTGGGTGAACATTCAACGCCAGAGACTGACTCATGCTTCAGGCAGCTTTTAAGCACTTCTGTCATACTTACTTGCTGTCCAGAAAGTCCATGATGGGTTGCAGGACATTGTCAGCCTCCTGCACTACACTGCCATTGGCTGGGACAGTCTGACCTTTCACCTGGGCCAAGATGTCCCCCATTTGCCTCACGTTATCCTCGATCTGGGGCTGGAAACTGTAACACCGCACAGAAAGAAAAACATAATAGAGTTTGAAGGCAGCTGGAGAAACCTGCTGTGACCGGTTTCAGGCAGAATCAAACAAACACTCGCCTCACAGCGAAGATGCGGCTGAGGTCGTCCATGACATTATTCAGTTTGTTCTGGAGCTCCTTCAGGAAGTCACTAGCCTCCACATTGAGCTGGAGGAAAGATAGATGTGATGAGTACAATACCTGTTCCATATTAAGACCAGAAAAAAAAGAAAAGAAAATCTATGGAAACTCACATCTTTGCCTCCCATGGCCTCAAACATTTTCTCAAGCTGAACTCTGAGCTGCTGAATGTTATTGATTATGATACATGGCTGTGGGATGAAAGAGGGAAAAAAAATCATTACACATATACATACCTCTGTCTCTTTCTCAACGTCCCTCCCTTTTCAACTCTCCTCCTAACTTTTTTTTTGTAATAAATCAAAGTCAGGTCCATTAACTATTTTTATCGCTTCTTTGGCAAAAACACCGCTGGTGATGCAGAGCAGGAGAAGCTGGAGTTTTCAGTAATTACTGTTCCTCTGGGGCTGCGCTGCTCTCAGTGGGAGTGCAGCCTGCTTTCTCCCAAGCCTAGACCACTTTCAGCTAATTACACGGGCCTAATTCACTTTGAACGCTGCAACATGGTCTCAACCATCGAACTGAAGAGCAGTTTATTGCACTTAAATTAATCAACTTGACCACAAACACGGCATTCATCCAAAAATACAGTTGAAATGGTGCACATTCCTATCTCGTCTCCATTTGTTGTGTCAGAAACTTCACATCTGTTATGGCTCCTTTCCTGTCTGAAATATCCCAAACACCTACCACTTTCTCCTTCTTGACATGATTTGGAAAGTCCTTTGCTATGATGTCAGCATAAGACAGCAGGACGTTGCCGATGGTCTAAGAGAAAGAAGCAGTAAGACAGGCATTACATCTGAGGGGCTACTGAGTTAAGAATATTCTGTGAAACCATGAGGAGGAGAAAGTCACCTTGGCGAATCGCTTCATGTAGTTGCCAACAATCTGAGGGTCAGGACATTCCAGCTTGCGGATGATTTCGAAACTCTGATTGAGCTGAGAGAACACGTCGACCACCGAGCAGGAGAACAAAGCGTGCTCAGATGTGACCTGGAACTGGAGATTGAAAAGACAAACCAGATAGAAAAGTCTAAGAAAGTGGATAAGGATAATCCATATTATTGTCAGTACATACGTTATGAAATGCACTGAAACTTGTCCTCTGCTTTTAACCCGTCGCTAGTTAGACTAGGAGCAGTGGGCTGCTGAAGCACCCGGGGAGCAGCTGGAGGTTAAGGGCCTTGCTCAGGGGCCCATAGTGGCTTGCCTTGGTTAACCCAGATTGAACCTGGGTCCTCCACGCCCAAACCCACCTCTATAACCACTAGGCTACCACTCCCTGTACAAGTGTTTCGTGGTGCAGAGATTTACTAATAGTGACAGTAAAGAGTTTGATTCCCAGAAGAGCCATCACAAGGAACAATAACACTAATTCTGTTCAGCTGCCATGAGTGTAATAAAAAGACTCTTGAGAAGGTCCTCAGGAGGAAAGCAGGTGATCAGATGGTGATGATTGCGCTCTCATTAGTAGGCCAGCCGTTATCGCAGAGGTGAGTAGTGTTACAGTATGTGACTTAGTCTATGGACCACCTTTTTGCTGACACAGGAAAGCAGAAGCTGCCTCAGGTGACAGTAATTGGACCCAAAGGATCCCTGATGTATGACTTTGGAGAGTCTTCAGCCACCTTTTAATCAACTTTTTGCTGTGTGGGTATGTAGGTGTAAGCGGACCGAGACTGTGAGATGCTGGGTGGTATCTGTTTATGTGTTCACATCGACTGAAACACCTGCTCTTTTTCCAGTGAAGTTTTAGTCACATGACTTCGGTGTTGAGTCTTTATTGATCGCCTTGAGACCTTCAGCCTACTCTTCTCAGCTTGGAATGTGCTGACTCGTGGAGATTCATTTGCATAAGAAATGCGTGAATACAGTTTTGTGGGGGTGCTACAGGTTGAAGATTGCACTTAAGGTTTTATAATTTATTCCACTGCTCTCTCAGCAGAATTTGATTTTTCAGTCGACTTAAACCTGTCTGTTACTTTTTTTTTCACCAGATTTGTGAAAAGAATTAGAGACAGAAAATTCCTTGAACAGCTTCTCCTGAACTTAGAAATAGGGATGTGGTGTTTATTTATTTTTTTGATGGAGAGATTTAAGCAACAAGTATTGCTTCTGTTTGGTAACAATAGCCTGAAAATGTCCTGATAGGTCAACATGATGTTTAAACTCGAAGCGCAGACAAAAACAGTTACCCCATCTTTCTTGTCCCTCTCTAGAGCTCCATGGAGAAAATCTCTGGACACTTCCTCGTTTTCATCCAACCACATGATGACAAATGGCTCAAACCAGCTACACAACAAAGAATGAACAAGATCCATTTATCTTTGGCATTGTGGTGAATGTGTCAGAAAAGATATGAAGCTACACAGAAAATACTCACGCTGGATATTCAGGTACGTGCTTCTGGAACGTAGGCAGCTCCTTGCAGTACTCGTTGTAGAGCCACTTCACTTTGAAGTGTAAATTCATGTAATCTGCACTTTTACACAGGCGCTGCTTCTCATGCTCTGAACATCAAAGATAAAAAACTATATGACTATTCACCCCTCCACAACCCTTCTCCCCATATAGTTTACAGATTAAAAAAAAAAACACAGAATCTAATATTCACTTGTTCTGATGCCATTACTCAGAAGAAAAAAAAAGATGCAGAAAAACATACCCTCCATGGCATATTTCATATCTTGTGCAAACATGTTCCACATGACTTCAGCACTGATCTTGCCCACATTGAGTTCTTGGGGAAACCTAATGAAAGACATCACAGCACTCAGTCTTAATTCTAACTTTTGTTCCAGTTATGGTACCACATTATTTATTAAGAGGCACATTTTTATGTAACTCCACCAGAACTTGCTCTCTATGTGCTAAAGAGCCACAGAAGTAAAAATACTTTAAGAGCAAAAGACGCCATTATCCTCACTGTTTCCAAAATAAATCCCACAAGCTCATTTAAAATTATTACAACAATTAACTAAATGCTTCCATTCTAACCCCAAGTATTCTCTGTCTTCATTTTCTATTTTAGAAGATAATAAGGCTGTTTAACTTTCCCCATCTCAAATTTCATTGCTATGCACTGCTTCCAGCAAACCCCTTATAATTAACGTCTCTTCTAAACTGCCTCCTAAACGTTGACTATTCGATGTCAATTTGGGAACTTAGAACACTTCTATAACAACACACTCACTGATTAAGGCAAGGAGTGTACGAGTTTTTATCCTCTTCTATGATAGAAACAATGAGGGTGATGAGTTTTGACCAGAAGTCCAGGTTTTTGATGCTGGGACCCTGCTCATCTGGAGGGACTGCTTTTGACTAGAAAGAGAAAGACATTGTGAATTTATAAATATAAAAGCCCGTGTCCATCAAGATTTTCTTTTGTTATAGCACAATCAGGAGCACTAAAGCGTGGGAGTACTGCAACAGCAACATCCATACACATGCATTTTATGTACATGAACTCACAGGGTCTGTCTGATATTCCCTGTTGTAGAGATCGTGGCAGTTGTTGAAAATGTACTCGTAGGTGGAGTTGAGACAGGCTTTCACACAGTCCTTCACCACCTGACTTGCCCTGGGGGGACTCTGCAGCTCCTGGACCTGAACACAAATGGAAAACAACATTTAGTTGATTCAAAAAACAGAAAGTTTCTTCAGTGTTTCAGCAGAAGGTTTACTTTCTGGGAATTTAACCAGAGCGGATAAAAAAAAGAGACACAGGCATAGCTTCACACAATTGAGTTTAATTAGTTTAATATGATTGTTTTTTCTCATTTATGGGAAATAAACTGAACAAGAATTAAAATAAATCAAAATAAAATAAATCCTAACCTTCATCCTGAAGAACGTGATGCTAGTCAGCAGGTCAACAGTAGACTTGAGGTCCTGTAGCCTTTCAGGACTGCTGGCAGGGAAGTTATTCTTAAAGCACACAAAAACACAGGGAACCGTTAGAAACTGCACAGCAGCAAACCAAACCAAACAATCACACCATGATGATCACATTCCCAGAACTAATGACCAGCTACTACCCACTCAGTGACACACAAAAATAGCACAGACAGATGCAGGCAGCAGGAGACGGATAATCACCAGCACCCACGAGGACATTTAAGCAGAGTATAAATTTGAAACAGCAGTAAGTACCCGATACATGGACAGGTCGATCCTCAGGGAGTTGTGCAGCTGATCCAGCAGTTTAACAAACCTCTCCTTCTGCACAGAAAAACACACAAGCAGAGACCAGAACACTGAGAAAATGAGATACCAGCAAGATTAATTGTTACTATTGTAAGACACGTAGTTTCATCAACTTACGCCAAAGTTTGATGCAGCAAATCTGTCCGAGGCAGAAACATTGTTGGATGACTGGGTGGTATGTGCGTAGTAAGCATTAATGTTGGCGAGGAGGGTGCTCATCACAGCTGGCACTCCTGGACACATGTACTTAGATGACAAGCAGGCAAAGTGGCTGTTGGGTGGAAAGTCAAGAAGATAAGAACATTTCATTAATTCCTTGCTCCTTTTGTGCATGTATTATTTATGGAATAAATTCATGTATGTCATAATTATTTATGAGTTTGAGTCATGAAGCTGTTCAAAAGAAAACACAATAACAGCGATGTTTCCATTTGTTTAACCTTTCTGTAATCTTAAAGTTCAAGATTCAGAGAAATGCTCAAAGGTACTGACGTCATGGCCTGGTAGATGGATTCAACACCGTATCTCATGGCGAACTCATCCACGATTTCCTGAGCCGTCTCCTCAAAGTACACCTTCCAAGCATCATCTCCTTTGGCGTCAGGGATCTTCACTACACCACCGTTTTGCTCTTCAGTGGTGTACTGGAACAGATGCTATGGACAGACAAGCAGACCTTTAGTAGCAATAGTGATTGTTTTATTAGTAAGATTAAATTGAGTTTATAATATAAATTACAAACTCTGAAGATCCTAAAAATATTTCCAGAAAAAGGCAAAAACATATTGATCAATTCATCTTATGACCATGACTTCCATTTAGACGATTACATTTTGTCACAACAAACGTACTCTTGTTATCTTTTTTAAATAAAACTAAACATTTCCAAGTACACAAAAAAAGTAAAAGATACTTTCCAAATTGACTAATATTTTTGAATTTGACCTGACTTGATTTACTGAAATGTATTAAATAAAAATAAATAAAACTTAAATTTCGCATGATTAAAGTTTTATTGAAAACAGAAAATAATCACAAACCAGTTGTCCAACCACATTACCTCATGCAGACAGGTGTACTGGACGTGGTAAGGAGCCACTGTCTCTTCTCCTTTAATCTCCACACTGATTTGCATCCGGATGGCTCCCGACACAGCAGACTTATCTGTTCTTTTGTCTGTTGCAAAAAAGTAAGATCCACACACCCTCTTAGCTGGATGAAATCTGCTCCATCTACAGCAGACGAGCACTTCAGATATCTTTTTCTTGTGTTCTTATCTCTGTGTGACTTGACGCTTCTCTCATCCATCTCAAATTCTCCTTCGCCTTTTGTCTCATCACACAAAACTCACCCAGGTTGTACCAAACGTCCATCTCCCCGCTCAGAGTGCGGACTTCAATGATGGTTTGGCCCAGGAAGTCATCGCTCTCACGTTTGAACCTCTGTTTCACACGAGACTTGATGTCATCGTCCTCATCCCACACTCGGACCTTGATGCGGTCAGAGGAGTTGTGACATTCACTGGAAGAGGGGAGACAGAGAATTGTTGGCAAACATAGTCCACAACTGGAATGAAAATACAACAGGGTATTCTAGAGATCCAACCGTAATAAAATGCTTCATTTAAAATCTTTGAGATAATGAACCTTGAAAAGAACATGTGAGAATATGAAACCATTAACACTTTCACAGCTACTCACAAGTGAAAGTTCTCATCCCAGACAGGGTTAAGGTTGCCGTAAATGGTTTTGGTCCTCTTCTTCGTCTTTCCGACTTGAACAGTCACATAAGGGTCACTGGAGCCTGTTTTGTCTTTAGCCTGAAGACCCTGAGCACACACAACTGAAGAAGAACACTGATTTTCAAAGAAACATCTTGATCATGCCTTTTTTATAATAAATATTGACTACTCAGTTTTTTTTAATACATCAGCCTAAACAAAATAACACCACTGAAGGGCAGCATGATGTCTGTTTCTGGATCAAAAATGCTGGGTTCCACTAAGGAATAAAATAATTGACTTAATTTCACCTGTGATGCTGATTTTCGCTGACCATTTCGAGGTCCCGTCGAGCACACTTTGCTTGATCTGTTTCATGTGTGTAGCATGTGTTGTTTTGTCGAGGCCAAACACTTCTTGGATTAACTCAAAGATCTCTGGCTTGTTCCTCTCTCTGATCTTCATACGATCCTTCAGGACCATGATGATGTTCTGGGTTCGGACCTCTGCCCCATGCTTTGAGCTCTTCTCTGCAGCTCCTGAAGAAACAAAGATGATGAAGTAGGATGCAGGAGATATGGCTGATATTTTTAACACACAAGCATGGGAAGCATGGCCTGAAGAGACAGAGGCTGAGAGACTTCTCAGCAATACATGTCTTTAATATCGGGCACCTATTTATGATAGCAGGAAATCCTCGGGCCACCTTAAACTCAAAAGCTCCAAATATTCCACTAAACCACAGATCCAATTATTGAGGGGCTGTAAACGGTGACATGTTCTAGGAAACAAGATCTTACAAGACTCTTTGAACATAATAGAGAGATAAATTACACATTTAATGGACTGATTGAAATCAGAATGGCAACTGATTAAGTCACCCCAGTGGAGAAGAATTAGAAAGTAAAATAGTTGCAAAGCCTGTGGACAGAAGAGGAAGAGAAAAGAAGCAGCAACGTGACATGACATTATTCAGAAGATAAATTGGAAAAGAAGAGGGAGGAGAATGTGAGAGTGGATAGAGGACAAGAATAATGGGATGTCAATTGAGCAGAAGAATCAAAAGGAGGAGCTAAACGAGTTGTGTTGAGGACATGGTGCATTTTCCCGCAAATAAATACAGGTTCAATGTTTAATAGCAGGCCTTCAAATGTATGTGCAAAATTAGTGTGAGCTTACTCTGCAGGCAGTCGGCATTCAGCAGATCCTGGCACTTTTCGTGACATTTGACGCCACACTCAGAGCAGCGCATGCCTTGGCGGGCGATACCCCACAGCAATCCCTCACATTCATAACAGTAAGTGGGGGTGGTTGCTGTCCACACCTCAAAGTTGTGTGGAGTAGTGGAGGAGATGGGGTAGATCAGAGCCTGCAGAGTCTTCTTATAAACATGGCTCTTCTGTGAGTGCCGCGTTGGACAGAAAGAATAGTTTGATTCCAGCAATGATTAAAAGTCGTAAATTCCTGATGAAGAATTGTGGAAAAGAACTGTGAGGAAGAAACCTACCAATTCTTCATTACCAAGAGTGGTGGAGGCCATGGCAGAGGTGATCCCAGCTTTACGGGAGTTCTGTACCAGAGACTGAGAATGAAAAGAAAAACAGAAAAGTGTTTGAACGGCAACCACAGTTAAGATGTCCAACGGATTTAGTTAAGGGATAAACATTTACTTACCATCGCCTAATGAGGCCAGGCCGTGATGAAACACAGATGGAGAGTTAAAGGAGACAAAAGTGTGAATAAATAAAACATTTCAAATAATGAGCTTTTAAAATTTTTACAATTTATGTGTTTCCCTGTTATGTGAGAGAGCTAATTGCTATAAATCTGAGTACAAACAGAAAAAGAGAGTAGCATAGCTACACTGATAAGTTATTCGTATAACATTAACGACGCAGTTGTGCAAATACTTCATTTATTAATAAATCAAGCTCTGATGTGTGTGAAGGGCTGTAGTCTACATCTACATATATGTGTGCATATTGACTGTTTATTGCAAGAAAAAGAAGTGCTGGAAAATTGAAGAAGTGACATCATGTGTTGACAAAGAAAAAGTACCTAGCAGACAGAAGCTACGCTGAGAGGATGATTGAAAGTGGAGAGCCAACAATATATTTACAAAAATGACTTGAGTTTGTTCTGTATTACAGTATTTGTTTGTGTTTATGGTTTTTCTCACCAGATCTCTGACAAGAGGAATAGCTTTCCTCTTCCGAAGATCAGGCATGCTGTCAATGCTGTAGAGAGCTCCTCCCATTCTGAATAAGACAACGTTCAAACATTATCAATTCATGCATGTTCTCATGACTTCTTACATAAGGTCAGACATGAAAAATACCAAAATATCTAACTATGAACACATTTTACTCCCCACAGGCTGATGGATTTACTTTTAATCAATGTTTCTAAAGCTAGCCCAAACAAGGACTTTTTCAAGGACTTAACTGGAAAGTTTAATTACTCAGGCTGACTTCCCTTAAATAGTAATCATGGCACTCCACATGCATGGATATAACTGCTGCTGTTTTATTTTGGTAAATAAGCACCTCTTCTGCAGGCATTCACAACCCTATACATAAGTCTGCCAGCTAAGTTCATGGCTGTCAAAGCGCCATTCAGCATTTATTTGCTTCAAGTCATGAACTGAGCAAACCTGTGAATCAAAATGAAACAAAAGCACAGAATTTCTTGACATAAGGGGGCAATTTCAGTCTGGACCAGTGGTGAGAGGTTTCTCAAAATGAGCTCAGATAATGTCACTTATTTAATTACTGCTTTAATTGTCACGTATTCAGCATGCCTTAGATGGAAAACATGAAAATAATCTGACATTACTTACCCTCCTTTACCAAACCACAGTGAGCTGGAGGTCTCTCCTCGCGCCTGAGGGAGATTGAGGAAGAATATTAAAAGATGAGAAAAGCTATCTTGTATTTGTCCTGTAGCCCTTATTAAGCCTCCCACAGTGTATGAATTAGGCTACACAATAGTGTGGAGTTGTTGTATGAGTCTCCATACATTATATCCCATTTGTGTTTTGTTGTGACAACAGAAGACAGTGATGGGTCAGCAATAACTTTTATTAAAAAAAGTTTTATGTTAACCAGATGAAGTAAAAGAAAAATGCAAGTTAAGAAGACAAAAGCCAAGAACAAGCAGGGGAATATTTTTCCCCTATTAGCTACCCCTGTTTTATGTTGCTGAAGGAAAAACTGGATCAATAACTAAGATCAAATGAATATTTAAACATATACTGATGACATATATTGTATATGTCATCACCCATTTATCAAAAGAAATGCCAAAGAAGTATGAGAAGAAAACAAATAATTAATTAATAATCTGTAAGTGTGCGAACCTCTATTAAAGAACAAGTTTTGACAGTTTGCTGCTCTGGCAAATCCAAGTGTGTGTTTGTGTGAGGTCAAGGAGAAAAAAAACCTGAGCAATGACGATAGAAAAGCAATTTTTGCACCCTATCAGTCTGGGACGGAATGGAGAGACATTTCCAAAGTGAGAAGAAATATGCACAAATAAAAACCATTAAAAAATATTGTCAATTTTCCGAGAAGTCCACACCTCACCATGTTCATTCTGAGGTAGGATGATGTAGTGGTCAAAGAAACAGCTAATTAATAAATAAATAAAAGCACTTCAGATTCCACAGGCCTCGTTTATCATTGGTTTGCATGTTAAATATTAAATTTGATGAATGTGGAGCTACAAGGAGAGCCTTAATGCACAGCACCATGTTTGGTACCAAAAAAAGTTAAACAAATAAATACATCACCAGCGTATTTGAACAAAACACCTTGTATAAACTGCCAAGTGTGGTGGTGGAGAGATGTTGGTTTGGAATATGTTTTAAAGCCACAGGACCCGGAGGCCTTGCTGTCACTGAGTTGAGATAAACCACTCTGGACACAAAGTATGCTAGGCTATCTGTCCAACCGCTAAACGCTGGTTGAAAATGAATCATGCAACAGGACAGTGATCCAGAGCACACCATCAAATATGCAATAAAATGCCAGAAAAAGAGAAGAATAAAGGCACTGCAAAAGCCAAGTCAAAATTCAGATGTCGACCTGCTCAAGACCTTAGGCTGTTGTGGGACCTTTAGAGAACGTTGCATAAACTAAATCCTGCAAACCTTAATGAACTGAAGAATAGACCAGAATTCCTCCTTAATTATGTGAAAGACAGACAACGTAAAACTGAAAACAATTACTTCTAAAGCTGCTGATTTGAGAGGTTTCTTTGGTTTTTCATACACAGTTTCTGCATTTTGTCTTAGTTTTAGTTAAATAAATAATGACACGGTGTAACTATGTCACGTATTGTTGTCTGAATCAGGTTATTTACACCTAACAATTTAAGCTGGTAAGGACCAGAGGATTTTTAATTGCCCTGGAACATAAAGTCTTAAAAATGACACAGGGTGTACATTTCACATGAATGTATCTGAGCAACCAGAAAAAGTGTGGCATATAAACAAACCACGTGACAGAGAAGATTAAATTGTTGTGAAGATGGAGTAACAAAGTGAAGGTGCTTGCTATAAGACAGTGAGAACTTCAACCAGATGCATCTCCTTCTTTCTCTCAAGCAACCATTCAGGCTGTACCTACCTGTCAGCATGCTCCAATGATGGCCGAGCAAAGTGCATGTGAGTGTCACTATGGGAATGACATGAAACTGAAAAGAAAACAAAGTGGGTAGGCACAAACAAAAAAATAACAAAGAGGGGAGGGGCAAATGCACAAAAACGCGACATACATCAACATAAACATTAAAGCAAGTGATTAATTCTTTGCACAACTGAATTCAAAGGTAATGAATAAATAAAATATGCAAGTGAAAACTGATCAAGCAAAAGTAAGTGTGTTGAACTAAATCAAGCAGTTTTATCAAGCAGTGCAGTGGTGCTTTATCCAAACTAAAACAAACATAGTCTTATTTTAAGAAAACCAAAAGGTATCAATTATAGAAGATGAAACACATTAAGTCTGCTTTCTGGTGACTTGCAAAAAAACACGATCAAAATAGAATTCAGGAGCTTCCTGTCTGTGCCTTGTCTGCACATCAATAATGCACAACACATATATTTTTCAAAGACTCAGTAGACACTTTTGGAGTCTCTTGAACTTAGATATGGTGTATGTTTAATGTTACAGGGTGGAGCTGAATCATGCCTGCAGCTCTGGGCACTGACTGGACTGAAGTTTAAGGTGGAACAGAGTTCTGGGATGAACTGATTGACTTACCTCTCGAAGCTGCTCTAAAACCTTGTTGTAGAGCCTTAGCCAGTTCTCTTTAGCTCTCACTGCTGGATCAACAGGCTCTTTGGGCTCCTCTATAACTGGAGGACTAAAGACAAAAATATGTTTTTGTTTCTTCAGGAAACTGTTATATACAGTATATATCCTTTATAGTTTATTTTTATTGATAACTCATTTCATTTATTTATTTCACTTTAAACCTTAACTCATACCTCTCAGGTGGCATCTCTTTTTCCTCCTCTGGCGTCAGTGGTCTGCTCCCTTCCATATGCTCCTCTTTCTCCTCCACAGGAAGCTTCTCCTCATGCTGAGCAGGGGGGGTCCCGGGCTCTTTCTCCTCCATCATATCCTCTTCTAACCACAGCTCTTCATCTAACTTGGGAGCCTTGTCCTCAACAGCAGCAGACTCTGTGGTGGAGGGATCACTGACGTGGGACTGAGATAACGTAGTGGATGGAGTCTGCTGGGAGGAAGGGCCTGTAACAGTGGAGGGTGGCTGGGAGTTAGTCAAAGTGGCTGGGTGGGATGGGGGGACAGAGTTGGCTGCAGCAGTTTGGTGCTGCTGAGGTACAGCTGAAGCTGGAGGGTGAGACTGGGCAGGCTGGGTGGTGGGGACTGAAGACAGGAAACTAGAAGCCAAACCTGTAACTGCAGCTGTTAGAGGTTTAGCCATTGAGAAGAAGGAAGTGGCAGATGGAGGTGGCTGGGGCTGAGACTGTGTTTGAGGCGGATGTTGTTTTGGTGGTTGGGTTGTTTGCTGACCAGTTGGGGGCTGTGCTGCTGGCACCATCCCAGGAGGATGAGCCAGATTGGACGTTTGGTTAGTGGTTTCAGAAGGTGGATCTTGTTGGTGTAGGGAGGTCTGTTTCTCCAGAGGAGGTCTGGAACTGGGTACATCAAGTGATGGGGCGGCAGTTGATGTAGGGGTAGGAGTAAATGGTGGTTCTATGTCTTCACTGAGAGTCCCATCCAAATTGTATAAGTCCTCATCATCATACATCATCTCCTCGTCCTCATAGAGGCCTTCCTCTTCTCCCTCATACAACCCTCCATCATCTCCCTCGTACAGAGCCACCTCTTCTCCTCCATCTTTGCTGTAGCCACACTCGTCACTGTATGCCCCCTGAGTCTCATCCCAGTCTGGAGAGCCTTTACTGTAGCTAACAGAAGAATGGCAGGAGTGGTAGGAGTCATTCTCATCATAAGGGTCCCTTTCCCCGTACTCGCCGCCATAGTCCTCCTCACTTAGTTGACTGCTGCACCGACTGAGTTCTGCAGACGATGCATAGCTGCCAGTAGGACTGAAGAGAAGAGTAGAGAGGAGAAGACAAGACAAGAGAGAAAAAAAAGAGAGATTATTTGTCATAATGTAAAAATGCATATAGAGTACTGTACTGGACAAACTTATGGTGGGGACACTTAATATAGCATTGGAGATTCCTTCTCAACACCTTTTCTTCAAGGCTTGGGGCAGACAGTAGTATTGCTCATGGTAAATTAATGACAAACTGTAAAAATTCAAAAGTATGAGAAAGGGAGGAAATCAGAAAGGTGACAGGCTTTCAAAACACACCAAAATAATAAGCAACAAATGTCCGGAAAAACAATCAGAGAAAACTTATTCATGCAGCTCAGTTAATTCAAAACTGAATAAAGGCACCAAGAGGAATGAAGATGAATGGAGAAGGGGAGAATGAATGGAAGGGAGTGGTGAGCACAGAGACAAAGTAGTGAGGGAGGGGGAGTAGAGGAGGGATGAGATGGGAAGGAGCAGGGTAGGGTGCATGGGTGGGGGTTGCCCTGTCCAATAGCGTCTAATCTTATTTGCAGTATTGACCATTAGCTTGCCAGTTGAATAATTCATAGAGCAGGAGGTGGACAGATGCACATTTTCATTCCCTATCTCAGAGAAACACATCAATAAATGCTGAGAACTCTCACTGAAAATAACTGAGGGAAAAACAGCAGCGGGTCTGAATGAGCTAATAAAATGGATGTACAAATATCTTGGCTAAATCTCATTTACTGTATTCATTCAATAATAGGGCCTGGTAAGTGAATATTTTTTACTTTTAACACAACAATAATAGTGCATATAATAAAATGAATGACGGTCTAATTTCATGGAGCTGCTTTTATTGGCTGGCTCACTGTCACACCTTCATTGACTCACTGGTACGTGAGAAAAACAGGCTCATTAGCTTTTTCATTTCCTCCTCCATGCTGGTGTCACTCGGCAGGGATCTTCAGCTCTCTCTGGAGTGATTCGCCACCGAGTGTGAAGTGGCAAGGAAAATAATCAGCACGTCCAAATCTGAGATCTGGTTCAAGATTTGGACATGCTGGAGCAGAGGACTGACAGAGGGGGTCGGAGTGGCATCTGCAGTAGTGTGGACTCTGTACCAACATGTTCTGGTGAAGAGGGAGCTGAACCAAATGCCCGAGCTTACTGTTCACTGGTCAGTCTTTGTTCTTACCCTCATCTATGGTCATGAACTCTGTGCAGTGACCAAAACAGCAAGATTGCTAATGCAAACGGCTGAAATGAATTTTTTCCGCACGGTGGCTGGACTCCCCTCTAAAGATAGGGTGAGAAGTTCAAGTTCGTCTGGGAAGAAAGCTGCTGCTCCGCCACATCAAAATTAGCCAGTTGAGGTAGTTTGGGCATCTGATTAGGATACTTGCTAGACACGTCCCTGGGGAGGTGTTTTGCACATGTCCAACCAAGAGAGGGCTTCAAGGTACACCCAGAACATACTGAAGAGTTTATATTTCTTAGCTACTCTGGCAATGCCGTGGCGTTCTCCCGGAAGAGCTGAAGAAAGTAATCAGATAGAGGGAGGTCTGGGCCTCTCTGCTAAGACTTCCTCCCCTATGACCCAAACCCTAATAAGTGGAAGTTAATGGGTGGGTCGATAGTGGTGCCATGTAAATTCATTTAACAGTCAACAATGGTTTCACTGAAATAAATTTATACATATCAAAGTACATAACATGAAAGTGTAATACCAGTTAGACAACAGCATCTACCTAAACATTAGCTAATATTAGCCATCACAAACTGCTCAGTCAAGACTAACTAAGCCTTAAGGAACAAAAGTCCTAAGTGTTTTTAATCTGGATACATGACTTTTTACTGAATAAAACTAAAGTTTTAATTGATAAAAACATGATGATTCTGTTTGTTTTTAAGAGTAATGTTTTTACCCATTCAATGAGAAAAATACCCAAATACTTGCATGTACATTGCAGTTTGGACCTGATAATGAGGTTTGTGTATTAAATCTTTGAGATATTAAGAAGAACTTGACTACTAATGTGCCAAAAGTGAGCTGAAAAAAAAAAAGGAATGTTGGGCTTTGGTGAAAATATTATGTGTATTTGACATAAATGAAAACAAATGAATTTCCAAATTCACACCTGACAGTTCTCTGATGGTGGTAGTCGGGGTCTTGGCTGTTACCAGAACGTGGATATGAGAAGCTTCTGGAGCTGCGGTGCTGGTGGCTGATGGGATATTGGTGGACAGAGGCATTGGGCTGGGATGTGCTGTAGTAGGGAGGGGGGATGCTGTTACTGGTTTCACTGCGATAGTCGCTGTCTCTGTCGTCCACTGCACTGTCTGGATCTTCATCTACACAGAAGCACATGAAAGGCATTACATATGGGAAAATATATTTGATTTCTTGGGACCTTTCAGCACATTATTAGATGAGAAAATAAGGTTTTAAAATTTTATATCATAAAATTTTTTTAAATTTCAAAGAAATGATTGAAAAGACCGATGCTCTCAATTAAAACAACCACCACGTGGCACTGAGATAAAAGCCTACAATCACCTATGAACCTTCTTTTTGTGCTACAGTAGTTAAAATAGTTTAAAATTTAGATATGTTGACTAGTGAAACAGACCCATGCAGGTCATATAAGGTCCATTTCTACATGAAACAGGGTAAAAAACATAAGCTCCTTTGATCTAAGATTCACCATCGTAACTCAGCATACATCTGCTCTGCTCGCTTGAGGAGATGTTTCACTTTTCTGTGGTGTTCATAGATCAAAGATTACCATCCCAGAGGGAAGTGATGATAGACTTTAACAGTGCACAGCAGTCAGAAGTGAAACCAGCTATCTATTAATCATCATAATCTATCACTGTTCTCCACAATCCTAAAGTCAGCTAATAAATGTGACTGCTGCATTGCTTACACCTTCGTCTTCATCTGCCTGAGTGTGTATGTAAAAGCTAATTAAAAATCATCAAACTTAGTGGCTCACTTCATCCATGTCCCTACATGTCTCACTGTCTCTCTGTCTCCCCGAAGGCACTCCATCAGCTCACCACCTATCATTACTCTGCTCTTGTCTTTCTTCTCTGAGTGAACAGAGATGAGAGTATTTGCTGCAGTTACGTGGGTGAGCCTGAAAGGCTCTTACACAAGACCATCTGCTGATCACAACAACAGGAAAAAGTGACAAGCAAGGAATCAGAGACATAGGTTATTTTGCATAAATATAGTAATGGGAAAAAATATCTTTCATTTCATGTTTAAGAGTTTTATGTGTGGTGAATGCATTATTAAAAAAATAATCTTTCCCTTACTGGTTCTTAAAACCAGCAAACACAGCCTCAGATAAACAACTACGCAACTATACTGAGCCATTACTTATTCAAGAAAAACTAAGTCAAGTGCAGAAGCATAATTTTAGTATCTGTAATCACAAAATTTTTTTTCATCGTGTACTAGTATGTAAACCTTTAGAAGTGAAAGGGTTTTACTTTTTTTCACAACTGCATGTTGCATGTTTATGTTCATTAATTACTATTTTCTGTGTGTTTATCTGGAGAGCTTAATATTTTTATATTACAAAACAATGCCTCTTAAAATGAATGATCTGTTGCCAGTTGTTGTGACAGTCACAATAAATGCACTTTACCGATTACTGAGAAAGACAAATTTGGGGAAATAAATATAATTATGTGGAACCAGAATCAACATTTTTTTAATATGCATAATTTTGTTGACAGCTTATGCTTAGCTCTGAAGCTGTTCAAAGGCAAATGGTGTAACAGAAATCATTTCAACAAATATATGAACATAAATATTCCCTTTAAATTTAGGGGACGTAACAGGGACAGTTCACCTACTGTTCAGTCAAAATAATTAATTATTAACAAATAATTCTTCAGAAATTGAACCAAACATGCTGCTTCATTTCAAATGTAATTTAAATCGGTCTCAGAGTGAAAACAATGAAGAAACTGTGGTTCATAAATACTGTATATATCGTAATCATTGTATATGATCTTACTTTGTTGGTCTCCCCATAGACTCCAGTTACCTGCAACCAAAAAGAAAGCTGTCAGAACTGATTTTATTATGAACTTTACTGGTGGTAAAAGCTAAACCTGGATTCAACCATCAATGCTTCACTCCTCCCAGATGTTGTCAGTGATAGAAAGAGAACAAGGAAGAAACGTTTATCCCCCGAGGAACTCCTACTGCCCCAGACAGCTGGCTCAGCAAGCTCTGCAGACCGGGCCAACAGTCGAAGCGCAGAGGCATCCTGGGCGAGCTCAGCTCTGGACATCTGATAACACTATTGATTCTTTGAAATGCAGCAAATCGGGCCTGATACCTCTCTGACGCACAACAATCCATGTGTGGTTCAACACATAATGCACAAACTGAGTTAAAGCAATCTAATTATATCTCAACACCTTAATGCATGGTTTTCTGCTTTTAGTCAGTGACTGGTTACTTACAGCACTGAGTTCCTGGTGCACGGAGAGGCCGTTCCTGTTCCTCTTGGTATGAGTACTACAACCAAGAGAAGCAAGACCAGATGAAATATGTACATTCATGAAAGAGGTAATATGGTAATAAATTGGGGAAATTAAATGTGCATGTGTGCCTGTAGAGGGGGAAAATGTAACTGATTTTGGTCAAGTGTGGTGGAACATATTTTCCCAACTAATCATGTAAGCTTGTTCCTAAAACACAAGGACATGCAGAGGTATTAAATCAAACAGGTTGACAGCTTACATCTTGGTCCCTCATGGCATTCAGTTGCTCCAGTTTTTTGGCCCAGTAGCGTGCCTCATCCTCAGGGATATCTGAAAACAATCAGCCAGGCAAACTCAGGTGACAAAAATAGCCAAAATGAAGATTCACCTATGAAAACATCAAAATGAATTATGCACAAAATCGTTTGGCAAATGACAATAATGTTTAGTTAATAACAGATCTGACTGTCCTTTTTAACTACATAAAAATACAGTAGCAGGTACTTTTCCCAGACCTGAATACAGTAAGACTTAAAACTGGCCTTTTCACTTACAGCCCTAAAGTAGTATCCCTATAAATAGGTCAAGTCCACATATTGAGGAGTCAGGTGTACGATATTGATTGGAGGAAGAGGAAACAGTAGGAAAATGACACCTAATCAATGCTAAGAGGAACACAGCTTGAGCACTGAAAAGGAAAGGACACAAACACAGTCTTGAAAGCTTTATAGTTGGTCTGGAAAAGTTTTCACTGTTTGATGGGAAACTATTGTGGTGAAATAATGAATTTTCTCAATTTCCCTTTCAACTACAGATGAGAAGATGGTTTGCTGTAGTTTTGATTCATCTACAGTAATATCTGATTTTTATGTGAATACCATGTTCTCACCTAGCGGCAGCTCAAAGCGTGTATCGAGCAGCACCAGGTGCAGAGTGGGATCTTTGGTGCCACAGATCTCATTATCGGCCATGATGACCTGAGAGTCCAATGTGAGCCACTCCCCTGGACCTTCCTGTGAGCACAAAGGTTTGTTGCATTTGAAACACAGATGCCAGAGGTATGAAAAGTAATATTAACACTGCTTGTACTGTGAGCCTAACTACAGCTGAGCACAGCATGCACAATGACTGTGTGTGCACTACTAATGTGTTGATGGTGGTTCATGGCAAACCTCATTTGACTGTCGGATGCTATGGAGGGGAATCCACACGGTGCCGACCATAGTGTCCCAGATTAAACCTTTGTTCCACACCTCTACTGTTAGGCCCAGGTCGAGGCGGTTAATTTCACTATGAAGACAGAGCAAGATAGAAACTTTAAATAAAAATAAAAGCTAAGACACATTTAACAAGAGCTACGGCTACACATATTTTCAGGTGTGTGTGAGTTATAAAACATCAAATAATGAAGGCTGGTACACTAGGTGCAAATTTGCACTAAACTTTTGATTATGGTTTCATTTCAGTAGATGCTGAAATAATCTAGCCTTGAGCTTTTTCTTGATTCTTACCCCACTAATCAGCTCACAACCACACAAATGTATTTGGTGATATTTATACAACATTAAACTTTTTTAAAGTAGCCCCACCTGCAGCAATTACAACAGTAACATGGAGCTTACACAAAGATTAATAATGTAATGATGCAGTATATCATTTTACAGGGACAATGGCCAACCTTTAATTCAATATTGAACTATGTAAATAACACTGACTTTCACTTAAATAAGCCTTCCCATGCTTGTAACAATATCTCCTACAATTATGAAGTTTCAGTTGAGAATTAATTGTCACAAAAAAAAATAAATCAACAAATGAATTGTCCTTCTGATATTGCTATTAATGTAATAGTGAATGTAGCTTTTATAAAGAATAAGCATTTAGTGTAAATGAATACATAAATGGAAAAACTGTGGCTGTTGATCTATTAAACACATGGCAGGTATGCCAGATGTACAGCAGGAGACAAGAGTGCAACATTACATTACACAAAAGGCATAAACTCTGTCAAATGAATCAAAATAGAGTGGACATATGGCATTTCTTTAAAGTTAATTAGCATTTGTTTATTAAGGTCAAAACTATCAAGCCATAAACACTTGTGGAGTGTCTATGACCCGCTGAATAATTACAGGTAAATAAAGATGTTTATGACAATGATGCAGACATGATACACTTAAATTTATTTTACTGTCTACAGGGCTTCTTGAAGGGGATTTCACTTTTTAAAAACCTTGTTCTGACTAGACTGTTATTTGAGTAAAGGAATCTGGATACTTTTTTACTGCTGGTGCCTCAGTAATCTTGTCATAACCTCCAGGATTTATTTGCGGTCTTTCAGAGGAGATATGACATCTGGAAATCACTGGACTAATTGACACAGTTGTATCTTATAAATTATTCAATAACAGATTTATACACATTACTTAAAACCAGCTTCACCTAAACAAATAAAACAAGAAAGTGATGGAAAAACATTGTTGTATAAATGGTCATCTTTTTCTACACAAGTACTCAGACTTTATTACTTCTATGTTTTTATTGAAATAATTAATAATACCTTTACATAATTTCACTGGTAATGTTACTTAAGGATATATATTTTCCATGTTAGACATATCTAAGCTCTTTCACACACACACAAGATGTATGATTATTACTTATAGAGCTTGCTGTTACAAGTATAAGCTATATCTCCAAGGAAGAAAACCTGAGAAAATCTAATAAAGCATTTACGACACAGCAGGAAAGCGGGGAAAAAGAGTGAGGGATTATTAGGAGGGGAGAATGTGATGAAGGCAAAGTGATTGTATTGCATGCCTGCAGGGAGAAAGAGAGAAGTTTAATTAAGAAATAGAGGAAGTAGATTTCCCATCTCGGTGGTGACTTGTTTTAAGAAAAGTGCCTGTTTGATTCATGGCACTGACTGCAGGGGCAGAGTCATTTAAAGGCAGTTTGAAGGAGGACATGAGCTTCTCTCTGCTGCCTGAAAATTACATAACACAACTTCACTGATGCAACCCCAGTACAATGCTCAACGCCTCCAAACATCATACAAATACACAGGACTCCCCAGTCCTGGGCATTTGTAAAGGACCTGGGAGTCTGCCTACTGCATCCCACATCCTAAATTCTTTTCACCATTTACCGCCCATACGTTGCTACGCTGATTCACTCTGCAAGCCAAATACTCTGTGTTGTATAACCTAAGCAACTGCAGAGAGATCATTCAATATTTATAGAAACCTAAGCTTAAACAAACTCATTTAAAAGAGAAAAATGACTGCAAATGATCGACTGGAGAGCAAAAAGAGGAAGAGGGAGGAGTGACTATGAGGGGTGACGGGGTACGTATGAAATGTGGAGAGCAGGAGGGGCTGAAGCAGATGAAGATCAAGAAGGTGTGTTTAGAGGATGTGACAGGAGAGAGGGAAGACGAGCTGGGAGGGAGCCAAGATTTAGAATGAGGATGAGAGGGCCAGAAGTATTGAGGGAGGGCAGATGAAAAAGAGTATGAAATAGCTGTTGGAGGTGGAAAGGAAGTGCTTTATGAAACAATGCAAGGATAAAAGGCACTGAGGATGAAGGAGTGAAAAAAGGGAAGGAAGGGGGGAAAGCTGCTAGAAAGCAAGAGAATAAAAAACAATCAAGCAGCTGAAATGGAAAGAATGCATATGAAGAAGTAAGAGCTTTGTCAGAAGATGCTGAAGTACTCACAACATGAAGTCTTGCTCCCAGCTGGGCAAATTGCCCCTGACAGCAATGGTTGTGCTCTTCACATTTTGAACCTTTAAAGTCACATAAGTGTTGAACTTTTCTGTGAGGGCGAGAGGGATAAAGATGAAATGTTACAGTAAATATTCTCAGCTTTAGACAGCAATATTGTGGTCCCCGTCAGATGCTGTACATCTGTGACTAACTTCCTTCATAATGTGCGGTGCAACCTCATTCTGCTAAAAAATTTATGCCACATAAGAGCAGCTCTTTCCTCATATACCTTTTTCTACTTCCAGTCTCACAGGTCTTACCTTGGGGTCCATCCAGCTTGGCTTTCTTCACTGTGGAAACACAGAGAGGTTCATGGTGAGACACAGAAACGCCATCTGTTTTCACACTTAGGTCCCCTCTGTTCGTTACACAGACAGGAACACTAAAAGGTGCTCATGATACGTCGAAGCAAAAGTCTGCCAGTTCTATTAAAATGTCCTGTATTCAACCTGAAACTGATGGAAATGGCAGTGAAAACAGGATGAGCCATGAACCATTTAATCATTTGATTTTTATTACGAATTAACTTAATTACTTAATATTTATTATTCAGCATGGTGAATAAAAGAGCTAAATTATGTGGGATTTATTTGTTATGTCTTTCTTGTACATTGTATTCCAAAGGAAAATTCCCAACACTATCAAATGGAATCTGTGGGTTTTTTAAAAACATGTATGTAAAGCCCAGGCGCTCTCTCTGCAGCACTTTTTTACCAGCCTTTACGTAACTCACACATTCATTTTTAATGCTCCACTACTGACTAATCCCCACCACACACATACATGCTCTAGAAGATTCAGACACTACCCTGCAGATGTGTAGAGATAAGAAACGCGTTTACATAACAAAGAACATAGAAGTTCACTATGTTATTTAACCAAACCTATACTTTACTGTTACTTCTTTAGTAACAGAAGCAATTACCTCATCATTTTCTCCAGAGATTTTACATGCCAAAACCTAGTCCCAATAGGAACTACCATGAAATGGAAGTAAAAATTGCTCTATGTCAGCAAGGAACTTTCTGTTTCTCTTTTTCAAGCCTTTTATATCTTCCTTGTAACACTCACAAGCTCAGGCTACACCTGCAGCAGAGCCACGCACGCTAAAATGCAAAAATGCAGAGGCTCACTTCCATCAGTGCACCTGCAACAAGGATAAAAATATTCATCTCCACTGCCATTCACCCTCAGCAACCTTCAGCAAAGCTCAGTATGTGCAACACACGTGTTTACATGTCTATACTATCCCTGTATGTTGGTATCAAAACAGGAAAATAGAAAAAAAAGTGTAATATGGAAAGAAAAACTACTGTGACATACAGATGAAATTCAGCAGTAAGTTTGCACTTTTAATGGCCGATCACAGCAGCTCAGAGCTTGGTTCCTCCGTTCAGTGTGTGACTACACTAAAACAGAATTATAACAGCCCATGAGGATGATCAATAAAAAAGGAATTGGTTTTCAGTGGCAGAAAACTGAAGTGTAATGTTCGTATAATGTCATAAATCTCTTTGACAGGATGAGTTATGAAGAGAGATATGACAAGCACCTACAAACAACGCCGATGAAAACTGCTTGCATCTAAACACAGAAGACATCACAGCTACTGTGACTTACACTACAATTCATAAGTCTGTTGGGGGATCTTGTGTCGGATCAGCACAAATGTGGGTTGTGAGTGAAGAACCTGGATTCAGAAAACAAGGTCAAAGATGAATCTATTTATAACCAACTGATTAAATGACCTGACAGATCAAAATATGTTTGGCTTTCTTTAGCTGGGAGATATGGGGACCCATCCCAAGCCCCCAACAGTAAATTTTGTGCAGAAACTTCATTCACGCAGCACCTCTGACACAGCGTACTCTGGCTTATGAGAACTAAGCGGATTGCAAAGAAAACAGTCTCCACTGGGACTCGAGCAAACTGTTCAACTTGAACTAGCAGAGAACATAAACTAGAACATGTCTCAACTGACTTCAGCCATCTGACAGTAAAAAAAAGGGAGGGCTTGAGTCAAATAGACAGCACCTTATTATGAAGAGTCATATATACACAAAAATCTGCAACAGCCCTTGCATGGCAGGGTCCTTACACTCAGTGACTAAGTGAACAAAGAAAAAAAGACAGAAAAAAGTGGACTTCAAAGTAAATGGAATATCTGCAAGAATAAGAGGCCAAAATTTTCAGACTTAATCTCCGTCTGTGTCAGAATTCTGCTTCGTCTGCAGATGCGCCAGAGAAATGTTGCTTATTCAAGAGGCCCAAAGAACTGTGGAGGACAGGAATAGCTCCAGTCAGGTAAGCATGAATGATGTAACAGAACAGAGAGAGGGCGGCCTGCCAAGTCTCGTAGTCTTCGGATCCAACAGCCGCAGCCACTGTTTATGAATGAATGACTTTCAGGGTCTTAATGACAGCTGAGACTGACTCAGAGCAGGGACAGTCAGTGGGTGGAGCTGGTGGGAAGTGATGAGTTAAAGGACCATGTACAAAAAGCCTGACATGTAAAAGGTGACCTTAAAAGCCCCTTCATTTAATCAGGATTTAATTGATATATGACTCATATTAAAAGACAAAATTGCAAAACTACCAGGTTTCCATCTTCTCTACTTGCTCTTTATCATATCTATCTAAAAACTGACAAAACGTACAATTAGAAGACATCTCTTTTATGCTTGGCAGTTGATATGATGCAAGATTTTTTTTTTACAGCAGTTTTTCTGCCACTGGAGGGTGTGGAGGTGGATTGTATTTGTGAGAGGTCCCACTCATGGTTGTTCACTACAACAACTTACTGGGAAGTGTACAACCGCAGCATCCTTATTTCCAATTCATCTTTCTCAGAAAAAATCTAAATGTCTGCCTTGAAAAAGGTCCACTGGAGTTACATTGAGAAAATTGTGAGCTATTTCCCAGTCTCGGTATTCTTAAGCTCACTGTGATATCGTTTGGGGGGTTTTTTTCTCAAGCTGCCCAAAACCTGGATCAGATGGAGAAATGCAGGACATTCTCAAAACAAAATGTACTTGAATAGCTGTGAGGAAAAACTTAGTAAATAAGTGATCTAAAAAATATTTGATTTTTTTTTTTCATCAGTGAGCTATTTTGAAGTAATTGATAGTCACTTCTTATCTGACTACACTCACTCGGTCAGTGTGAACTCTAATTGGCACATTTCACCGCTTTCGCCATCGACCTGACGTGCAGATGTGACGTTACTTTAGGAGCGACCACAGCAGATGCTTATTCATCGCACCGAGGCAAGGGTGTCCGCATCAGGTGCTTTTAGGGATGGTGGAGAGGTGACGCATCTCTTTAGGGGAAAACGCGGCGGAGTGACGCACGCCTCCGGCCGCCTGCCAGTATTCCCTCCGGAGCGGCGGAGGGGAGCGGTGCGCGGTGCGGCAGCGGCAGGGGCTTTTCCTTCTCCTCCTCCTCCTCCTCCTCTTCCTCCTCCTCCTGCCCACGCATGAATGAGCAGAGTGGATGACACACACATACTCACGCCAGCCGCAACCTTACGAGTGAAGAGAGGAAGCAGCGGTCCTCCCTTTGAATCGATAGACATATTTAGAAACTCAAACAGCCCTTTAATGCTTGCCGCTACTAACAGTCACGACACTCCGCGCTCATCATTTCGCTACTCTTTTCGTGTCACATAAAGAAATCTTCATTTGAGGGGGAAAGAGTGAATCAAACAAGCACATTATTCAGCAAATGTGTTTTGTAAAGTATCCCAACGGCGTCTTCAACTATCAAACGTGATGTCTCAGTTGAGAGCTTCTGTGAAATTTAACGACTATTCAGCAAAAAAAATCCTCAGCTGCTCTGACTGTACACTTTTCCACAGAACCGGTCCACTCAAACCGCCAGCAAGTGATACTCAAACAGCGTCAGAAAACACGAGAGGCTTCGTGGTCTCTTTCTGCCTTACCTCCAACACAGAGCAGGGACATCTCTAAAAAGCGGCGTGAGCGTCCCCGGCTGTCCTCTCCTCAGTTCTCAGTTGCTGGATCTGGTCACTCCGTTGGTCTCTCGGCCACAAAATCTCAAAGTGACAGAAACCGTTACCCTAAATGCCAACGAAAATAAATCAGCACCATGTCAGAGGAGCTCGTCTCCTCCTCTCCGAGGCTGTTGCTCTTCTGGCAGGACAGGACAGGACAGACAGGAGTGAATTCCTTGCCCCCCCTCCTCTGCGTCCTCCTCTGCATTGCCTCAGCTCTCCGCCGCTGCTCCTCCTGCGCGCACAGCCATCTTGTTTCAGCAGCATCCAGCATCTCCGCGCGAGGACAACTCCCCCGCGCCGTGGCGCCCTGACGTCACGGTTGATGAATAGCAGGTAAAGCTGGGGGCTCGCGCCCCTCTCACCCAGGCAGCGCCTCGAGACTGGATGCGTGGGTGAAAGGGAGACGGAAGGAGTTAAAAGCGACTGAAATTATTATGTGATATTATCTTCCTGACGGTTCATTGGCAGTTTCCTCAATGAACAATATGTTCAATATGTTCAATATGTTCATAAGTACATTGCAACTTATTGCAAAATTCCTCTTGATGTTGTGACAAAAATCGTAGTCCTAAACCTCTACTTCGGTACCATTTCTGTTGTAAACGACAGTTTTCCTATTTCAGGGAAACCCTTTTCACTCGTGCGTTTGTTACCCGGGATAACATCCCAAGATAAAGCGGGTTCATAAAATTACATAAGTACAGTCTGATATCCCAAATAAAAGAATGACGTGGATTAATTATTAATCGGCAAAGCCATCACTTCTTCACTGACAAAATTAAAGCTTCAGACTAATGAGAATAGGCTAGTTTAGCTCAGTCTGTGGATAATGTAGGAATTATCAGTATTTCTTGGCATCTGGTTTGAAAAGCTAAGTATCACACTTGATATTAAGGCAAAAGCTGAGTGTGTCAAAGGATGACAAGAAAGAAAGACAAATGAGTATATGTGGCAAAGGCTCAAAAGCAAAATTGATTTAGTTGTGTTACTCTGGGAAATGCTGAGATGATAAGCTGGTAAAGTATTAGCATAGGTGGAAGGTCTGTGCTACAGGCAGGAAAGTTGTGTGATACATGCAGGATATTCTGAAAGTGTTTGACAGTGTCTTGATGAAAAAAAAAACCTCCCTGAACTGTTCAGCATTGGATTCACTCTATGTAGTAATACCAATTCTGACCACATGGGGGCATAAAGATCTGCTGTTTTGACAAAAGAGCCACTGACGATACCGTGCTAGAGTCTGGACAGTCAACTGTTCTTACAAGAGATCCACAAGATGTCCTACCATAGCTTAATGTGAAGGTTCTTTTGACAGGAAACATCACAGTCATTGTAGAAAACATTCATACTCACTGAAACATCCTATCATGGTACAGGAGTTTGTGGATATTCCTCTAAAAGGTTGCAATAAAAGATCAACAGTGCAGTTTTCAGCTCAACTGGGGCAGTCTTAATTTAGCTCAGGACCAGAGATGGCATGCAGGATTTCTAGACTGTCTGTTTTTCTTTTCTTTGCAAGGTAGAACAACAAATTACATTTATAACATTGCCTTACTAGAATTTCCATAGGTGTTCCTGAAAACATGCAGACAATATTCTGCTGCAGAATATTGTCTGTGTTTAAACTATGCATTTGAAAGGCTTGAAAAGCCCATTCTGTTTGTTTGTTCGTTTGTTCGTTTATTCAAATTTGGTATCCTGGTGATGTGAGACTTTTAGTAACATTAGTTTTTTTCTACTAGATAAGATAAGATAAGATAAGATAAGATAAGATAAACTTTACTGATGCCCCAGGGGGAAATTCAAGTGTCACAGCAACATACAATGAAAAAAGAACAATATACTATTAGAATTACATTTTTAACATTGAAATAAAACACACCTAACATAATTCATATAATGGTTATCAAAATTTAATTCAGTAAATAAAAAAAATGTTTCTCTTTTCAATCTTTTATTTCATCTTTTGATGAACTGTGTTTCCCCAGATTAATGGGGGAGGTAGCTATATTGTTTTTGTTAAGAATTTACAAAACATCCCAACATATTTTGGAAAGACATCGTAAATTAAATTGATTGAATGGGTATGTATCTTAAGAGCAGTTCATAACCAAGATATTAAAGAATACCATCAGTCACCCATCCATCAGTGGATTCATAAGCAATATTTTATTTAATAGAACCTCAGATTTATAGCTTCATAGTGTGTTTTAGTGGCAGAGAGACTATGATTTGTTATTTGGCGATCTAATAATTTGTTGTGAAATAACACAGTCTTGAAGCTTTAAAAAAGTAAACTGCAGTTGCCCATTTTAAGAGCAGAGTGCACTACCACTAACGAACGCCAGGGGGAAGAGAATCCAGACGTAATTGTCTAGACTACTGAAAATAAACAAAGCAAGGAAGTGTGTTGTTTACGCCTACACTAACTCCAAGATGGCCGCTGGAGACAACAGCGGCAGGCTTCCCTGCCTAAGCTACTCCGGCCCTGGAGCTCTGGGAAACAGCCAGCCAAGCAACAGCGTCTTTTCGATGCCAGTTTCCAACAGCGGAACGGTCGGTGCAGCCGGAGGAGCTCAGGGAGCAACGAGGCGGCCCAACCCGCAGCTGGGGCCTGTTGGAGGAGACGGCAACGGTGTTTCGACCGGAGCTCCGCCGACTGCGCAGAACCCCCTGCAACAGCCCGTTGCAGCAGCAGGAGCCATGTCCAACCCAGCGTCCAACATGGCAACCAGCGCAGCGTCTAACGCGTCCCCGGCGACTGCCCCGACCGCCACCCCGGCCCCTGCCTCGGTGTTGGTGTACAGAGAGCCAGTGTACAACTGGCAGGCGACGAAGAGCACCGTTAAGGAGAGGTTTGCTTTCCTCTTCAACAACGAGGTGCTAAGTGACGTTCATTTTTTGGTTGGTAAAGGGATGGGTGTCCAGAGGATACCAGCACACAGGTAAGATGATTAACTTCAGCTGGGGCGTACAAACGTCAACACTGAATCAGCTAATCGAAACGAGCTCACCCCTCCTGCGTTGACATTGTCAGGTTTGTTCTGGCTGTGGGGAGCGCAGTTTTTGATGCCATGTTCAACGGTGGGATGGCAACAACATCAACGGAAATTGAGCTTCCAGATGTGGAACCAGCTGCCTTTCTGGCCCTGCTGAAGTAAGGGCTGACAGTGTCCTCTAAGATCATTTGCATGTGTGACATTCTCATCAGGGAATCATTTATTCCTTATTTAGCACTTATAGGAGTGTTAATTGATAAAGTATAGTTCAGTGTTGTGTTTAAGCATATAATAATTTAAATTATTTACAATTAATTGATCAAATGGGAATATTTCCATTATATTTTGCAGGTTTCTCTATTCTGATGAAGTACAGATTGGGCCAGAAACTGTGATGACAACCCTCTACACAGCCAAAAAATATGCAGTTCCGGCCCTGGAAGCTCACTGTGTGGAGTTCCTGAAGAAAAACCTCAGAGCAGACAATGCTTTCATGCTGCTTACACAGGTCAGCTTCCCTAAAGGAAAACAGCATTTATTTTTCTATTAGTATCATTTGTCAGATATTTGTTCTATTCCACATTACATCGAGGAACATTTTGTTCATGTCTGTTCAGGGACAAACTGTAGAATCATAGTGATTAAGCTTTACAGTAAATGGTGCATGTGCACGTACTGCTCCAGGTGTTGAAATTTCTTAAAAGATAAAAATTTCAAGGTCAACGTGTTTAAGTTTCTTGCATTATCATGATCAGCTGTATTTTGCACTCTTGATTTTCATTTCTTGTCAGTTTTTACTGTGGTTGTGTGTTTTAAAGAAAACAATGTGTTTTGTGTTTTAGGCACGGTTGTTTGATGAGCCACAGCTCGCCAGCCTTTGTTTAGAGAATATTGATAAGAACACTGGAGATGCTCTCGCTGCTGAGGGATTCACAGATATAGATTTGGGTAATATGTCTGTAACTGTTGTGATTGTTGTTACATGTTGCATTTACAAATTACAGTTTTAGTAAAAACAATTTTCATCTTTCTCTCCCTTAGATACACTGGTGGCAGTGTTGGAAAGGGACACACTCGGCGTGAGAGAGGTGCGTTTGTTTGGAGCTGCTGTGCGTTGGGCTGAGGCTGAAGCTCACAGGCAGCAGCTGCAGCCCACACCAGAGAACAAACGTAAAGTCCTGGGAAAAGCTCTCACACTGATCCGCTTCCCTCTCATGACCATTGAGGAATTCGCTGCAGGTGAGAGAGATCACTGTAAATTCACACATATAGACACCCTTTGATTCAGATTTTGATGTGTCTCTGGGTCATGTCCTTGTCCCTTTAGGTCCAGCCCAGTCCAATATTTTGACTGACAGAGAAGTGGTGAGTCTCTTCCTCCACTTCACAGTAAACCCAAAGCCCCGTGTTGATTTCATTGACCGGCCTCGCTGCTGTCTCCGTGGGAAAGAGTGTAGCATCACACGTTTTGGTCAGGTGGAGAGCCGCTGGGGCTACAGCGGGACAAGTGATCGCATACGGTGAGATCAGAGCAGAGTATTTACACACCGACTTTGTCTTTTTACACAACACAGTTAAGAGAAACTTTGTTTAGTTTTACAATGAGAAATTAATGAGTTAAGATTGTACATTAACTTAAACACATCTATTTTGAACTCAGTTTGTTCATTTAAACATTTTCTTAATATTGATTTCTCCCATCTTCCACTGACTGCAGAAACACAGTAAGATAGACTCTGTGTGTTTACTGCTGGAAGAAACGGTTGACTTTTTGTGCAATATACCCAACTGTGCCTAACAAGTCGGTAGATTTGTTGATAAGTGATGCAAACTGAAACTTAAGTCACTGCTGTGAGAGGAAGGATGACAGCAAATATGTACTAATGTGAGGTCTATGATAAAACGGTAAAATTTCTGCTTTTACCAGGATGAAAATCATGAGTTATTTATTAAACTAATCGCAGAGTTGTCTAATTTTGTTAAAATGGGGGTAAAGTGGAGTGAGAGATTGACAGTTGGTTGGTCTTGGGGGAAAAAGAGAGCTGAACTGAAAAAACAAGACTGTCAATTTTATATATATATATATATATATATATATATATATATATATATATATATATATATATATATATATATATATAT
>JAOWBL010000009.1:8585328-8607123 GCA_028564865.1 Zenarchopterus dispar | reverse complement strand
TATATATATATATATATATATATATATATATATATATATATATATATATATATATTTTAAACTCTCCTTACCATTCCTAATTATGGAGGACCAGGGGTGCCATGAAAATGGTAATAAGAAATTTTTATAATCATTTATTAATTGACCAATAAAATTTATATTACTAAATAGTTGGGTTACAAATGAATAAATAAATGTATAAATAAATAGTCTAATTTTAAAAGTGTTTTCTTATTGAATCATTCAATGAGCTTTTCATAAAAGGAATTCTGTAATTAATAAGAAATTAATAATGTAATTTTAAAATCTTTTTCAAAATGCATTTTCAAATAGAGAAATAAATAACTGAATTCGAAAGTTCATTTAGGAATACAGTTCTTATTCAGGCATTAAAAATTTAATTATGTTCCCCAGTTCCGCTTCCTTTTCCCGCTTCCTTTTAAAATCCCTTTTGAAATAGCGTTTTCAAATCCTTTTTCATTTTTTTGAAAACGCATTTTCGAGTCTGTTGTGGAGTGGCATTTTCTATTGTATCCATTTAGCTCTTCCTTTTCCCTTCTCCGTGGCACTTTCGGGCCAAGTGCAGTGAAATGGCCTCACTTGCATTTTCACAAATTTAATGACGGTTTCACAAATTGCAAACTGTTTCATTTATTATTGATATTAGTTTGTTCGTCGTTTGAGCAGTCCATGTATTGTGTTTTTTAAATTGAACCTGTTAACGTGCTTTGTTGCTCGAAAATGAGAAGGATGAATCAGAAGCGAACTTCAGCGTCAACCCGCCGAAACGACATATCCGGATTATGAGAGCGATTTACTGCTCCATTCGGTCTTTTTATTCAGTTTGATGTGGGATTTCACAAATGTTACTAAAAGCGTCACTTTATCAAACTCGGACCGAATTTAGTTATCTATAGGCTAGCTAGATATATCCAATAGTAGCTGTATCTGAAGCTAACTGTTTAAAACGTAACCGTGGTTACCGGGAACAGTCCGGTCAACATAGTCAAAGAAATAAAATCATGAATTGTGGTACTCCAAGTGCCGCAAGGGGTAGATTGTATCTTTCCTTTGTTTTCAAATCTGGTCAGAAATATTTTCACTGTTTTTTAATTTTACGTAATGTGCCATAAACTGTAAAGACAGGTAATCAAAGCCGGAGACGGTCATGTTATGACGTAACACTCTGACCAATCAGAGAGCTTTGTTGCATTCAAGGACTTGATTTGCACTTTTTAGCCCCCTTTTCTTTGCTAAAGTGCCACGGAAAGGCGAATGGAGGAGCTAAGTAGAGAAGGCGGTAGATTTAGAAAATGCAACTTCGCAAAGGATTTGAAAATGATGCCGGGAAAAGAAATGCCTGACTGGGAAATCAATTCTTAAATTAACTTTCAAGTTCCGTTATGTAATTCTATATTTGACAATGCATTTTTAAAAAAACAATACGTTATTTAATTATTAATTATTAATTACAGATTTCCTTTTATGAAAAGCTAATTGAAATATTCAATAAGAAAAATATTTTAAAATTAGACTATTTATTTAAACATGTGTTTAAACTAATTTGCAAGCCCACTGAGTAATAAATATTTTTATTTTCCAATTAATAAATGATAATGAAAATATCTCTTGAAAGGTTGCTGCGCTCATGTTTAAGTTTAGGGTGAGAAGCAGTCATCCAGGAGTGAGTGTTGAAGTGTAGCTGCTGCTCTGAATATCAGAAGGAGACAGCTATGGAGGGTTGAGCATCTAGTTAGGATGGCTGCCAGGCACCTTCCATGACAGAATCGGGGGGTAGATCCAGGTCTTTCCGAAGTCTTATATGGGACAGCACCAAACTAGCACTGGAACTGTTTTGGTCTAAACGGCCCATCTCTCTATTGGTCCTTATTTCCTTTAAGTAGAGCTAGAGAAGGTGGTTAGAGAGAACGAGGTCCAGGTATCTTTGCTCAGGGTGGATGGATGTGTGCTAGTAGTACTTCTGTTGAATTTCGTTTTCTGTTGTAATGACATAACTAGTGCTACTAACTTCACTTGACAATAGGTTTAACATTGTGACTGTAGATGATCATTTTCATGAAGAACCCGACTTCAGTGTTGTGGCATACTAATATTTTTAATGCCAGTAGTTTACTATATGATTTCCTTGTTATGAAATGAAAAGTTGAAAGTGGATAGTGTATTATGTGACAGCTATTGAGGAGTACATTGAAATTACACAATATGATAGTGAACATACAACTTAACTTTTCAAAAATTTGTCACATAATTCCTCCACCCCTTTGTTTCTGCCCATTTCTTCACAGGTTCTCTGTAAACAGGAGGATATTTGTGGTTGGATTTGGACTTTATGGCTCCATACATGGACCTACAGACTACCAAGTCAACATACAGGTATAGTCTCTGATGTCTGGTTGAGAGGTTGCTTATTCGAAACAATTTTGTGTCTGGATTTAATATTTTTCCTTTCGTATCTGGACAATTGTGGGTGCTGCAGATCATTCACACAGACAGTAACACAGTCCTGGGGCAGAACGACACAGGCTTCAGCTGTGATGGGTCAGCCAACACCTTCAGGGTCATGTTCAAAGAGCCAGTGGAGATTCTACCCAATGTCAACTACACTGCCTGTGCTACGCTTAAGGTATGTAGAAAGCTGAGATTAGTCAGTAGTACACTGGAAAGAATTGTGTCCTTGAAATATCTATTCATCCTCCTCCGTGTCTGTGTCACAGGGTCCAGACTCTCACTATGGGACGAAGGGAATGCGAAAGGTAACGCATGAGTCATCATCTACTGGCACAAAGACCTGTTTCACCTTCTGCTACGCAGCAGGCAACAACAATGGCACTTCAGTAGAAGACGGACAGATTCCTGAGGTCATCTTCTACACATAGTCACTTCAAACATCGCAGCACTCTTCCATCAAATGTGACACCTGACAGCAGCGCGGGGCCACACGTGAGCAGCCATACCTGGGACTGATCTGTCTGACTTCGTTCCGTTCCTCCCACATGGTGTTTGTTAGGAGCTGATGCGTACATGGAGGCAAAGTCTGTGATTTGAGATTTAATCTCTCTTTTTGTGTTGTAACAATTCCAGCCTCTGACATAGACAAGACTGAAAGTAGCTCCACAAAGAAGGAAGAAAGGGAGGGAGGAGTCTCTCAGATTATTCACAGTTTTGATGTCTGCTTTGGATCGGTGACATAAGGCTTGACACTGAATTCTACTTAAACTGTATGATTTTTCTTCATGTCTCTGTCATCATTAGTGCAGAGGAGAGCCACAACTGTATGAAAATGCAGTTTATCAGATTTGCCAAAATAAAATCCTCATCAGCATTTAGTGTAGACTAGAATTTTTCTCAGTTCCACTTAAGCTGCAGCTTGTAGAGACTCACAGACCCCGTAAGCTTTGTAAGATCTTTGCAAATTAAAATCAAACTTCACATTAAATCTTAAGAATACAATGATGGTGAGCAATTTTCCAGTTTATACTCAACAGTACAATATGTGATACTTTTGTCTCCTTGCTTGGTAGTTGCCTATACCCAAGAGACCTTGCACTTCTTGGCCTTGTACATGTTTATTTGGTTGCTCTATGAATGCACACTAACTCTTCAGAAATGGTTTTTGGTTTGTTTGGGTTTTTTTTAGCTTTGTTTTAAAAAGTGTGGGTGAAAGAGATTTCCCATTCGGTGCAGAACTTAAGAGTTGTATATTAAAGTGGCATTTATTAACATTATATATGTAATTTGAATTAAGTATCAATTAAAAACTATAGAAAAAAACATTTTGGATCTGTTTTTTTTCCCTCTAGCGTCAGTAGAGTTAATAAGTTGATAATATGTGTGCTTAGTTTTTGTGTCATAACTCAAGTGCATGCTCCGTGGGATTAGTTTTATCTTTGGCCTTCTTTGACATCTGATGTTCAATTGTGATCTTATGAGTTGATCTTTATTATGGCTCTCTACATAGACATCCATGATGTATTCTACATGGAGAAAATCAGAAGTATCCTTTCAGCTTTTCTGCTAAACTAAACAGCTGCAATAGTGTCAGCTTCTCATCCACATCGCAACCATAAAAAGAAGAGTCACGTTTTCATAATGAGTTTTTTTTTATTCATTACATCCACTGAGCAAAAGTCCAATCCAGTGAGACTGACTTCTGGGAGCGCTTTATTGTGACTTCCATGGTTATGTCTGGCCATGATCCATTTAAACAAGCATTATTGCAGCAGTATCACAGTGCATCAAATGGGCCCAATCTGGCAGATAAGTGGAAGGGAAAGGGGGATGATGTGAAGGAATAAAAGAAATAAGGAATAACTCCTTTGATCCAATTGCTTCCCAAAACCCCACCCTAGGCACTTGGTGTACGGTAGCTGTGAAATGAGAAAAAGCATTCACTACCCTACAACTAAAGCTTTGTTTCTGTGCTGGACTCGAGAGTGAAGAAAATTTGTGTGATGTATCTTTAAGCCTGTGCAAAGGTTTTAAAGTGCCCATGGGGTAGGGTTTGGTATTGATTTGGTATTTATAATCCGGGGCTGATGTTTACAATTTGTCCAAGTAGTTGTCGAGGGCTGGTATGCCCTCCTTCAGACCTTTACGTTTCCTAATTTCAGAGATTACTTGGCAGGGTCTGCTGGCAGGATCGCTGGGGTCACCCTGAAGAATCTGCCAGTGGTCGAACACACATTGAGGGAAGGCCTGGCCTCCAGTGTTACTGCGCAAGTCAGCCGTGAACCCTGAAGGAGAAAAGGTACAGACTGATCGCTCTATCTTTAATCAACAATGAGTATAACCAAAACCAGAATGAACAAATACACTGAAGTATTATATCATATACAATACATTACAGTTGGTTCACCACAGATCCAAACACAGTCTTGCAGCACAGATAAAAAGAACTCACCAAATGATTCATTGACGGGCAGGTAGGCTTTCACCACAAACATGGGGGTTCCCATAACCTGGGATTCCTCAAACACATGCCCACGTTTCCTGTTTAACACGCCATAGATCCCACCGACTACCTGCTCTGGGCACTGCACGGATAAAGGACACAACAGCAGATAGGGAGTGATGCTTTTCTCATGTTAGTGGATAACTTTCACAGTATTCCAAGTTTGTCTTGAAGCAACAACTGTGTACCCGTATTAACGGTGCAAAACGCTACAATTATGTTTCCTTCTATTTATACCTGCCATTAAAGAATATGTTCATAAAGCATTTCAAATGTGAGTAATGGCAAATAAAATGGTCCCAAAAAAAAACAAACTGTGGACTTCAGTTTTCAGTTACTGCATGTAATGGTGGGATGAATAAGTACACAAAACTAATTAGAACTATTATTTTAGTTGTAGTTTTCACCTGCAGAATGCATGCACAGTTTATTTTGTTTTTCAAATTTCTTTCAAAGCACACGTGCCTCAGGACACTAACCTGTATCTCCACGAGATAGACGGGCTCCATGAGTCGTGGCTGCGCCGTGAGCTGACAGGCGTACAGGACCCTGCGAGCAGTAGGAATAATCTGGCCTCCACCACGATGAATGGCGTCTGCGTGCAGCGTCACGTCATGGATATCAAAGCGGATCGCACGCATGTTTTCCTCACACAATGCACCCTGCAGGTTGAAGAGCAGTGATTCTCAGTAGTATGTGAGAGCATGATTTCAATATAGATCATACAACATCCCAAATATAGAATAAGTAACGCCAGTCAAAATCAAGTAGCCACTCACCTCTTTAGTTGCCCACTGGAAACCCGCCACTACACTGTCCTTGATTTCATTGAGGTACTGAACGCCTTTTGTCACATCAATGAGCAAGTTGGGCCCTGTTCCATCTGGACCGAAGCACCAGATCTTCCTGGCTTCTGTCACCTCCCACTCATACTTGTCGGCAAGGTAACGAGCACGAGCCTTGAGCTCCTGCCGGGATGTGACCTCGCCCTTCTCAATATCTTCAGCCAGGCCATCAGGGAAGGGGCGGGCTTTCATGAAGAGACGGTTGTGTTTGTTGGGAGACTTGGACAGACACATCTGGTCTGATTCGTCTGACACCGTCTCTCTGTAAGACACCACTGGGTCTGATTTCTGGCGAGAAAAGAAGAAAATGGTCAGAACTGAAGGTGGTGTTAGTAATGAAGCAAAGACTTTAATGCTCCCGAGGTGATCATTTTATATTTGGAGCCTATCCGAATATAAAATAGATGGACTCCATTGGAAGACATTTCTATGCTTTCATGCTTGAAAAGCACTTTTCTTTTTTTTCATGATGGACACTGTCCCATGACTTTTTGTCATGATCTGCCTTAAATTCTCTGCTTTAGCCTAGCTACTGTCCCTAAAGTAATGACATCACCACAATGTTTAACCCTTCACAGGGCAACTAACCACATTTGAGAATGTCACTAGACCTACATACTATGAATTTTTTTAAAAAGTTACACAGTAAAGAAATATCCTTTAATATTTTCTATTTTCCTCTAGAATTTAAAATTTCAAGTACAACTGACTACCCTATAAAGGGTTAAGACTTTCTTAATGGAAAGATTTTATATTTTTCTTAAACAGAAGTAATCGTTTTAAATCAATTTAGCTTTGGAAATGCAATTCCATCTGCACCAAACCAAAATGTTGTAAAAAATGTCAGTTCTTCTGTCCACCTTGAGTGGAATGCAGGCATGGTCCTCCTCCAGGTCCTTGAGGCAGATCTCCAGGTGCAGCTCTCCTGCTCCAGCAATGATATGCTCCCCGGACTCCTCGATGATGCACTGCACCATGGGATCTGACTTGGCCAGACGCTTCAAACCCTCCACCAGCTTGGGCAGGTCAGCAGGATTCTTGGCCTCCACGGCAACCCTGACTACAGGGCTCACACTGAACTTCATCACTCTCATGTTGTGAGCCTGCAAAGACATTCACTTGATTTGTTTTTGTTTGCAGTGATCCAAAAACGAGGCAAGAAAAAGCAGCCGTTCATTGTTAATGGTGAAAAAAGAAAAAAAAATTGCCCATGCAACACAGAAGAAGGGAAATACTCTACTTGTTCAAAGGTGGTAATGGTTCCCGTCTTCACCAGGAACTGGTCTACTCCAACAAGACCCACAATGTTGCCACAAGGGACATCTTCAATAGGCTCCACATAGCGACCCATCATCAGAATAGTTCTGCATGGACATAGTGATGACAAGTTGGCAGCAAATACATGACAATAAAAGTAAGTGAAATGAAGCAGTCGTGTCCTGAGTTCTCCGTCTTTGCAGGCCTCTAGAGAACTTGCATGCTCACCTCTGTATAGGTTTGATGTAGAGGTCTTCCTTCTTTCCAGGGGTGAAGTTTGGACCCATGATGCGCACTTTCTGACCTGTGGATACACAGCCAGAAAACACACGGCCAAAGGCGTAGAAACGACCCTTGTCACTGGTTGGGACCATCTTGGAGATGTACATCATCAAGGGAGCCTTGGGATCGCAGTTCTTAATACCTGAGAAGAGAATTTCAGACACAGGTTCAGAATCTTCTGGTGCCAAAATAACCCATAATTATGTGCCACATCATGTTAGTTAAAATTCTTCTTGTGTCAACTTCTGAGGGGAGGATCTTCTCCTCACCCATGGCAGCTTCGTCGTCTCCTGGCCCTTCATAGAGCAGCTCACAGCGGTACTTCTGTGCTGTGACGGGTGAAGGCAGGTGGATGGTGATCATCTGGAGCAAAGCCTCTCCAGCAGGCAGCCAGCGACGCATCACAGCTTTCAGCAGAGGCTTCCCTTCCTTCTCTTTGTCCTCAGAGTCCAGCTTAACATCTAGTTTGTCAATTAGTTTTGCTGTCTCTTCCTTTCTGAAATTCATGATGGCATCGAACACCTGGATGGAAGTGAGAAAGGGACAAATTTTAGTCTGAACATCCTACTGCTCTAGATTGCATAAAGCTTCATAGTGTCCTGATGCCCTCTAGAGAGGCTGTTTAAATCGAAATGGTCATCACAACAAAGTTCTAAAAATACAGAGACATGTGAAAATCACCAGTATTAAGCAGTTCAATAAAGCTCTGAACTGTACATTTATTGCACGTGGTCTTTTCACCTTAAAGATGGGATCCAACACAAGCTGGCAAAAGGTTCGAGGGAATTTCTGACCATCAGGACCGGTGGCAGTCTTACTAAATTTACCAGCGCTTGGATCAAAATATCTGAAAGAAGCAAAGATATCAGTGCAGAACCAAAAACACAGACATTATCAAATGTCATTGTTCTGATTTATTCATTAACCCAAAAACAATCTGATGCTACAAACAGATTATTTTTGTCCTAAAATTCCCTTTTGGGACTTAAGTGATTTATATCCGGTCATGCAGAAATGAAAGATTTAAGTTCCTGCACAAGTTTATCATTGTTGTGTACGTCTTGTGTGTGCAAGTTCACCTGTCTCCCCAAAGCTTCTTCATCATGTCCTCCACTTTTTTACACCTCTCTGCTGGGCTCATCTGAGCAACTCCTTTAGCGGTGAACTTAGCCACATACATCTCAGCAAACTGCTTCAAGGTGAAAGCCCAGCCGTGGAGGCCAGAGCCGAACCCGACTGTACCAATAACAGGGTCAATCTGGGGAAAAATAATTACAGTATTTTACAGATAGAAAATGGTAGTGGGTTAAGTGTTTTGTGTTCCAGTAGTTTTAGTGCATAAGTTGTGTTTTTGCTTGTCCTTAACCATTATATTCCCCATTGGTCCACCCTCATCTTCTCCGTAGGTGGAGATTATAACGTTGACGTTCTCAACGATTCGCTGAAATGTCTGGTAAAGCTCATCTGGCTCCAGCTGCAACTCAAGCAGGGCCCGGTCCATCTTGTTCATCATCAGAACTGGCTTGATGCGCTCAGCGATGGCCTGTCGCAGCACGGTCTCAGTCTGCACACACACACCTGTGAGGAGAAAAGAACAGGTGAGCCCCCACGAAAAGCTGCAGTGTGAAAGTGTCTGAAACGACGGAGTTACCTGAAACACAGTCCACCACCACCAGGGCTCCATCAGTTACTCTGAGGGCAGCGGTGACCTCAGAGGAGAAATCAACGTGACCAGGTGAATCAATCAGGTTGATGAGGAATCCGCTTCCGTCTTTACTCTGCTTGATGAATGCCAAGTCGTTCTCTCCAAGCTCGTAAAACATAGAGATGGCTCTGAATATCAGAGGGAAAGAAAAGTAAAGACCTGGACACGGATATGATCATAACTCAACACCACTGTTAGTGGGTTTTTTATGCTTTTGTACTGCATTTTATTTTGAAAGTAAGATACTTTTACTTCCTGTCTGCCTCTCCATGGACTGTTCATACTTGTGAAGATTTGTTGTTTTCAAAACTGAATGCTTAACTACTGTGTACTGATCTTAGCAAAATGTAGGATGCAGTAGACAGTGTGCAAGCCACTGGACAGTATGTAGTGCACAAGAAGTCCCCAGATGGTTTTCTACTTCTGGGAAAGTTTCCAGTGTGAAATTGACTTACCCAACTCCCATATTATATCTCACAGTGCAATGAGCCACCATGGCAGAACCAGATCTCGTTTACAGAGAGTTGTTTCACTTTCTATTAATCCTATTGTGCTAAAGAAAAATAGTGAATGAAGGAATGAAGATATAACTGGTTTTAACCTCATACAGTAAAAACACAATGAAAATTAAAAGATTAAAAAAATCTGTCTCTGCGAAAACTTTATTTTTAGGGAACTTTTACGCCCATTCATTTTGGACTAGCTCATTTTCTAGGCAGGTGCTGAAAATAAAACCCCACCGGTGGAAGGCAGAGAGGTCATGTGATTGGTTTTTTAAGGTAGGATGCTATGAACTAAATTCTGTATATATTCCTCTGCTTAAAAAGATCACCATTAATTTAAAACAGTGATTCAAGGGGAACATTATTAATACTTCAAATCTGCTAACTGCCACAGACTCTCACCAGTTTGCCTATAGAGCCAACAGGTCCACAGAGGACACCATTAATACAGTTCTCCACACTGCAGCAGGAGAGCTTATTCAAGGGTTCTTCACTTATGACTTCACTCTTGTTTAAACCAGCTAAGCCATTATTATGTTTGCAAACAACATCACAGGAGTGGGACTCATGTCTGGTGGGGATGCCTACAGGGACGAGGTGGAGCAGCTGACCGAGTGGTGCACAGACAATAATCTGCTCCTTAAAACAAAGGAGTTGATGGTCTACTTCAGGAGGAAACAATGTCAGGCATCCAGCCACTACCCATCAGCTGAGTCTGAGCGGTCTTTAACTTCTGATTCCTGAGCGTGCAGTTTGAGGAGGACCTGACCTGGATTGCTAACACCACAGCAACAATTAAGAAGGGACACAATTAAGAAGAGTGTGTGTGGTATGCCGGATATGCAGCAGCAGAGAGGAAAGTGCTTCAGAGGACCATCATCCCCACTCAGAAGATCAGTGGCTGGCCTCCTCCCTCCTTGAATAAACTCTACAAGTCAAGACGGCTTAAAAAAAAGCCCTTAACATCCTCAGGGATCCATCACACCCAAGACGTTACCATTTTGAACTGCTACCTTCAGGCAGGAGATACGGGAAAATAAAAACCAGGACCAAAAAAAAAGTGTTTACCCAAAACCAATAACTGCACTAAATGCTAGTGCACTAGTTCATGTTATCTGTATTTGTTGTTTTATTGAGTACTTTTTATGTCAATGTTGCATGGTGAAAGAGTTGTACTTTAATTTTGTTGTATAATGAACAGTGACAATTAGGACCTATTTTATCCTAACCCTATAGCTGAAATTTTTGGAAATGTTTCATTAATTGTGGATTAGATCAGTAATATTCAGAAAAGGACTTAAATTATACTATGAGTAGAAATTCACAATTAAAGGGACACAAAAGCTAACTTGAAGTAAGTGACTGATGTGTCTTACAAATGCACATGACTTCTTGCCAAAGTAAGAAGAGTTAGAGTCGCATTACATGAGGCTTATTTGTTTTTGTTTTTTCTTGTATTCTTCTGATTTTTTTTGAGGTAGGAAGGGTTCATTTCTAATGTCACTTGTTTCAGGTGCATGAGAGCTTGGCGGTTGCTCAACTCAGTCACCTTAGCTGAACTTTCAGGTTGAACACTTTATAACTCATTTGAAATTTGATCATGTTTTTGTTGTGAGGACCTTCGATCAGTTCCACAACAACCACAGAGCTGCGTGTACACCATCTCCTCTGAAGCACATACGTTGATTTTATGGTGATGCAGCGCTCCTGCTCGTCTTTGCGTGTGTCTGTGAAGCGGGTCTCTCCGGCCCGGGATGAAGCAATGATCCCCGCTTTGGACACCAGTGAGTCAGTCAGCGTGGACTTCCCGTGATCCACGTGGGCAATCACAGACATGTTTCTGATGTTGGACTTTTTGTCCATGATGGCCCGAATCTGATCCACAGTGAAGTTCACCTGTTGGGATAAGTGGGTTAAGTGGGTGTTACACTCGTCAATTCACAAAGAGGGACAGAGGTTCATTTTAAACAGAATTTGTGACTATTTATGCCTCCTTCTGGCCAGCCGTTCCAGGCAGAGTTATAAAAAGAAAGACATGCGTGAAACTGAATCTAGGAGGAAGGAGGGTGGGTGTTGCATAAAGACTTTACCTTCTGGTTCAAGCAACAGATCAGGAATTAAACCGTTTATGTGCTTCAGATCAGCGTAAAGAAAAACAATCTTGTCATTTTAAACCTTAAACTGATCTTTAAATATATCATATAGCATGAAAAGAATAACCTTTACTTAATAACATAAAAATTTGTCCATTCTTGAATTAAAATACAGAAATGAAAGATATATGCTCCATAACATTACTTTACATTAAACCAGCACTTCAATCATTTAATTTTTGTTTGATATATATCATTTGGGGATGTGGTTCTCTCTAGGATCAGGAGAAACACGTATGTTCTTCATGTTTGAAGACCCAGCTCTCCTTATGGAAGGAAAATAAGGTCTAAAAATCACTAATGCTTTGTGTGGACTCTAGTAGGCCTACAATATTTATTTTTCACATAATATATTGGACAAATGTGTCAGAAGATGACCCAGTGTTATCTAACGCAATCACAGCATATTTAATACATTTGGCCCACAAATCCCAGAAATATCAATTACTACATTTTTTTTTAAAAGCAAAAACTCATCAAGACACTGCTTTATCTTCATAATAGTTAACAAGCGCAGAATTTAAATGCAGTGCAGCTCTGTCAGTGACGTATTGCTGTAGACCTAAATGTAATTTCAGATTTCGTCCCCACTTAAATGAACAGTGACGCAGTCTCCTCTAATCTAACCTAAATGTACAGCTGGGTACAAGGAATCACACTGCTTTGACTTCACATATCAGCACTAGGTGCTCCCTTTCTCGCAGCATATTAACATTATATTTGTGCAGTCATGCTGCAGCAGCTTGATATTAAAGGCTTTGTGATGAGCGTCACAGTGAGGCAGAGCGGGCCGCGCAGGGCCACGGCGGCCACAGCCCCGCTTTATCTGCTGGCTGCTGCGTATGTCATAACGGACCGCAAACAGAGCCCTTTTCTGGTCACATAACACCACCAAGGGTTGGCATCCGTTTCAAACACCTGACAGGCTCCATCCAGGGCAGCTCGTTGCACTGACAGCGTCATAACTATGTATGAAGGTTATTTTGTTGAGCCGCTCACAGCCCACCTTTCAGCTGGTACAAACGCAGTAAACGCCCAATCGTGTGCGCAACCCTGCCCATTATAGACTCACCATGTTGCCGGCAGTTCGTGGCTCTTTGTGTGCGGCGGTTTATTGCTGGAAACACTGCCTCTGAGGACAGGCAGTCCCGGTGGTGACAGAGAGGCGCTTCTGCTGCTCCGGCTGTTGTGTGGTGGTGCAGGACAGGGGACGATCAGCAGAGGGCGCTGCCGTTCAGCAGCAGCGCGTTTCAGGTTTCTGTGGATGTGCTGGATGAGTCGGCGGGGGTTGAAAAAGCTGTTCACTGCCCGATAAGAAAAAATATATATATAAATGGAGTTAATTTTTTAATTGATTAAAAAGTTCGTTAACACACCAAATGCAGAAAGACAAACCATTTTCTTATAGCAAAGAGTAAAGCACTGCATGGTGTAATTTGTATTAAAGCATAGCTGCAGGTATTGAAAAAAAAAATGTTAAAAAGAAAGAAAGCATTCAACGACATGAAAAGTGGATGATTGTAGGATCCCACTCCCAGTAAGAAAAAAAAAAAACCTTCACAACAGAGAAATCAAGAATACTCTGGACAACAAGGTCACAACAATTACTCAAACCACTGGTAGCATTCAAGGACAAAAGAGGTGGTTAAAACCAGATAACATTAAAAAAAGCTCCATGTTCTGGAATCTCTAAATTTAGATAGTTTATTATCAGAATGATGGAAGTAGAAAAGTATGGAGAAGGATCCAAAAGAACATCATGTATCAAACATGGTGGAGGCAGTGGTGCAGTGTGAGCATGTCTGGCTGCCAATGAAACAGGCTCAGTGGTGTTTGTATTGTAGTGAGTGGGAGCTGCTCACCTAATCACCAGAGCAGCTCCCACTCACTACAGTATCAATAAAGCAACTGATGACAGAAGTAGTAAGATTAATTCTCAGGTTAATCGGCTTAAACTTTCACATTCAGTCAAATTTGACAAAACTGATGCTATGGATGCTAAATGCCACTTTAAAATCATCTTGATAGTATCATTTCAAATCCATTATGACTGTGCATAAGACAAAATCACAAATACTTCATCATTGTCCTAAGACTTCTGGACCAAACTTTAACATATAAAGTCATTCAGTGTAATTCAAGAAAAAAATGGCAAAAACTAAGAGTGGATTTTACATCAAATTACATTTTATAAATGATTTGCAGTATTGTAAGAGCTAGAATTTTGTTGCAAATTTCTTTGAAAATTTAAAATGAGATTGATATAAAATTGTTAAGAAAATACTGAAAATAAGAAAATACTTCAGAAAAATGCTGAAGAAAACATTACCTTTATATTATTGACATGAAAGGACAGCAGTTCCTGTTACTGTAAGAAAATGAGTTTAATTAGTCACTCATTTAAAAACTTATAAGTAGCCTTTAAGAAAACTTTTAAACTAAACTAATGCATTTATTCTTAAAGTGAAAACAGGTTTTAGCAAGCATGAAGCAGGAGCTGTCAGTCGCAAATGTTTATATGCTAAAACACTTCTTTCACATACTGACTTTTTAAGTTTACTTGTATGAGTTCACATTTTAAATTGAATTTCAGCTGCAATGTTATGCTTTGATAATAACATTTTAATTTACTTTATTTTTGTAGACGAACAATTACCTTATAAAATATTTTCACTGCTGTTGTTTTGTATTTAATGTTCTTGTTTTATATTTGTATTTTCAAGGCTTGTGAAGAAGTCTTTTAGAATTAGAGCAACACAGACATCCAGTTCGCATTTGTACATCTCCTACTGACCAGATAAATGACGTCAAAGACATACCACTTGGAGCTCGAGCATTGCTGCTGGTTTCATCATTGAATTCTCTGACGCGAGTGGCCTGGTTTATTCTGGACAGTCGCGGCTCCTGTAGGATGTAGTAGCAGTCTTCCACCAGAAGAGGGCAGCACAAAACAAAGTATCTCAGCGACGCTGCCAAAATCTTAGAAAGCCAATAAAATGACAACCGAAGGAGGAAAAATAAATCAAATAAATGTTACCATTGGGTAAAATATAACTATTTCAAATATTCATTTGCTACATTATTGGTTCTCATAATGTTTAGATAAAGATAAATACAAAAATGAAGGCGATAAACACGAGCAATATTAATATCTTATAACTTGATTATACCAGATTTCCAGTCAATATTAATAATTAATTCCTGAAATATTAACACATTTTTAATCATCATAAATATTTTTCCAAATTCGTCTAAGAGAAAAATAGGAAAATCACGCAATCAGTTTTTTACATTAAAATAAAAGTTGATGTGATACACTGTAATATAATCATTATAGACTTATATGTCATTTAATATTATAATATAATATTTCCACATTTGTGCCTGCCATTTAAATATTTTTGTAAATAATATTATAGGCAAATCTTACACCCTTTTCCTGCTGTAGTTGGTGTGAATTTAGATTTATCTTGGATAATAAAGTCCTTGCAGACATGGTCTCCAGGGAAATAAAAGAGCAGCCATTAAAAGCCAAGGGGACTTAAAATATCCTCCCTTTGTTAAGCCAGTTTATAGGATGAGGTCAAGATTTTGACTTTCTGGCAGATTCTAGTCTGTCACTTTGGCACTAAGACTCCTTTCTACTGATCTATTTCTGATCTCCAAGCATCTGAGATCAGCATCATTTATTGCCTTTATATGACTGTGGCAACAGTTTCTAAGAATTTGTCCTCCTTCCAGGTAAACGTTCAGCTTCTGCACTTTTACCAGGAGGCCTTTGTGGTGAAAATTATATTTTCCCCCACAGGGCGGAGGTACTTCCAGAGTCAGCTTCCAAAGCAGCTTGATGTGACTTTAAAAGAACAAAACAAACACAGATCCAGGAGGTCAAAAATAATATTGGAAGGGGATGCTTCATGTGAATTCCTTCAGGCCGGGGTGACAAGACACTTGTCAACAAAAGGGTCAGTATCTCGTGTTTATGATGCAGAAGCCTGATGTATCATGTTGTAAACATGTGTACACTTACTTTCCTCACAGTACATTTAGGATTTCAGTGTCTAATGAGCACCAAGTGGATGTAAGTGGATGTCTCTAGCATGTAGAAGAAATACCTGAGTATATTTAGTGTGTTGTCATGAGCAATAACACAACGATTATATGCAGTGAGCTCAACCTATCTTTGATATCAAGAGATCAGCTTAAAATGTTCTAGATGGATCATATCTGCGTGTACTTTGAAACTCTCTTATCTTCAGTTAGAACAACAATAAAGATAGCAGAGCCTTGCTGCCATGCAAGTAGGCATGTTGTTCCGCTGTATTGAAGATAAGACAAATAAATACTGAGGTAGTCATACTGGATTCATATTTGGCCACTTTATATGGATTAATTATTTTATATGGGATTGATGAATCCATCAGATTAATCAGTGGCACTATAAGTCCCTCTGGCACCAGGGGAATTTATTTAACTTAAATGAATTTTACAGATTTTTGTCCCTTAAAATATGTAATTCCACTTGAACATTAGAAGTCTTTGAGTTGCTTTTTTTTTTTTTTTAATAGCGTAATATCTTTTGTGTTTCTAAGAGAGGTAAAAACGTCTGTGGACCTCCTCACCAAGTTTTCAAATCCAGCAAAAAGAATGAGATTTTTCACATTGTTTTACATGTTTGGTTCCCAATCAGAAAAGTTAGAAAAGGATCATGTTGAACTTGAAAATGCCAAAAAAAGAAAAGAGAAAAAAGGAAGATGGTAGAAAATTACTTTCAGTCATTACAATTTGCAGATTAATTCTGTTTTTCAGTGGCGTAATATTGCTTTGAAGCTGAGGCTGTGATGGGAGGATTGTGTTGATAATCTTTCTAGAAACTGCAGGAAGAACGAGGAGCGTTGCCACTGAAAGAAGAATCTCTCTTCCTCTGTGATAATAACCAGATACATCTTTGCAAATGTGCATGTTCCTCCTGTGTCCCTGCTCTGTAACACATTATGTAATACCTTTTTCTTTATGGTCTCTATGCTTAGCAGTGCACAGATGCTCCTAATTATTGCAGTAAAGATAAGAAATGTGGAAGTACAGAAAGATTATCTCACGTAAAGCAAAAGAACAAAAACAACTGATTCAGCTTTCTGACTAGATGGAAACTGTTGAACAAGTGTTTCATTAGTAGATGTATTTTCCCCCTAAAAAGATCAGCTAATTTTAATCTCATGATGAAGAGTACATGTTTATTTATAATTATATTTCAATAAAAGATAACTGATAAACTTCTGTGAAAATACCTCTGCAGCCATAAATCCAGCCACCTGGTGTCTTTTTGCTTTATAAACAGACATTTGTAAAAGCGTTTTTACATCTATTACAACTGATTCGCTCCTTATAGTAAATAAAATAATTAATTCTCACTGAATTGAAAACAACAAGCAGCTCTCTTCCATAAAAGAGTAATAGTAGTGTATCATTTATTACCATCAGATGCAGGTTAATATTGCATATTTTCATTGTAAGAAGCAGAATTAAAAGATTTGTCCTACTGAACCGAGAGTGTCTTGATCTACAGTAGTTATTGGTTGTTTGTGAGTTTTTGGAAAACATCAGACCCCCGTGACCCTGGATTAAGGATTAAGGTGGTGAAGACATTGGTGAGATGAATGGATGAGCGTAATTCTAGAAAACTTGGTGTTCTCGTGTATTTTCAGAACATTTAAGGGCAAGACTAATTTACTTCTAGTAGTAATAATGGATCTGATTTTCAAACAAAAACCTCTTAAGGTATGCAGGAGGCTGCTTTGGTGCGATGGAGAAGCGGCCATTTTAGCTTCATATTTAGTTTATCTTTACTTTGATATGCATTTATTTTGTAACCAAGTCAGTGGTTTTACATCCATCCAGTATCTTTACCTGGTTATTCCTATACAGGCTCACAAGGATCTGACTGGGTCTATTTCAGCTCTCTTCAGGCATAAATCAGGGGTACACCAGCCCATCAAAGAATCATTTATAGACAAACAACCACTCATTCTCACACTTACTTCTATGGGCAATTTGCTATCACCATTTAGCATAACATCTGAGTTTTCCAGACTCTGAGAGGAACCTGGGAACCTGAAGAAAACACTTGCAAATATAGGGAGAGCAAACAGTGTCTCTAAAGCTGGGATTTGAACCAGGACCCTTCAGCTGTGAGGCAACACCACCACCACCATACCTGGACATAATGAGGTTAAGTTAGTTACAAATTCTGTAATTTTTATATTGAAAAACGTACAGAAAAAGGGAATCAAAAGAATTATATCCGGGCAGGACTTAGAGGAGAGATTTATATACAACATCAGTTCTATGCAAATGAGGCTATTCATAAGAAGTTAGAGCAGTTCTCTCACTGACTTTCTATCTGTCAAAAAATATAATTTAAAATCTCTGGCTGTCTTTTAAAATCCTTTATACCTCTGAAGACTTTAAAGTACACCGAAACTGTCAGGTTAACGTCTCTGATGACCTGCACTGTGCTTGACATTAAGTGAAGAGCAGAAAAAGGAGCAACTAAAATCTGTCTCCTCACCTTCTATTCCTGAAACTAGTAACAAGAGCAAGTAACACTTGTTTAACAAAGAGTGAATGTGAAAGCATAAAAATGACTATTGTCACGCTGAAATCAAAGGTTACTGGTGACTAACTCTGACTAACTTTGACTAATTAATCCATACGTTTTCGTTCTGTAGCGATTGGCTCTTCTGCGCTGTCAGGTAATCACTGGATTGGACAGTGATAAGCTGGTTGGGGAATTCTGTTGTGTGATATCACATCTCAACTTTGCCCCATGAAATAAACTCAGGCATTTCTCACGCAAGCTGAATCCACAGAGGAGCTTATTGATCAGGTCCTCTGTTGTGCTTCCTCTCTTGTTGGATAGTTTCCCTGAAATTTCATCAGCTGCTTTAATGCCAGAATAATGACGTTAAGAACAGACAAGGTAAGATCTTTGGCTGCTACTACTGCTTTGTGTAAATGAATGTGGTTAAATAATTGCACCATGCTGGAGAGGAGCTAAGAGTGGATGGGATGGATTTTATTTATTTGATTTTATCATGGGGTAAGTGAAGTGTGAGAGTAACAAATACAAGTGTTTATACTTAGAAATAAGCACAGAGTCTGAAAATCAGGTTCTCTTTTAAGTCTTTATTTCAGGTGCAGGGAGGGATGGACATCTTTGAGCTGATCCTCAGGGACGCAGAAGAATCAGTCAGTTGCCACAGCGATCAGCCATGGACCATGGCAGTTAATGAAGTACGTTCCTTCAACAATCAGCACTGTTTGCTCCTACGCAGAATTACTCAGGGGACAATATAATCACAACCTCATTTATTTAATGTCAGCAGGAAAATCTAAACAGCAAGAATGATCTGAATTGTGAGCAGAAGTCGTGCATGATTTAGCATATTGTCTCATTTGCATGACATTTCATTTACAGTTTAATTCGGAGCTCTGCCGTCTGGTTACAAGCGTTGTGTTTATCTGTCTGACTGTGTTCATGAGCAGGAATACGACTGTCTTATTAAATCGCTCAGCCCAGAAGCCATGGGTTCAGTTGGTGAGATGTGTACATATCCGTCTTCCACTCAGGCAACGAGCCCTCAAGGAAGTGGTGTTGATAACTTCTTCGATGCTCTGCTGCACGACTCTTCCACTGCCCCAGCATCCGCTCCGTGGTCACCCTGCACCACAGACAGCGGCATCAACGAAGAACCCCTGACAGACACCACAGATGTCCTCCAGCCCACCACTTCCACAGCTGTCCCAGCCTTTGACATCCAGGCACATCCTCAGCCTCCAACGCTTGAGTCCCAGTCCCCAGCAAATGAAAAGACAGACATTTCTATTGATTTAGGTAAGACATGAAAGTAATAAATCCCTTGTGTTGCAAGGTCTCTGTAGAATTTGCATGTAAAAGAGGAAAAGAGTTGGGTTAACAAAAGAGATAAACATCAGGCTGTTTAAAAAACAGCTAAAAATGAAGTCCTTGAGAGTGGGAGATGTTTCATTTTGTTCTCTTTATTGTGGAATAATGAAGCTATTATTTCTGTGTGCTTTCAATGTTTTTTTCCCCTATTTCTGAGCATATTGAAGAATAAAAGCTTTCTTAAATGCCATTCATTCATGACATTATGAAAGTTTTGGGAATCTCTCAGTGCCAAAAAGAATTTTACTGAACCAAACTCTGAAGCAGCACAAATATGTCAAACAGCGAAAAAGTCTGTGCCACAACTTGGGGAATTTAAAGTGAAGTGGGGAAGCATTCAAAGACATTGTCTTTAAGTGCTTGGATGCCTTTCCAAGTTGTCATTTTTACATTCTCCTAAGGTTCTTCCATGAAGGTTGTTCTGATCTGGGAGAACTTGTGACAGTTTATCTCTGCTTCTGTCTCCATTTATAATCCCAGAATGACTCCAACCATGACACACAGACAAATTAAAGGACACAAAAATAAAAATGTCTTAGTAAGATGGGACATTTTTAAAGAAAATTCGGGAACTCTGTTGACACAAGGAAACCTTAGGCTATATGTCAAGGATGGAAGGAGGGATAATGAGTCCACCCATTTCCCACACTGGGGGGACTTGGGGTATAAGTGTTTTCTTTCATTTAACACCCATCTATAAATATCTCAAATCGACTTAAACTGACAACACCTACCTTGCAGTGTCCCATCGTGTGATACCAAGACAAATGAGATTTTGGTCAGAAGCAGCCACTGATGGAAAGATAGAAAAGATTTTTTCTGTAAGACATCAGGGTGAGGCTAGAAGAACATGTTTTTCTGCAGTTTAAATTGTATAGATTTGTTATGTTTCTTGTTTCCTTGTCTCATTGTTGCCCCTGTCTTTTGCCTTTCTGTGGATTTTGTTGAGTTCTTTGCTCTAGAGTTTATCACATTTTCATAGTTGAGTTTTGAAATCACATACTTTATCTCTAGCGTGTACTGATAATGCCAAATGTAGTGTATAGTGTGTAGTATGTGAAAAGTACCCAGATGGTTTACAGAATACAACAGAGCAGTTTGTGCATCACTACAGCAGGAACAGATCCTAACATGTCTGGCTTCTATTCATGAAACAGTATAGTTGTTTTTATGGTGGCATGCTGTTTATGATTGCTGCAATAGTATTAAGTACATACTATATACAATGCCCCTTTTTTGTTGCACAGTTTACTGTTTAAAGTATTTATTTTTCTTTATTTGGGGTAGTTTCTTCAGATTGGATTATGTTTATTTCGCTTCCTTCCTGTGTTTCATTCTTGGGTTTAATAAGTGATGGCCACACTTGCTTCCCTAACGTACGTTACCCCCTTGAGTATTTATAATAGAAGGCTTCCTTTGCTTAGCGTCAGATCTTTGGCTGTTTTCCAAAAACTGCACATACAATATACTATACATCACACATTGCATATTGGTCCTGTGGTCATTACTGGTACATAGTATGTCATCATAAAAACAACTATTGTGCTGCATGAACAGAAGCTGGTCATGTGATCGCTCAGATCAAATTTTGCTGTAGTGGTGCATTTCATTATGGGATATACAGTTGTTAGTCAGTTGGACTGGTGAGCTGCCCAGTGGAAATGCTCCCAGAAATACCAAAACCATCCAGGTACTTCTCACAAACTACAGATTTTGCAGTTGTTAACATTCTGCATACTACATAATACATTTTAGCCAAATCTGTAAGTATTAGTAGTATCGTTTGAAACTTTGAAAACACCCATTGTCTTTGTTGTTTTAGTTTCTTGGCTTAATTTTTTTGTGTGTGTGTTTGGATTACCTGCCTCAGTAGTGTCCGTTTTCTTGATGTACTCACCTTCATATGTTTCACTGAGCAGCACCACACAAACTTCCAGCTCGATTGCATCCCTTGGATGATAGGGTCAGTGGTTGTGTGATCCTTAGAAAATCAGTTTCATCTGAGTATCTACAGTTATGGCTGCTTCTTTTTTAATTTTCTTGTTCTCATGACAATGATGGTCAAAGTTGGGCTTTTATGTATATGTGTATTTCCCATTTTCTTCAGCACAG
>JAOWBL010000009.1:8574765-8585228 GCA_028564865.1 Zenarchopterus dispar | reverse complement strand
TTTTCTTGTTCTCATGACAATGATGGTCAAAGTTGGGCTTTTATGTATATGTGTATTTCCCATTTTCTTCAGCACAGTTCTTACAGTTAAATCAGTTAAATCTCATTCTGCTCATTTATTTGTCTTTGCCTGTATTACACACTTTGTTTTTAAGATATTTTATTCAGAGTTTTCTCTGTATACCTTGACATCTTCCTGCATCTGTATATTTCTCTTTTATAATATTCCCATTTTCTTTATACCTACTCCATATTTTAGATTTGTCTGTCAGTCAACAGATTGTGACACATCACTCAGTTTTAAATGGACTTTCTTGGAGGAGGTTTATAATCTTCTCCATTGTTTCACCTGATAGCACCCATGCTGGGGTCATGAAAGTCTGCATACACTTTCTTTTCACTGGAAGCTAATTTGCACTTTCAGGCTTGTGCAGATTTAGAAATGTAAATTTCAAGGTTATTCTATAATTTTTTTCCTTTTCTTGAAAATGAATTACCATTGCTTAAAACCTTGTTTTTGGTTAATTGAGGTATGTTTTACATAGCCAGAATGCGCAGCTATTATTTAGTTTATTATTTGTTTTTGCCTTTTTATTTTTGTCTTTTTTTTGTTGTCTTTTTTTGACAAAAATAAAATGCCTCAGTTAACATCCCACCTGATCATGATAAGTCTATATTTTCTCTAGAGGCTGTATATGTATATAAGAGCGGGAAAATAATTTATATACAATTCTTTTATTTCCTTCAGAAATAAATGATCTATACTTCAAAATCAAGTTTTATAATATTACTTATGAAATATTTTTTTTAATCACAGGGTTCTGAGGGCTTCATATTATCCATAATGGATATTATTACAATCTAGAAACAATTTACACGTTTTGGATCTTTACCAGATAATTGCACCATTTTTAAGTTAAGTGAGATAAAAAATTACAATAAGTCTGCTGTTTAGACAAGCTTCCACGGGCATGAAAACAAAATAATCAAGGTGATTACAATCTAAGTTCTCATTTTTTGGTGGTAATTATTTTTGTCAGCAGGAGGGGAAAAACACTCAGGCACTGATGATGACAATTTACCAACCCTGGTCTCTGAACTTCTGCTCCATTTGTGTGGCAGAGTCAAACTGTGTCATTCATCTATCAGATCTCTTCCTCTTCTTCACATCTTCACTTACTTTGGTGTCTTGTCTGTCCGCGCTGAACTCCTTCTCAGCTTTTTCCAAATGTTCCCCTCTCCTGTCTGTTGTTCAGCTCATAAAAGGAAGCCGTCACATAACAAGCAAAATCTAATTAAATTGATATTTTTACATGATAACTTTATTTCAAAAACACGTTTATTATCAGCTTGTTTTAGTTTAGTACAATCCCCTCCTCAGTAGCCTGTAGATGAACCACCCGCCACACTTTCATGTCTTCACTCATCTGCTGCTTCAGTAACAGCAAACACCCCCAAGCTTCATCATCTTCTTTTTAGCTTTTCTCAGAAAAATCGGCTCAGAAGAAGTATGACTTTGCCAACCGTCCACTGCTGTGCTGCCTCTTTTTCTCTCTCGTGACTCGTATATACCAAATATGTACCAGCTACCGAACATCTAGGGGACAAGCTGCTTATAAAACCTGGCTGTTTGCAGTGAGATTTAAAACTGACACTTATATGGATATTTGTTTTCCCTGTTCCACTGTGCAGGTTGGGAGTCTGGCGATCTCCAAGATGAGTTTGGAATTGCATACTACCTCACCACAAACCAGAACTGTGTGCTCCCATCCAGCCATACGCTCACAGTGAAGGACCTGCTGTTATCCAACCTGGAACAAAAGGTAAGAAACGCTGGCTTCTTTGGGAAATGTACATTTGGTCAAATCTTTCAGCTGTATTATAAGAGTCTGGATACCTTTTGGTAGTTCCCTGCTCTGTGAGCACGAGAGCACCCTCAGGCCCAAATAAACAGAATTTTATGAACCGTTATTCCACTTGACAGAGAATCTGTTTAACTGGAATATGGCTTCACAGGCACGACGAATCCCCCAGCATTCCTTCCAGGAGCTTAATCTTAATGAAGATGAGAAAAAGCTTCTTGCTAAAGAAGGGATAAACTTACCCAGCAAACTGCCCCTTTCCAAGGTATGTAAGGCAGATAGACACATGTAAAGCCCTCTCTACAGATTCACTCACAATCTAACGCACGTCTTGAAGTCTAAATCTGGATCCCCAGTTGCTTCCCCAGTCTCACTTGTCCTTTTCTTCCTCGTTCTTTCTTGTCCCTGTTCTCCCATGTGTTTCATCTCCTGGCAAGTTTGAGGAGAGGGTTTTGAAGAAGATCCGGCGGAAAATTCGCAACAAGCGCTCTGCTCAAGAAAGCCGGAAGAAGAAGAGGGAGTACGTTGATAGCCTGGAAGAAAGGTAAGACTCACGCAGAGCGTCCTCAGTGAACACGACTTTATCTCCTCACTTATACTGTCTTCAGGGAAATGAAATTTAGTGCTCTGGAACACTTAATAAGTGACTTGTTATTCTTTTAACTCTGTAATGATGACTGAATCATATTTGATACATGAATTTGTCAGACCATCATCCACATAATCAAAACTTTCCTGAAAGAAGAAGAATGAAAAAATTAAAAGAAAATATTTAGAAGATGTTTTAAGGTCTAAAAGACACTTGAAATTCAGAAAGTTAGAAAAGAATCTTTCATACAGTCACATCCAGAAATATTTGGACATTGACAGAGTTTTTATGATTCTTCCATTTTGATGTGGTCAAAGTGTAAAGTTCAATTTAGTCCCTGAGTCCCTGAAAATGGAGACATTTGGCTTGAAATAGCTGCAATTCCTCCTTAAATTAAAGCTGAAAGTCTTTGTTCACATCTTAAATGTTTTGTTTCAGCTCCATTGTGGTGGTTATTAACTAAATACTCCTGGGCTTTGCCACATATCAGGATTTCAAGATTTAATTTAACTCATTTCTACAAAGATTTTTGAAGAATTAAGCATCTGTTTTGTTACTTTTAATCACCAATGACAGAACAAACTTATTCAAAGCTTTTTTGCCAGCACTTCAGATTTATGCTCCCATGTGGTCAGAAGTGCTATTGCTACATAGAGTGCCTTTAATGTTTGATTTGTGTCTGTTTAGATTACACTTAGGCACGCTAGCATTTTCTGTGCCCTTTTCTGTTTATTCTGCATTTTATTTTTTTAAATAAGTAATTCTTTAGAGAAGCTGTACTATAGTTTTATAATTCTAGAGACAGATTTCCTCAGTTTGCTTTGACAACAGCATTCCTTGAGTGGAGAAAATGAATGTGCATGATTTTATTCTGAACTGTCAGGCCACTGACTAATAAGAAATTGGGAGGTATTTTAATATCTAGTACCACATTAATTTCACGCTATAATCATGGGCCACATTTAATACCGCAGCAGGCAACCTTGGGCTGCAGTTACAGAATCTTTGCGAAAATCAATTTATGTGGTAGAATCAACTCAGCATTTGGATTAAATATTCAGCACGTCTTGCAGAGCTAGATTAACTCAACATGTAGTTAGTCCAACCAGTACCCTGCAGTGTATTTGAGGTAGTGTGTAATAACTGAGATAGCCAGCAGCACGTGTGGCAGCTGCAGGAAGGCTCCATTAACACCAAAAGATGATGCAATATGACCCACTGGGGGGGCATTAGGTTTTGCCAAGATTAAGCTCATTTTAGTTTTTCTCCTCCCTGCTAGTCTCCAAGCTGTGCAGCACGAGCCCTACAACACAGCGAGCTGGGAAAATTGTCACCAAATGTGTAAATCTTTCTTGTTTACCACATGCTGGCTCTTTCTTCCCATCACACTTCCATGAACAATGAAGAGCGTGTAGTAATCCCTCTTTTTCTTGTCATTACCTTCCAGACATATTAATCATCAGCCCCACAGTTTGCAGGAAATCTCTGTTTTGTACCTTCCTGATTCTTAAAAAACCTGCCTGTACTCATTCGTGTCATTAAATGCACTCTTTGTATCGATGTACCATGGACTGCAGGTGTGGAAATTTCTAGTTTGATCTGTAAAGAGAGGCAAACATCAATATCCTCTCACTTGTTTTAAATCTATGATCAGTTTGTGTATCGCAACCTGTTGTGAACAATTTATGTAATAATCAGCCGTTCTCACAGCAATGCTTAAGAGTTATTAAACAATTCTTTGGGTGTGTACCCATCTTGACTTTGAGTGGATTAACATCTCAGTGCGGCTTGAGCTCGGTGGGCTGAGATTGTGTCTCCAGTAGAGCAGAGTCAGCACTTACTGGTAATTAAACTGGTTGTAAGCAGATCATATCATCAGGATTTCACTGTCAGTTGAAGGTCATAATTGAGGGGGAGCTGAAAAAACAAAGAAGAGACAACCAAAAATGATGAGGTAAATGGGGGTGGGATTGCAGGAGCACAATGGAGTGGGTGTTAACAATCAGCCGACTGACACTGGCAGAGGAGAAGCAATGATGCATCCTGACAGAAGATGGTTTGATGCCCCTATGTCTTCATTTAATCTATTGTATATTTCAGATCTTTTCTTCCTTTTGTCCCTCTTTGTGTAGGGTGTCTGCATGTAACGCGCACAACCTGGAGCTACAAAGAAAGATCCAGCAGCTGGAGGAAACCAACAAGTGAGTCACGTGAATCGACAGTACAGAAGCTACAATTAGTGATTACATTATCACGGGTGCTTCAAGCACCTTTGTACTCTAAAATGCTTTGATGTGACTAAAAGCAGCAGAAGGATCTCATTTAGCTCACACATCATCTTCACAAAGGTTTGTTTCCCTGAGTTCACAGAGAAGCACTGAACTATTATTGATTAAGACAGTTGAGTAGCATATTACTGTGAACGAGAAGTTCGAATCTGTGAATGTGTTCAGTTTGTTTGGTAAACTGCAGCTCGAAGTCCTTTTAAGACTTTTAAATGTTCCTGCTAACAGTTACAGAGATGTAAAAAAAAATGCAGTCAAGTTTTCAGAGTAAAATGTAGTTTTTACTTCTTAGACAAACACACACACATGAACCAAGTCTATAAACAAAGTCTATAAACGTAAGGAGCCTGGTGTCTGTCAAATCTTGTGATGTAGTGACTCTTTGTAAAGGAGCCCACGGGGTTTTGAGAGGCTGCAACTGACATCAAATGAGGAGAGAGTTAACACAGGGAGAGAGGGAGTTTGTGTTCAACACTTTTATGTCGTGGAGAGGCTGATTTTACCAGAAGCTGCCCAAAATTTCAGGAAGATTGGCCATTTCCTTGGACAATCTGAAACTCTGCAGGCATAGATTTATAAATATAAGATGTATATAAGATTATCTTCCTGTCACAAATGCCCACTAGATTCAATTCAGGTTAAAGTCACTACCATATTGATTTCCCCTTTTAGATAGAGGGCTCTTCAGACGTCATATTTAACTGCAACGCAGGAAATCGAATCTCAAGTGCCAAAGGTAATGAGAAGTCTGAAGACTCTCAGATCCAGTCACTCGGGGACACATTTGAAGGTGGTCTGGGATACTTGTATCCACATTATCTTCATGACCTCAACACAAAAGTGTCTCGGTGTGGACTCAGCGATCGCCTTCAAAACCAGTGCTGCTGGCTTAGGCTAGAACTCATTTTATTGTGCGCAGTAATTACAATAGAGCTCTTTGTCGTTTATTTCTTCTTCATGTTTGTGTTTGTGGATCCTCCCTTGTCTTTTATGCACCCTGATCTGTATTGTGCTTTCTTTAGCAGATCTTTTTTGTCTTGTTATTTCTAGCTTTTTTGAAATCTTTTTTTTTTTCTGCAAGTTTTGCGTAGTTAAATTCAGCTGCTGCATATTGTCAAACTGAATTATTATTTAAAAATGGCTGTTCAGGTTATACTTGCAATACAAAATTATACATATTTATTTGCACAAAGAGTAGCAAGGCCAGATATGATAACTCATTTTAGTACCAGAGGTGAACTCATGCACTAAATGCTACCTGTGATCAGATTTCTCAGGATGCATTTTGATCCAAAAGTCTGAATGAGGCCAGAGATGCTACCTCCATTTTTTTTATGGCCTACAGTTAGATGGTCACTAGTTTTTTGTTGAACTGGTGGAGCAACATGACATTTTAAAAAAGGAAACCCCTACAGCAGAAGGTGTGAATATCCTCTTTCTAGGCCTATTCTTGTACCGAGGGAGGCCTGTCTTATTACGTCATCTGAATATAGACTAAACCGTTCTAAGAAAATAAACCCAACAAAATGCCCTAATAGCTCGATTAGCCTGTGTCTCATTTGTCCACTTCCGAGCTCACTCATTTCACACCCAGATCTGCGTCACCTCTCTTTTGCCACCCCTCCAGTGAATTAAATGACAGTCGTCTGTGTTTTTTCAGCTGCAGTCACATGGCCTCAGGCTCTCCCTTTTGAAGGTGCTGACAGCCTGCTGAAAAAGTCTCAGGCCGTCAGTGTAAAATTAGCAGTGTACAGATTTATTTATTTATTTACTTTCTGTTGTTCTCTGAATTTTTTTTCCACTGCACTCTGCAGCCTGTGCTGCTTTCTTCTTGACATTGAGAATTGTGGTGGGAAAAAAAAATATCAAGAAAACGTCAGCTAAACTGTCTTTCCCCGCAGGTTGCTGCGCTGCTTCTTCCTGCCTCAGTTGCAAAAGTTCACAGATGCTGAACGTTCCTTTTTTCATCTGTCGGCCCTCATGTGAAACCTTTAAACAGTTTCTTTGATTTTCTTTCTGTCTTTGTATTGCAGTGCTTTGCTGGAACAGCTAAACCAGCTCCAGACTCTTACTCCAAACAGCTCCAGCAAAACAACAAACAAAAGAACCTACATCCTGGTGAGACACAAAATGCTACTCTATTTCTAGAGAAATTGATCAGACATCTCATTTCTGACAATCGAATAACAGATTCATAGATATTTATTGGACACAAGAGTGGATCAGTTGTACATTGTCTGAGCGCATACTAAGACTGTTTCTTGTTTTCCTTGAACAAATGAAAAAAACGTTACTGTTTGAATCGCAACTTTGCTCATCTTTTGTGCAAGACGTCATGTAGGTATTGGATTAAAAGTCCCTTTCATTTTGTTGCCGTGTGGTTTTTCATTTCCTCTTCATTTTTTTTGCTCGGTCTCTTTTCATCCTAAAATTTGTATTGTTTCCAGGTTTTGCTCCTCTCCTTTTCGCTGCTCATTTCCTCAAATGTTCAGCCAGCCACTTACAGCCACCACAGCCGGACAGATTACGCCGAGACCAAAGGTCTGCTGACACACGTTTTCAGTTCGTGATGCATGTATTCTTGAAACCACACATTCGCTCATCTCCACCACGTCTCTCTCTCTTAGTGTCGTCTCGCTCTCTGCAATCGATGGATGAAGAAAGAGGCGCCTCCCCTCCTCATCTTCCACTCTCCTCCATCTCCAGGTGCTTTGAAGCCCTGAGAAGCCTGACAGAGAAGCTCTGGGCCTGGGCAGACCTTCCCTCCTCTCTCCAGCAGGATCACAGCCACAAGGATGATTACCGGTCTTATCTGAGGAGAAATCAGTAGCAAAGGCATACAGACCTGCTTGTAAGGGCATCATCCAACTGAGCGATTTAAGAGCGATTCAGGATCTTCTTGTTCCAAACGACAAAATGATGCTTCCAACCAAAATGAGTTTTCAAGTATGGTTAAGATTAATAACATATTAATATTAATAATAACTTATTTAAACATGTTTGATTTGCGGATTCATATGAATGTATATTCACCCCTGTATTTTATTCTCACCTTTACTTTATCTTTATAGTTAAAGATTACAAAAATGATTCAGTGTCCATTTTGTAGCATTTCAGTGAAATGTTGAGAAAGCACATAAGAATTAAAGAGTACTTTTGTAAATTTTCAAACCACCTGAAAGTTTTTGTTTTTCTTCTTGAGTAAGGTCATTATAGCCATTATGACAGAAATTTGCATACGCACATACACCCCTCCCTCCCCTTTAAGTAAAAACTGAAAAGTGTAAAAGCGAAAGCTGCACAGTGATTTTTACTCAAGTGATTATCACTCTAAAATAAATCATAAAACACTCTGCTTGTGTGCCAGCTGTTCACACGAGAAGCTGGGCGACGTTTTTAACAGGATTCGGGTGAAAACCTGCTGGACTGCTGTCCTGTTGCTGCTTGAAAGTAGCAGGTAATTCGCTGCGCTTTTGATGGGAGGAATTGAAAGTCCTTTTTTCAGTGCCAATACCAATTTTAAGCCAGAGAGATGCTGAAAAGCAAACAAGACAGCATTTACTTTCAGGATAAAAGCACCACATCATTTTTCTCCTGAGCCTGAGGACAGTTGGAGATGAACTATCAAAGTAGTGAAACATCCATAGAGTTCTTGTGTTTCAGCTCTCACATACAAAAAACTTGTTACATTTGTAAACATCAAATATTGGCAGCATCTGTTCTCATGTTGTTGTGTAACATCCAAGAAGCTCTTTCTGTCTCCTCTTAAAGAGAGTCTGTGTATGTTTGTACTATGAGACTTTGTGACACTGAGGTCACATTTTTCAGGCACAACAGTCACTGAAACAACTCCAGTGTTTAGCTGGTTGACCCGCTGCGTAACATGAGCAGCAGTATCATGATATTACCATGTTGCTGTAAATTTGGGGAAAAAAAGCTTAATTATATTAAACAGCATGCAAAAAACTATATTTTATATATATATTTTATAAATATCACAAAGACAACTTCATTGTATTTTATTGCACCATCTTCTTCTTCTGTAAGTAGTTATACTTTATTTTGAGTCATTTCAGGAGATGCATTTGTTTTTCAGTACTTTTGAGTTTTATTTTTCTAAACTTGAAAGATTTAAATTGATTTTCACATTTTACGCTATTGTTGGATTTTGAACAGCTGTTTATGAGTTTGTTTGTTTTTCTTATCAAATTTCAAAGGCACAGCTCTTTAGGTCCTACGGCAACTTTACAATTAGGCTGAGGTCAGGATTGGAGTTTCCAAAGCTTTTGTTCTTTTTTCCTTCTGATGTAGATTTGCTGGTGTTTTTCATGTCACTGGCATGCTGCTTGACCCAGTTTAGACCAGGCTTTAGCCGTCAGCCAGCTGGCTTCATGTTTGTCTCTAAAATATTTGGTTTACAGAGGATTTCAAAGTCATCTCAAAGACTTCAAGGTTCCTGGTCTTGTGGCTGCAAAACAACCCCAAATCATCAGCCCATTACCTCTGTCTTTGACAGCTGGTATGATGCTTTTATGCTGAAACCGTTTGTTTGGCTTTAACAAACGGGGTTGATCATCGTGGTGGTGGGATGTGGTTTCAGCTCAGGTGTGGAGGGAGGGGTTCACGGAGGACCGCCACAAGTAACTGAACCAGCTGCAACCAACTAGTCAAATCGGATGTCTTTCTATTTATGCAGTAGTGTGTGTGCATTACTGATGGAGTGAGACCAACTGGCTCATAGACTGTGGAAAAAAATGGATGAAGCATTGGTCATGTGATCCATAGAAGAAGAAGAGCGATTTTGAAGCCTCTTTTCCCTCACAGTACACAGCGCCATGTTGCTGCCATGTTGCTAGCTCTAGCTTCCAGCTCCCTCACTGATCTCTGCTGAAACAGCTGTAGAGCTGCTGGTAGACATTTCCCCCACTTCACATGTTGTTTCAAAGGCGAAATAAAAAAATACTGCTACGTTTAGCCAACACTGTGTCACTTCAAACTGCTGATTGCTTCTGTAAAGTTGGTAGCATGATGACTATGGATGAGGCTGTGGTAATGGTTACTATTGGCTGAGATGACTGTCAGTCAATCACATTATAAATAAATTTATTGCTTTATAAATATTCACCTGACATGGTATAAAAAAGCTTATCCCTGTCAGAGTTGTCAGGGATGTGAAATCAAATGTTTGAGACCAAAATTTAAAAAAAATTAATTCTCTGTTAATATGTTTGTTTCTGCTCTAAAGTAGAAACATTTAAACATCGGAGTCAATGGAGATTAACTAGCCTTTCCAGTTACTCTCCGGCAGCCAGTCGAGGGACTACAGTGAAGATTAGTTCTGTATGATACTCAGCCCAGAAGTAGGATAGTTGGTGCTTGAGCTGGAGTTTGCTACACTGAAAGCACTGCTGGCATTCAGCAGTTAACTATGCCACAGCTAAGGCAAAGCCAATATGCCCCCTGAGGATTAATAAAGTATTTTTGTTTCTGCTAAAAGACTCCCGTATGGTCTTGTCTCTTCATAGGACATTGTTCCAGAAGTCATGTGGTTTCCTCAGAAGAAGTTTTGTGAACCTCAGTCATGTTTCCATTTTCTTCTTAGACTTAATAAGCTTTCTCCTGGGAAATCCCTCCTAACAAACTGGTTCAGTTTTTTCCAGATTGTGCTGTCATGGACTTTAACTTGCACATGCTTTTTGAGGCCTGTGAGGCCTGAGATACAGCTCAT
>JAOWBL010000009.1:8546945-8574665 GCA_028564865.1 Zenarchopterus dispar | reverse complement strand
TTTTTCCAGATTGTGCTGTCATGGACTTTAACTTGCACATGCTTTTTGAGGCCTGTGAGGCCTGAGATACAGCTCATTTCTTTTTTTTTTTTTTTAATTCTCTTTCATTGTGCCTCTCTAAATATTGCAGAGTCTGATCTTGGTGTGAATGTTTTCCCAAGTGCAGTTTTGTTGGAAGAATTAGGACTTATGGCCTCATAGTTGTAAAATACCAGCAGTTTTCTATCAAAATCCCTCTGAGTGTTGTCCCAAGTTTAGAGATCCTAATGTGCACCTAATCATTTAAGGAAACCTTAATCTCAACAAAACTAAACTAAAAATATTATACACTATCCTGTGGTCCGAAAAGCATTATTGATCAGACAGCTTTTAGTGGTGCATGCTGTTAAAGCTCAGGCTATAGGGAGTCGATATGAATATTAATCAGAAATAATGTAAGTACTGAAAGAGGTTGCACAAGGAAAATATATTTCTTATTAATATTGTAAATCATTGTGAATGGGGTAGGGAGTTAAATGACAATTGGAAAAAAAATATTATGATATTACCAGAAATTTATGATGAGAAACTATGCAGCTGGAGATATCATGACCATGTGATGTTAAACAATTAAAATATTAAGCTGCTCTCATTTAAAAGAATTAGCCCCTGTGAGCCATATTATCACTCAGCAGAAGTAATTATTTTCTCTGTGCAGTTCTGCAGACTTGTGTGGCTTTACTGGAAAAGGAAAAATAAAAAACCCTTGAGGAACCTTCCAGGAATGTTCCCCAAAGAGTGAATCAAGGTTACTTTGTGAAACTTCTGAGTAAGCTTCAGAGAATTTTCAACTAAGGTTATCTGAAGGTTACTGAGTGAACCATAGTCTTGCGCAACCCAGTAATTCATATTCAATGAATATTTGAGCAGTACACTCAAATATGACACAGTTTTGAAGATACGTCTGTATTCTGAATCTTTAATTTTGCTGGATCTCAAGAGCTTGTAGATATTTTAGGAAACTTTCCAGGAATGTTCTCTAAGATTATTACTGGAGAACTTTTAAATGCAGAGGAACTGACAGAATCTATCGGTTTTCTCTGCTGGTATACTCTGTGCCCTGTAATGCCGAAGCAGCCATCGAGACTGCAGAAAGAGCCAAATAATCCCACCACACAAGCTGTAATCACAGTGATGTCGTCCATCCTGAAGTAGCATTCATCATGTTCTCTAAGATGATTATTTCTCCTCTCTTTGTCATATTTGTCCTTGATGTTTTCAAATAACAAGAAAGAAAGAAAGAAAGAAAGAAAGAAAGAAAGAAAGAAAGAAAGAAAGAAAGAAAGAAAGAAAGAAAGAAAGAAAATTAATCAAATTCTCATTAAGGCATTCATTTAGACTTGTGAAGTGACCTGGCTTAAAGAGGCACTCTGTATAGGATTCTCTCATATCTTTGGGTTATACGTAGGGATGTGGGTGAATCTGAGGAGAAGCTGATAAGAATTAAAATCGATGTCTTTAAGCGGCTTGGAACTTCAGCAGAATGATAATGAAACTGTTCCACAAGGAAAAATATGACCAGATCCCAACTTTACTAGGTAAACGTGGGAAAAGATTACAAATGTGCATTAACTGTACTCAAATTTATGTTTATTAGCACATGAGCCTCAAGACAATGTTTCCTATTTAATGTAACATAGAACAAACTTACAGGGCTCATCAAGAACTTTGATCAGATTCTCAAATTCAGGTAGAACAATTTGAAACTGTAGGTGGTCGGATTCACCATCTGAGCAGATGGAAATGCTTGAAGAAATGAGAGTTTAATTTTTTACCTGAAAAAAACTTGTGTTTCTGATCTTTGTCTCAACCCTAAAGACTGCAGATCACAAAATGTGAAAATATGCTATGAAGTAACACTTACAAAATATCCACCATACACAGACATCTACCTCTTAATAAAATGACAGGATTGCCAGGAAGAAAGGAATAAATCTGTTAAAGAATATTAAAATAAACATGGTAACGTGCACAGAAATAAATAGTGTGAGTATGAAAATGGCAAATAGAAAAGAAAGATCAATTATAAAAATAAATAAAAGAAAATTTGAAGATAATGGGATTAAATGAGACTGGCGTGCACATCTTCGCCTGGGGAAAGAAAGATGGAAATCTTTCTGAGTAGGCTGTATTCAGCAGCAGTTAGACATAACGTGAAGGAGACTGAGTACCTGGTCACGAGGCAAGGGAAAAACGGCTGTGGAGATGTACAGTTACATTTCAGGTGAGCAGACGCGTTTATCTAGTTATTTCAGCCGACCACACTGATGGGCTGTTGAAACAACCCCGGCAGCTCTTGAGACAGAGCAGAAGCGATTTGACTCACTCAGAGGAGCCGTTTTTCTGCTGTGATCCGGCGGTAATAGTGCTTTAGCGGCGTGGATGAAGGGCAGTGCGCGCCCGCAGCGCGCCGTCAAACTGTGGAGTGGGAGCCGCGACTATAAAAGCCTCCGGACCCAGCGCGCTTTTTTAGATTCACTGGATGAGAAGGCGGTTGCACCATGCACCCAAAGACTGACGCACATTCGTCAGCTTTTTATTTGATTTTATATACTAGGTCTTACCATTTTTCCATTTGGAATGACAATATCAACGCGATTTGCAGCTTTGAGTTTATGAACTCTGAAATGAAGAGGAAGATGGGGATTTTTTAATTCCACCCTCAGGCTGGACGTTGACCTGTCAGAAGAGGGAAAGCTGGCAACTTGAGTTGATCCCTTAAGCAAGGGGGAGAATAAAGAAGAAGTTTATTGTCCTCCCTCTATGCGCACCATTATGCAGGGCAACAGCAGCTCCAAAGCACCCCTGACTGCGCTGAGTGCGTGCGGAGGAGAGGTGGATGAAATATCGGAGCTGGTCAGCCCCACAGGAGCAGCCTCCAGCCTGCCAGCGTTTAACCTGTCTCTCAACTGTTGGCTTCACATCCTCTCCAAAGAGTCCACAGCGGACCTCCACGGAGACAGCGCCAATCTGGCAGTAGGTTTGACTCCATTTACATTTAAACTTCATTAAACTTCATTTACAGCTGGATAACACGAAAGGAGACCTGCCATGCCAACATTTGCTGTAAAAAGAGGCTTGAATTCATCATCATAAAGTATTTGTGAGCACTGTTGTGAAGCACAATATAGAAATGCATGCATGTGTGTTTGACAGATGCGAGTTCTCATTGCACTGGTCTACTTGGTGGTGTGTGTCCTGGGGCTGGTGGGTAACCTCCTTGCTCTCTTCTTGCTTCACTCCCGCCGTCGAGGCCACCACCATTCCTCTATTGACTGCTTTGTGATGAGCCTGGCTATCACAGATCTCCAGTTCGTCCTCACCTTGCCCTTCTGGGCCGTGGACACGGTGCTGGACTTTCGCTGGCCCTTCGGCCAGGTCATGTGCAAGATTGTGAGCTCGGTCACCACCATGAACATGTACGCCAGCGTTTTCTTTCTCACTGCTATGAGTGTGGCCCGTTACCGCTCCCTGATAACCTCCCTGAAGATGGACAGACCCAGACTCGCCATTACCCAGTCCAAGTGGGCAAGTTCAGCCATTTGGGTGGTGTCATTAGTAGCTACATTGCCTCATGCTTTCTACTCCACAACAGTCCAGGTTTGTTGAACTGAGACCTAAACAACACTCCTTTTTTCCTTGTGGCTTGTTTGAGCATCCTCTGATCCAGTTGTTGTGTTTACAGGTGTCTGCAGATGATGAGCTGTGCTTAGTTCGATTCTCTGACTCTGATTCGAGTCACTGGGATCCCCAAGTCTTGCTTGGACTCTACCAAACACAGAAGGTTCTTCTGGGATTTGTAGTTCCTCTGATTATCATCTCTGTGTGCTACCTCCTCCTGCTGAGGTTCATATTGAGCCGTCGCATTGTAAGCAGCGTGGTAGGCAATGGCATGGAGAAGTCGGAGTATGAGAGAGGACGCCAGCGCCGTCGCTCAAAAGTAACCCGCTCCATCACCATCGTAGTTCTGTCTTTCTTCCTGTGCTGGCTGCCCAACCAGGCACTCACCCTGTGGGGGGTGTTGATCAAGTTTGACTTGGTACCCTTCAGTAAAGCCTTCTACAACGCCCAGGCATACGCCTTCCCTCTGACTGTGTGTCTGGCTCACACTAACAGCTGTCTCAACCCGGTGCTCTACTGCCTGATCCGAAAAGAGTACCGAGCTGGACTAAAGGAGCTCCTGCTCAGAGTTTCCCGTGGCGTCCGAAGTGTTCTCTCTTTGGCTCTGAGAGGAAGACGAGTGGAGGAAGCTCCACGCAGCATGGCTATGATGGACAAAGACATCAATATGTGATTACAAAAATCTCTGAAAAGCTTTACATTTTAAGAAGGGGAATTATTAGGGTTTTTTTCTGTATATAAAACATGTAAATAAAAACAATGGCATGCTAATATGCTGTAACAGGTTGCCATGGGTTACAGCAAATGTCTGAAGGTCAGACCTGGGCTGCCTGCCAGGTTGTCTTCACGCTTCACCAGGTGAACTAGATGGATGCCTCCACCATTAGAGGCTTTACTTCTGCTCTTTTGAATATTTCTTTATTGGATCCCCTTCTTTAGTTTAAACTGAGACTTAACTGGCCATTTATCAACCTTGAGACACTGAACTTCAAATATGTGAGCTCCTGTGTGTTGATGAGCATTTTGATTTCTGTGAGTTTTTCCAGATCACTATCATAAATAAAATAAAATAAAAATAATTTATCTGAATAGATGCAAAAGCTTGGAACGGTCAGTTTGCTGTTTTGGTTACCTATGAATGAGTTTTATGTATGAAAGCAGTCGGCAATGGCAGACTGGGCCCACTTGTGATGCTTTGTTGATCTGATTATTTTTTTCAAATATTTCATTCACAGATATAAAAAGATTATAAGTTAGTATTTTTTGAATATATCATGATTCCCACTTTCTGGAAAAAACTGGACAGAAGACAGGTGATTGTTGTTAATCTGGAGAAAGTCATTTTACAGATTTTCTGCAAAAACGTTAGCAGTCAAAACCATTAAAGACGCATTCCAGCTGAATCCACTTGTGCTCTTCTGACTGTATATGTGAAACAGTATTCATTGTATGTGTTCTTATACATCGCTGGTACATTCGACATTCTCAAGAATTGGTATTGCCAACAATGGTAAGAAACAGCTATTCCAGCATCTGAAAATGTTCATGGCATATGAATGTTCATGTTTTCTGCTTTTTACAACTGGAATGAGGTCAAGTCAGGTGAGACGCCATCCCCAGTTCTAACGTTTGACTTCTGAGGTAAATGGCATGCACTGTTTACTAAAACAAGAACAAATGTCATAACTGTGCATGTGAGTTCTTAAAGTACTCTTCAGCTTATAATATGATCATGGCACAAATGTTATAGAAAATAAAATAAGCCATTACAATTGTTTGTGATTCATTAATTTAACTTTTCATAGCACACTTCTGGTAAAGCCAGTCTATATAGTAATACCACTTGTGACCACATAGTGGCACATAGATTTTTAATGAATAAGGATGGCAATATCTGGCAATACCACTTTGTCCCACTAGAGTTAGAGCTTATTGGGTTTTACACTAGGAGCTGACCAAGCATCAATCATCTGACTTCCAGGTTGAGGCTCATGCAGAACTAAGATTCAGTGCAGTTCCTCAACTGACCACTAGAGGCTGGTTCCAAAAGCAAGTCACTCTCCATTGACTTCTATGTTAAAATATCTAATTTCTGAAAATAAATCAGCATATTTATAGCCTGGTTTGATTTCACACCCATGACAACTCTGAGGGGGTAATTTTTTTCACCATATCAGGGGAATGTATATAAAGCATTACATATATTTCTAATATTATCTACTGACAGTCAGCTTAGCTGATGACTACCGGTTGTCAGTTTTTCATCCGTAACAGTTATACTACTGTGCTTAGCAAAGCAAACGGATGCTTGTATTAACTCAAGTGGAAGACTTAATCAAAATAACAGTTCAGAGAAGAAGTACAGAATGCATCTTCAGATGAGCGCATGACCTCAAAGAGCTCAAATTAGGTTTCCAAACCACTGCTCGCTAGCCAGTGATGACTTTTGGTTAAGATTAGTAAAGGAATTTACCAGTTTTAGTTGCAAAACTGTGCTCCTGCCAGTAGTTAAGCTCGACTTTATGTACATCTTGCAGATTCATGGGAGTGGGAACACTCCAAACCTCCTGCAGGTGAACTCAAGCACATACTTTAAAAAATGATCGTCTCATTACTGAATTTGTCTGGCCCATAAACACATATGTTTACATTGCATCCTACTAGGATGATAGTGTCTAATATTTGTATTTTTGTGGCTAGATCTGTCACGCTCAACCACTGGCATGCAGTAAAAAAGCAATTCTTTGAAATTTTCCGCTTAATTCAAGACTGAAACTGTCAGTTATCTTTGTGTCTGCTTTTCTGTACTGCTGTGAACAGTTTTGTGAATACACTTGTGTCCTGTGACATTAAATAAAATGAGAAGACAAAGAGGTCACGATTAATCTCCCTTGCAGCCTCAACGCCATGGCAAGGATGAGGTAAACAAGTCAGCAGCACAAAAGCCGTTCCATGTTTTTGCCCTTTTACAACCTTTAAAATTTGAACATGGATAACCTCCTTCAGCATCCCACAGACAGCTCCTGATGTGCAAATGTCACACACACTCCACCTACAGTCCCTCAATAGTGATTATTTGTCTAATCAGAAGTTATCCTGCTTGGATTCTCACCAAGTGTTTTTTTTTTTTTTTGGGGGGATGTTGCAAATAAGAAGAAGCCATTGGGTTGCCAAGGAAACCTGCATCTTCCTGTTGTAAATGAAAAGTGTGATCATATAATGAAAATGAAAATCTGGACAAATCACGAACCAGTGTTTAGTCAAAAAAACTGTTTTGTTTCTGAAATCTGTGACTGCTCTTGCTAATTTGACATGAAACAGAATTAACATCATGAATGCACTGTTTTGCCATCACATATGAGTCAACAGTGAGAGCAGATACAGAACCTCTACACACACACAGAAGGCCATCTCAGGCAAACAGCTGGTTCACTCAGAGCAGAGATTGAAGTACGGCAATCTTATATGTGCCCAGAAATTCTTTCTCAGCTACAAGGAGCAATTTATCCCTGAGTGATGAAAACAACTCTGAAACCGCTTTTCATTTGTGCCCACATACGACGAGCATGAGTAGGGCTTTAAAACAATCACAGGCTCAAGATGATGAGGACACGGTAAAACGTAATGTACATGGATGACAAAATAGGTCAAAGTCAGTCACACTTGGAGGAGCACGCACAATAGACATGACAAAACAGCAGAAATGCAACCGCCAGAGAAAAATCTATTTTTGAATACACCAGAGTCACTGTTTTATGTGCAGCGATTTGCATTTTGTAATGTAAAACTTGGCAGCCACCCTTATGACACACAAGAGGGGGCTTTGAACGGATACAGTTTCCAAAAGCAAGAAGTAAAAGAATTTGCACATTTTTCACTTTCCTCTGCACATGTTAAAACTGAAGAAAAATCGGTTTCATCTTAGAAAGTGTTGCCACTTCAGCAGAGAAGCCCTCACATATACACAAGTATCCACAAACACAGTCCAAAGCTTGAGAGAGGATGAGAGAGACATTTTGGAAAATAAAATGCCACAAAATGCAGTAACTAAGTGAGCCAAAAAAAAACAACAAACAAAAAAACAAAAACAAAATGCCTCATAGACCCAAAATGGCTGTTTTGTTTTTATTTGTCTTTAGTGATAAATTTATGTGCTGCAGCAGAAAACACCCCTTGAATGATCAACTCCAACTCAGCCTTCCTGAATATATTTATTCTGAATAATTAAACAAAATGAACACTGAAATGGTTTAAAATGTGGTGAAGAAGTTCCTGGGCCATATTTGAAGTGATCATCACATTACTTGTTAGACCTGGCCATTTACCACAAAGAGAATCAAAGAAGCTAAAAACCACCTACAAGAGGCTGCCACAGATCTCTAATAAAACTAGAAATACGACAAAGCATTTACAAAAAACACAAATTAATGAAGAAAGAAGGCAAAATAGAACATAAAATAGACCAAAGGTTGGGTGGAAGAGTTTAAAGGAACACAAAATAACTACAAAGTGATTTAAAAAAATAATATGTACACAAATAACTATGAATGGACACAACTACTGAGAGGCCCAAAGACACAAGATACAAACATGTCACAAAGACGCAAAAGAACAAAAGAGAAGACAACTACTATATGACAACAACTACAGAGACTCAAAAGAATGACAAACTGATATTTAAAAAATACAAAAAAAACGTATATAGGCGTATGGTATATCCCTAAATGAAAAAGATATATAAAAATTAATGTTATAAAAACAAAACAAAACAAAAAAGTGCACAGATCACGGAACCTAGGAAGAGATGAAAATAAAACTAACCATAAAACCCTCAAAATAAAAATACCAATCATTATACAGGCACTGAATGAAAACACGAATAGCGTCAGAGCGCAACCCACTTCAGGAGCTGTGAAGGAGAATCTGAAAACACTTGTTTGTGCAGCTTCAGACCTCCCGCGACACAGTAATTTCATGATTGATGTGGAATTTAGCAGCCTATTCATCCCTTTTTTTCTGAAAAAGAAACTCCACGTGAGGATAAAGGCTTCATCTGGTCCCAAGATACTTCCACATGCATCAATCTGAGTGAAGATAAGGAGCAAGCTTACAGCTAAATCTTCTCCAATTTGCAGTAACAACTCATTTTGGAGTTACCTCCCCAGTTATGAATAATCACTGATGAGGATTATCCTTGTAATTAGTATATTTGATTCCTCTCCAGCTGGAGCTCAGATGTTGAGGAAATGGGGCTCCAGCAAGTTAAATTACCACCTATAGCTCATAATTGTTGAACTTTTACCCCTACTCAGTTCATTCAGTTTGATGTTCACTTAAAATATAACTTCTCGACTCTGCTGCTGCATTTGTCTGAGAAAAACTTGCTTCATTATTTTCAGTTTGAAGTTCATGCCTCGGTTTTCTGGTTTATTTACCTTGCTCAAACGCAGGGAGCATTTGAATTTCAGTCAAGTAAAAGAAACACTGGGCTAAAGATAATGGAAGCCCTTATCTTTGAAACTGATGTGCTACACGGAAATTATCAGGAGCTCTTGCAGACTTTGAAGATGAAATACTGCATTTCTAGTGTTGTGTTAGGTTTGAATGTACCATACCCAGGATAAAAAGCATTTTAATAGTTCTAAAAGTGTATTTTTTTCCAGGGAAAAAAACTGTCATGAGGTCATGTTCATTTTTGAGAGATTTTCCTCTGTTTTTATTTGCAGTTCCCTGCATTTGACAGCAGTTATAGCTTCAGTTTTCCTCCTCAGGGACCAAGGCAGAAGTGCTGAATGGGGAGAGCATCTGTAACTAGCAGCGAGCAGCCTCTCCTTCCATGTGCCTTCTTGTGACATCCAAATGGGAATCATGTCCCAGTCTTTTGACAGTCTACTCATGAGACTGACCTTGGGATACCTCGACTTATCTTTCCCGCTTTTCTTAAAAACATTCAAGTAATAGCAGTAAAACTCTTTCAAGAAGCACGGAGCCACCACCCAGAGCTTCGCAGCAGGGCTCATGTTAAATATTTAATGACTTGCACAGCTTGCTTTCCTCCAGGCAGAGCACTTTGATTTACAACTGAAGGGTCTGATTCTGGCTTGGTCAGAAACTAAAAAGTCTTTGATAAACTTTTACCCTGCTTTTGCCAGCTCCAGGCTTGCTGTCACTAATGGTCATACTGGAGCACAGTGACTGTTGTCCTTCCAGATGAATCCACCTTCAAAGCCAGCAGGCCTCTGATGCAAATCCTCCCACTGACAACCCAGCTGGGATGAGCATTTATAGAAATTCAGTTTGTGACATGTAACATTCTACTTCAAGTTTCACTTTCAGCTTATATATCATGTAGCTGATGCCTCAAAACTTTGATATTGATTTTCAGTTCTTTGCTTCTGACACAGCTCCTCTGTCATCTGTTAGATGATTCAGCATCGCAACAAGCTTTTTCATTTCCGCTGGCTTGCTAGAAGGATCACAAATTAAGGTTTAGACACAGCCCTAAATCAGGAAAAGGTGGCACATGAAAAAAAAACATTGTTACATTTACTTTGACTTTACCGGGATATTTCATGTTTCTTTCTCATCAGCTTCATTGCATTTATAAATACATTTATTTTTACATTTCAAGCCTTCAACATAAATTGTTTATGAGGGGAAATTAGTCCCAGACAGGAGGGGAATGATTAGAAATGGTGTTATTTCACACAGTTGATGTCAACAGGTGTTTGTAACATGCAGTATCCATTAACAGGGTGAGTCTTTGAGGAGAAAAGATGCCAGCTTTCCCAAGAAATGCATGACATTATTCAAATATTTAAAAACATTCCTTAAAGAAAGGCTGAAAGGGATTCTCATCATTTCCCTCAGATAGTACATAATATTAATTCTAAGCTGTAAAAGGGGAAATTTCAGGGTGTAAAGGGGCAGGACTCGAGACTAAGCTGGCACCCGTGACCCCTCAAATGGTTCTGCATCAGAAACTTTAATTCATTAATTTCTGATATTACATGGTTAAAGAATTACTGTAAGGACCCATTTTCAAGTAAATTTACAGATCAGAATGGACATTATCATCATCACACAAGTAAGACGAAATAAAGATTCTCTAGTTGTGATGGGCCACCTGTGGCTTCCTGCCCGGTAAGGTTTGCTCCTGGCAGGAACCTAAGTGGGTCATTAGAGAATTTCTCACTCCTGGGGGATGTGCTGGTGGTTGTGGCTACAAAAGGCAGCTCCTGGCAGGGTTTTGAGGACTCTCTCTGGACAGACTGCTGTCTAACATCAACTCCACAGGTCGTCAATTTGTTCTGCTCCTTCTCACAGCATTCCCACGGGTTTTCAAAGATGCACTCGTGCCACCACACCATAGAGAGACATCCCACTTTTGCTTCTAATTCATTTTCTAAATAAACATGAACTGATACATAAATATATTTCTGTGCGGTGGACATATTGCTGTGCCAAAGGTAGTAATAAAGTAGAATAGAGCAAAAGTTAAAAGGAAAACACTGTACAACAAGAATAAAAAAACAAAATTTAAACAAGTTGTGATAAAGTTAGTTAAAACGGTAATGAGCAGACACTCATTAGTGTGATGAAGGAACTAATATGTGAAAAATGTAAAGGTGCTTTAGTGTTTTGAGAGGTGGAAACATATTCCACAGTCTTTGCCGAGTGTGTTGTTTGTGCTTGTGTGTGAGAGCGTGTGTATAAAATAGCTGGAGATCTGATCGATACTCACCCCAGGAGATCATCTCTAGGATAGAAGCTGTTCCCCCGCCTGTTGTTAGTGCTTCACACGGAGCGTATCAGGGCTGTGTGCCGTTTGTTTTTAAGCATCCTGGCTGCTTGTCTTCTCAGCCGGCTGGCATGTAGGAAGTCCATGTGTGGGAGTCCAGTCCTGACAGTGCTCTGGGCCATCCTCACTGCATGGTGCAGGTTTCACCATGCACCACAGTGCACCTGGAAAACCAAACTTTAACACAGTTTGACAGGACGGACTCACTGGTGCACCTTTAGAAGTTCAGCATCTGTTTTCTCTGGAGGCTGGGTCCATCTCAGTTGTCTGAGGAAAAAGACCCTTTTTGGGCTTTATTCATCACTGTTGGGGTACTGTGGGTCCATGTGAGTTGCATAGATAAGCTTGACATTTTCTACTCTCTCCTCTTCTCCATATATGCGAGAGGTGGTGAAGAACTCTATCCGTCGTCCTCCTGAAGTTGCTGAGCATTTCTTTGGTCTTTCTGATGCCACCTCTAGTCTCTAGACTGTTTCATTATTACAAACCCCATAAAAATTTCAATGTGCAAAAAACTTTTTGTTGACCTGTGTCTCCAGGGCTCGGAGGCATCTGGAACAACACACAGTGAAGGATATGTTTTGGTCATACAAATCAGCATTTCAGATGTTTTTGGAAGACACTGACAACCCATGCTCTGAAAAGAGATGAAAAAAGACCACCCAGACTTTCATCAGCAGGAAGTCCATAAATCAGGCGCTATAATAATATGGGTATGTATCAATGCCCTTTGGCAAAGGTCATTTACACTTCTATTAGGGTAGCAGTAACACAGAATAGTATCACATGATGCTCCCATGCTTTTCCAGGGATGCCCATGGATTTTTCAACATGATAACCACATTAAAACTATACTCTGCATGCTTTATAAAGGCATACAAGAAACGGTTATGGGCACTAGACAGGAACAGTTAGAGTCCTGACACGTTCCCATTACATGATGTATAGAGGATTTTGAATAAAGTAAGAAAGAATTACTGTAGATTATTATTACTTCTTGCATTTTAACCATTTTTTTTTAGTTGTAGAGATTATGTTTAATGATGGTGGAAAATTGTGAAATAGTCCACATAAGGTGAAAACTGCATCTTAAACCATAGAGAAAACAATCTCAAGATAGAGGCAGAAGATGGAGAAACAGAATCATTTCATGTTGGATAATTGCTCTCATTTTTTCCACTCACTGTTATCTCACCGGTGTTGAATCTACGTGAAGCTGTTATACCCAAGTCAAACATCATTTTAATAAATTCTTTTAAAAGAAAAAAAAAAAGAGAGTGATTGTGGAATTGGCAGAAAATTGCGAGTGAACAATTTTGAACTTCTACACCTGCTGGATGATAACTTATCATACTGAATATCAATAGTATTTTTTTTTAAAACATCAAAACAGTTTGCATCAGGTGTAAAACCCCTATAAATCTGGGCCAGCCTGTCATAATGGACTGAAACCAACATCGACACAGAACAATACATTACCTGCAGTAATCATGTACTGCATATCTACTGTGTATATATAAACACCTGGGTTCAGTACTCAAGGTGGATTTTCTGATTTAAAAAAAAAAAGGGACAGTAAAGTGAAGCATCTGCTTCACCAGCTCTCCTCCAACTGTCAGACTTTCAAAAAGCTGGATCATCATCTTCTTTCCCAGTGCAGTGATTCATAATGAAATTTTCAAACTCCAATAATGCTTACATGTTTGCTTCGGAGAACACGAGCAGGAACACTGGCTTTCTCCATTTCCTTCAACTTGCAATTACCCACATGGTACACAAAATACAGATCATTCAGTTTTTTTTAATGAACTTACTGTGTTTATTATACACATGAACAGCAACAAAAATGTATTATAAAAAGATTATAACTAGAAAAAGACTATGAACTGACTTTTGCTTTTTTTCTTACATAAAATCCCGTTCCTACAAACATAAGCTGAGATTGAGATTCATTTGTGGTCCAAAACTCAGATGTGATCCAACTCCCCACCACCACATACAGCGGTATGTACGTACAGCGGTATGTATGTAGTCGTCAGTCAGAGAGACAGAAGCTCACTTGATATTCCTTTTCATAACGTATCAAACGAAAAAGTCTTTAAAGACCAGATCTGCAGGGACAAGATCTGGAGCACACAGCTATAAATATTAATAAGGTGCAGTAAACTTTTACACACCTTATTAAAAACTTGCCCCAGATTTCAGCTTTGTTGTCTTGTCTCGCTCGTCCAATGGAGGAAAGAAATTAAAGAAAATAAAGCTGAGCTGGTTAATGAGGGAAAAAAAACCTCTCATCCTGGGAGATGTACATTTACAGCACAGTTTGTGCTTTCATCAATGTTCCTATTAGGAAAAAAACAGTATCACTAAAGCATCCAGTGTGTGAGGCTTTAGCTGAGTCCATCTCCCATCGCTGCTCGTCATGGCGACAAGAGAAGTGTCAGAGATGTGGGATCATCAAAATCAGCCGAGTATAAAAGAAGTCTTTGATCCAGATGGTGTAAGATTAGAGACCTCTCATCTTCCTGAAAACTGACCAAACTGACCACCGCTCACTGGTGTTTTATTTCTGGATACAATTATGTTGTGGGCTTCCTAAAACAAAGGGCCTGAGGTTATTTATCTTTATTTACCTCCACTGGGAAGTCTGCCCTCTCTCTTTTCACTGAAACAGTGTCCTCCTGAGTGCTCTCGTCCTCTGTTCTCCACGTTGCTTCTCTTTTTCTCTCCTCTTTACTTTCCTCCTTTTTCACCTTTTCTTCTGTAGAAATGCTGTGAGCATTGACGTTGTTGGCAGATTCAGGTGGTGCTGTGGAGCTCTCACACACAACTGGTCCCTCCCATTTTGGGATGTCTAAACCCAACATCTCCATCAGCTGTTTCATGACCTCATCCACGTAACCATGGATCCGCAGGTGGGCATGCTTGTCCTGCAAGACAGAAAATTACACCAGCGCTAAAATAAGCTTTAAAAAAACAAGGGTTTGGCCTATTTGAACAGGTTAAATTTTAAAAGTTTTATAACCACTGCGTACATACTTTGATCCATTTCACAGGTAGTTTGATTCCTTCAGCATCCAAGGAGCTACATTTAGTCTTTTCTTTGATTTTCTACTCGTGTCAGAGATCCCCAGCTTGGTGGCTGATTGCAATTAACAGTTTAATTAAAATTACTCCTCAAATGATTGCTTCTATCACAATGACTGCCTAATGACTTGTTTTCTATTAGCAGTTACAAAGTCTGCCTATTCAGACTCTTGTTGCTTTGCAGAAATACAAACAGAATTTATTAGGGAATCAAGATTTGATTTGATTTATAATAAGCTTGGCAAAACTGAATGAGTTCTTCTGATTTTTCCCTTTCTGGCACCACCAGAAATAGAAAACCTGTGTTTGTTATTGTAATGGTTTGAAACAAAACTTCAAAAGCGAAAATTTTACAAAGAGTGATAGCAGACTGTGATTTTACAAGAAAAAACTTCTTGCATGCGACAGTGTCACTCGCTGTGAATGCCGCTCACTGTCGCGTTCCTGGAGTGAGACTGAACCCGTCAGCAATGAAATTATACACATATTATGCTTTTACAAGTTTTCTGACTTATCCACAGTGTTGACGGTACTAAATCAATGATGAAACTAGCTACAGAGGACAACAGGGCAGAAGTGATTAAGAGACTCAAGAAAGTAATGATAGAAAAGGAAAAGAGAGAATGATCGAGTTAGAGATCAAACATGTAAAAGCGACTTCAGCTGCGAGTCTAAAAAGAGCTAAAAATGACAAAACTTCCTTTGTGCTGGTTACATATGTTAGACGTGACCAGAGACTCTAAAAACAACCATGGCTACTTGACTTGTGTACTTGATAGTTCATACAATGTGAGAGAAGGTACTTCAGAGGATGCAGCTGAATCTTTCTGCTTCAGCTATTTTATAAAGTTCGATGGAGGCAAAAGGAGAAAAACTCTGAAGGAAAATTTAGGCTCCATCTTGATAAGTCAACCACAAATTATTCTTGCATGAAAACATCCTAAAACAACATTCTGTCCCCCCGACAACAAAGTTGTAGCATTCTCTTCTTCTCCTTTCTCGTAGTGGTGCGTGAATGGCACTCACATGTTTCGTAGGCTGCAGGTTGACGACAACCAACTTCCCTCCTTTGCGCTTTGTGAGGAGTGGAAGGTCGCCGCTGGGTTTGATCTGCATGGAGGTGCCCAGGGTCAGTGCCAGGTCTGCTCGTCTGCATGCCAACAGAAGGGAATAAAATCTTGCATGAGTAAGAAATGTCACGACTTTGACATCTGTCCAGTTTTCCTCAAGGGTAATTTATGCATGTAGGTGTGTATTAAAGGGAGTGTAAAATGTGACAGTATTTGTTCAGCATTTGACTCTGGGGAGGGTTTAAAATCAAGTTGAGTCTCATTGCATCACTAAATGTGAATAGTATTGAAAAAAACATATCACCAAATACATTTCTGACTTACGATACCAAGAGAAAACTTAACGTTTATCATAGAGTTACAGGCTGAAAACTTGGCAAACATTTTTTTCCTTAACTGGATCGTAGAGGGATTGCAGCATAACTTTAGAACTTATGCAGGTTGTTGCAGAAGCTGTGCAACTGTGGGCAAGCTTTAGAAATATTTTCAAACACTGATTTAAAGACATTTAGTAAAACTTAGTCAGCTTCTTCTCACAGCAAACCCCTCTTTCTAACACTGAGTGACAACAAGGCTAAGATCTCTCACTCATGGCAGTATTCTTCTACTCAATATCAAGGCACAGAGAAAGAAGGACCTAATGCAATACATCTCTAGTTATGTAATTACTTGCACAGCCCACACAACATAGCGGACCCTAAGACAACCCTGAGAATTTTAAAATAAAGTAGACAAACTTGCATAACATGCAGCTTTTCTATACCTTCACCTTAACCTATTTCAAAGATTATTTTTCAGGTTTTCGCTGCTATGGCAGAAAAAAAAAAAAGAGTTTAATGGTTGTTGCTCAAATTTCCTTTCTACAATTTGAACGGTAATTAAACACCCACTGTGTCAGCACTTCAAGGTGACACACATACAACCACTTCGTCTAGCTTCTTTGTAAATACTAGAGTAGAGCTTTTGTAGCTTGAAGAATTAATGGAAATCTTCCTTGAGAGGAAACATTAAAGCAGACAGTTATGCATACATAAACCATAAAACAGCTTTTTAAATAAACACTTCCTTCTCAAAGCCACAGAGAGCACCGACAAATAAATCCAGCGCTTCGTTTCACATTCTTCGCTTCACGGCCCCGGATTGAACTACTGCTTGTGCCTTTCAACATGAGACGAAACAGCGATGCCAGAGGAAATCCACACACAAACGTGAAGAAACTGCGTGTTACACAGTTACAAAGGCAGCTTATGAAACAAAAAGCTGCACATTCTGCTCACCTGCTTGCATCATCTGCCCTGTTCAGGTCTCTGTCAGGAAGAGCATCCTCCCAATCCAGTATTGTGCTGATCAGTTTCCCTCTTTTGGAAACAAACACACACAGACAAAAATCTATCATGATGTACCTTTTTTTTTTTTTTTTTTAGGTTTCCAGGTGTACAAGGCCAAGAGTTTGTTACCTGCAGGCCCTCAGTCCTCTGGATCGGACCACATCACAGTAACGCCCCGTCGGTTTCAGCCCCATTACACCGATCACCTTCTCTCTGACATACTGTCTGCAAAACCCACAAATACTACAATTTATTCTTAGTTTATACTCTTCTGCAAAACTGTTTGAGCATAACCTGTTATTCAGTATCCTCTTCCACTTTAAAATGGCTGAGACTGTGTAAGCCACAAAGTGGAAAGCCTGGAAACAATTTGTGATAACCTATGCGTAACTTTTCGTAACTATTGTTTTGCAGGGGATTTTAATTTAAAAAATAAGCTAATTTTGTTTTAATTATGAAGGTCCTTTATGAGTTCACAGAAAGCACTACATCGATAACTAGTTTTTGTTCATAACATGTTCAAACAAAAGCTTTCCCCTGCTCCAGGGCCTTCGTGCTGCACACTTAAAGCCGTCCTATAATTAACAAGCAGGTTTTTTTTTCCTCTTATAACTTTCCATTGATAAGGTCTTTTCAGTTCCAGTCTTTAGCCTACAGTAACGTCTGCAAAGCAACAAAATAAGATAATAGAAAGATGGCGCAAACCCAAGCAACTATTAAATCCAAGAAAGCTCAGATACTGAGCTCTCTAGTCTCTTGTGTGTTATGTTGCAGCTGCATGATGGGTTTAAAAAAAACACATGCAGGAAATAAAGTTTGAAATTTAATGACAGAAGGCAGCTTGTTAGGGTGAAAATTATTAAAAGCTTCACTGTGAAAAAGTGACTGAAAGTGTGCATGCACATACCTTCCACATTTCTCACACTCCTCCACAAACATGTTACCATGAAGCTCTGATAACTTATCCCTAAATGCAGAAGAGGGAAGAAGGTTAACAAAAGTAAGCAAATAAATGAATTAATATAAAAATATTAATTAGAACAAAGTTTGGAAAGTTAAGACAAATGGAAAAAAAAGCATCACTATAACTTCTTTGTCCTTTTTTGCCACTCATGCTCTAATAAATACTGAGCACTCGGAGTCTCACCTGACATCTCCGTACCCCAGGGGTGTCAGGTATATCTCGGCACTACACTTCCAACCAGCTTTTAGATTTTGGTACAAGCTCATCTCTTGTGTGTATGTTTTTCTCCGAGAACTACGAGTTCCCTGTCTGTCCTCATTTCAGAAAACCTGATTAAGTGTGGAGGAAGAGCTAACAAACGGCTTCCAGGAAAATGAACTCAACTGAGATGTGTAAAGACTGGATGTGTGTTGAGAATTTAAAAAAAAAAAAAAAAAGAAAATGGCTAGTCTATATGAAGCAGCAACCTGACATTCAAAACAATCACATCTCAACATATAGCAAGTATAGTTATCTGAGATTATGAGATAGATCAATGAAAAGACCAGGAACCAGGCTGGAAACATAAAATGACTGATTCAGCCCGTGAAAACCTGACCTAACAAGCTTTGGTCATTACTGCGGGAACATTAGAAATAATGATGGCCAAGAAATTCAAGATGATGACCATGTTTTGGTAGCTGATCACGATGATGATGCCACTTGACAGGAACAAAGGAATTTGAGACAACAAAGTTGGTGTGAAAAATAAAAACTGACAGCATCAAAAAAAAAAAAAAACTGCAGAAAAACACAAAATCCTTCACTGAGGGTTTGATCATGCATCTTCTGTCAGGCTTCAGAGGCTTCTGGCCAGCTCAAGCTCTAAACAAAAGACTGCGGCATCATTTTAGAGAGACTTGTTGATGAATGTGAAACATGTCACAGATTTAACACAACCAAAGTATAGTTTGGCACTTCAGAAAAAATGTTTGTGGATGAAATTCAACCAGGTGTAAAATATTTTTATATAATTGTCTGGTTAACACAACTTACTACAGGGTCTTCCTGAACACAAAGACGACCTCTGAAACAGTTCATCAGCCTGGAGAAATGCTTGTGAAATCCAACTATTGTTGCGCTGTGGGGTTTGGAAGAAAACTTCAATGTGGACTTATGAAATGATGCATGACTGAGATTATAATTAACGCAAAGCCAGGTAAAAGATGATTCTCTCTTGGAAAAGAACATAAAGCAGAATGTCTTTGTTTACAGTCCTTCATCAAGTGGTGCTTGGGACAGAGTCCAAAACTGTCATCCGTATCATCTTCCTCCACAAAATGTAAAGAAGGGAAACACACTTCTGCTTTGCATGCATCAGGAAATGTCGTTACAGAAGCTGAATGCTCAGAACAAATACAAAGTCCTGAGTAAACAAACATGTCATTCAGATGAAAAAATAAGATAAAGTGACAAAGTCTATAACAGAACATTAGGCAGCCTTGAGAGGAAACAACAAGGGGTCGTCATTAGTCATGAGAGTCCAGGGGTGTGGGACAAAAAATGAAAGATGAGGATCAACAAATTAAAATGGATTATCCAGAAAATGACACAAAGTTGTGATAACGAAGGACACTGAGAGCATGTAGGCAGCAACTGCTGGGGTAAACTGGAAGCAGCAGAAGATACAAGTGACAACGAAGGGGCACAGAAGGGTATAAAGACAAGAGCGTATGTTTAATGACTAATGCCCTAAAGCTAATAACTGAGATCTATAATTTGTCCAAGTCAAAAAGAAAGGCGTAGATAGCTGGAGAGAGAAGTGTGCGTTTGTAGGAGCTCAGAATAAATGATAAAGGTATATCTTCATAAAACAGATGTGTACCCTAAAGCAAGATTAGCGCTGAAAATGTTATATCAAGTCAATAGATCCCACTGAGTGTTACACCTAATGAGATTTGTGATTTGAGATATGCTTATAAGCAGGGTGAGGTTACCTGGGAAAACCTGATCGAACGTGAAGCCCGTCCACATTCTGGCTGATGAGATACTTGAGGTACCCGGCCCTCTGCAGTCCCAGAAGGGCCATGTGAGTCAAACTGGGGCGAGCATCTTCAAAGGTGGTATCAAAGTGAGGTGCTTCACCCTTTTCTTCTAATGTCCATACACCCTTTGGACCCCTGAGAAAGAACCCAGAGAGCAGGATTAGAGAGGCAGTAATATAAAAGGTGGAGTAGAGGAGCGTTTGTCCTACTCTATTTTCTGGTCTTGTATTTAATGGTTGAGTGTTAACAGTGTAAAATGAACTGGATTGCTTCAAATGCTTCTAGTCCAAGAACGCAGAAGATAAAGAAGATAAATAAAAATAAAACACACTTTCACAAGGGAAATGTTGGGAGAAAATAGAAAAAACTACACAGCATACAGTCTAGTCAAAAAAAAAAAAAAAAAAAGAAATGTAGTAAATCTTGAGCTAGAAAGTCTTCTTCTGCTTTTGGTCAGGTCAGGTCAGGTCTGGGTTTTTGACTGGACTGATGAACCCAGCAGTGATGTCAGGGCTGGAGTTTATTTTTAACATCCTGACAGTTACCAAGTTACTTTGAGAGCAAAGTTATCTCCATGCAGATGAGGGAATGAATTTTGCAAATCCTCAAATGCGCCCTCACCAGACTCATCTCTTGGCTTCACTTTGAACTTCAATAGCTCCGTCTTTCTGCTGCAGCGACTTACTGCCTGCTCAGCAAAGACCAGTTCAAAGGCTCATCAGCACCAAGACATCGTGATTCACTTCTCAGAGAGCAAACTGAACGTTGTGTATCACCACGAGAGAGAAGCTGCGGGGCATGAAAACCACAAAGGATCTGGATAGCTGCTATTGTATTTACACGCTCTGGTGAAGTCAATAATGTTAACCTTAAGAGCTAAACCTCTTCTCATCTGGAGAATTGTGTGCGTAAAAGTGTATAGCAGGGGATGTATTTTGCATTAGCAGGAATATTAAGTATGCAGGAAGTTCTTAAGGGTCAACTCCAGCTGACTGACAGGCAGAGGAATCAAATATTCATCTGATTCCAGAACGTGTATGACCTGACAGTCAAACATCTGTCATTCACAGCAGAGTAACCTTAAATACTTATTCAGTAATTACAAGTAACTAAAATAAAAGAAAGAGCTGCATTTAATTTTATCTTCACTTTACATGTAATAAGTAAACACCACCCTCCTCTGCTTAAACAGTGGTATTACAGGAAATAAAAGAAAAACACCGCAGGATCCTCACAGTATCTATGTGAAAAATGAAAGATGACTAAAATCAGTCTCACTACAATGACAGCTGAGCTTCCATGAAGCACAACTTCTCTTGGAGTCATTATGCCATAAATTCATCTCAGATAATTCAGCAGCAATATGACAATAATACCAATAATCCCCAAATGTAGCAAAGCTTCAAGAATGACCCATTTAAATGACTCCATAATTTGATTCAAGTCTTTGAACGTCATAAACTTGAGTCTAAATTTTTCAAACTTTTGATCAAATGTACTACGATTGCTTTGTGTTGAAATTATTTATTCAATTTATGGAAACAGGCTAGACCTGAATCTCAGGTAAATTTAACTGCATGAATGTTGACCCTTTTTCAAAGTTTTGAAGACAAAAAAAAAAACTATTGACCTCTCAACTGTTCAACCATCTAATAGTACGCTATACTACAAAGCGCCTCTCTTTGTTGACAGATCAAACACTAGTTCACTCATGGAACATGAAGAGTTAGAAAACTGACTTGGTGCTGTGCTGAAGGCAGTTAGATGATGACTTTCACAAATAAGAACAGGGCAAAAAAGCTATTTCCATTATTTAGAGTTTGCTATCTATATTCATTTTTCTAACACTGTCAAAATGTCTGCAACTGCCCAAAGTGCTGATATTGAGTCTGTCTCTCTCTCCTCTGAGTATTTTCTCTCCATCTGTTTATTCTTGCGGCCTGTGTTATGATTGATATTTCTCTCCACTTGATGTGTCAGAAACAATTCAGCTTGTCAACGTAATGGATAACAGTGCACAGCTTCTAGTCTACAACACAGTGATTAAACCACAGCATGCAGCCAGCTGGAGGCTTCTTGAGCTCCGCTGCAGGAAGGATGGGTATTGTAGATCACTCCTGCTCACTGCACTGGCCTTACATAATGAATCACTCTGGATAATGACTTTTTGTTTCTCAAATCTGCCAGAATGTTCTTTGCTCTTATATCCTCTGTATGCCACTATAATGGGTTTTAAAAAATTAACAGTAATAATACATAAATAGAATTGACCACAATACAGTAATCAAGATATGATTAAAATATAGACTTTCAGCTGTGGTTTAAGAGTTTTCACAAAAATGTGGGATTTACCATTTAGGAATTACATTCATTTTAAGACAAGTACTTCCATTTTCAAAAGTATTTGGACAAAGTGACGTCACTGTAAACATAGCCACAATTTTTAATATTTGAAAGAAAACCCTTTGCGGTCAGTGGCTGAAGTCTTGTTAATGAACTTTTCTTTCAGTTTTGTCTTCAGTAACTGAAAATCATGCTCTACTGGTTTGAGATTAGGTGACTAACTTGGCAATTTAGGAAAATTACATTTCTACATGTCTGCAAACTTGTGTACAGATTCCTTATCTTCACTGTAGTCGGCCAAAAGAGTCAGGTGTGCATGTTAAAATCCACCAAAGATGTGTTATTGCAAAGATGATCACAAAAATGACAACAATTCACGTCAATGACATTCTGATTCAAATGGTGAATACTGCTGAAAGTGACAAGAGTTTGCAGGCATGCATTTTTTTTTAATTGAAAGAGTTTCAAGATGCTCTCATAGTATATTTGGGTTATTATTCATCAGCACTGCGAAGCACCGACCTGTCTATTTTGTAGCATTTGTGTGAATGTGAGCAGAGAGTATATACATGTGAGATGTATAGTACATCTCAAAATTCATCTGGATACTTCTGTCAGTTGTCACATAATCACCCGTTCCACTGGCAGTCAAAAATTCCCATACTATAACACTGACTCCACCATCTTTGATGTGGCCTGCTTTGGATCATAAGCTGCTCCTTTCTCTTCCCATCATTCTGATAAAAGCTTATCATGGTTTCATCTGTCCAAACAATCTGATTCTAAAACAAGGGAGGCTTTTTAAAGATATTTTCTAAAGAAGTCTAATCTCTTCCTGCTTTTGAATGCTCCCAGCGGTTTGCATCTTGTTGCAAATCCTCTGCATTTATGTTCATGAAGGTGTCTCTTGATTGTAGATTTTAACAATGACATACCTACTTTATCCAGAGTATCACTGGCTCTGCAATTATTCTGTAATCATTTAACACACATGATGTGGTCCTCCAGATCTTGTGATGTTGTCGTGCTCACCAGTGAATTTTTTTATTTTATTTTAAAGAATCAAGGTGTTCATATGCCCACACCTTATGATTTTGCTACCTCTCTTGCAGATTTGTGTTAATTTTTTTTTTTAAACTAACGATGGCTTCTTTTAGTTGTACTGAGATCTCCTTGAACTTCATGTTGTTAGCTTCAGTCCAAAAGTCGCCAAATATTAACTCAACAGTGGATATCAACTCAAGACATTTCATCAGTAATGAGAAAATGGAATGAACCTGGAATAAAATGAGCAAATTAACTTCTTTCACACAATTTCAAAAGAGAAGGAGAAGGTGATCAGGGAGAGGGAGGTCTGAGCCTCTGCTTCAGCTGCTGTCAACACAGCCAGAACACAGGTGAGTGGAAGTTGATGGAGGGATGGACATCTTTATAAAGTGCCATGTAAGACATAACCTCAAAGAGCCTTTTTTTCTATTAGAATCGATTAAGATTTGAAAATCATCTAGTACGTAGTATGCTTTATACTTGGAGTATGCTACCATACCTCAAAAGTGGTTGGTAGACAAGGCAGGAGATGAATCCCAGTGAAGTATAAACTTTCTAATAACTTATTTCTGAAATGATTCTGACTCATGAATAGTAACGAATGAAAAACAATCTTAAAGACGAAGTTGTGTAGGGTTTTCAATTGTGTCTTACCTGAAGTCAGGGATGCCACATGAGGTACTGATTCCAGCTCCAGTGTGGACAACCAAATTCTGAGAGCCTTTCACCAACTCTGCGAGGGTCTCTACCTTTGCTTTTAGCTGCTCGGGATCATCAAACTTCTACAGAAAACAGAGCACATTTAATAACTGTCACAAGCCAATACTCATCACTGACTTGTTTGACTCACCGCCTAAATGAACGATTTTTAGATATTTTTGTATCTAAAATAATGCCTATAACAGTATTAAATAACGCCTTGAAAAGGTGAAGAGAAACTTGAACAAGAGCCCGATTAGACAAGAACCTGCTGCTAAGCCACCCATTTAAGAAGCTCTTTAAGCTAATGTGAGCTATTATTTACCTCAGGAAGTCCACAAACACCTTTATCAGCGTATGGTGATAGCCCAGCAGCATAATTCACAGACATGACTGACGTTTGTGTTTTATTATTTCAAGTGAATTATAATATTTTATCGTCTGAAACGGTTCTTTCTGCAGTTCTGAACTGCTTCGTTTGAATGACGACATCACTGAGCGACACAGTGTGCTGCATTCAAGAACTGTGGGAAAGTAAACACTATCTAGTCAAAAGACGTGTTTTTAACGACAAAGCTTGTTTCTTTTGTCTAATCGTGCCTCCCCGTCTTCTCTGACCTCCATCCTCCTGTTAGATTGCTTAAATAGTATTAATGCACCTCATGCTGGTTAGAAACTTTGCCCAAATTTCTCTGCAGTGTCAAAGAATTTCATCATGTCACTTGAAATAAACAAATAAAAACTCTTGCAGGCGCATATGTGCCAAACACTGACTCAGGGTATCTACAGAACCATGTTCAAGGCCTGAGGGTACCTGGAGTGAAGGAGGACATTTTGCAACTTTGGAAAAAAATGGGGGAAAAAAAGAAGAAAAAAAAGATGAAGCATAAATAATATCGACATGTGGAAGAAAATGAGTTCAAAGGCTTTTCTTTAATAAATGTATTAATAGTATCCCAACAGATCAAACCCAGATTTCAAAGATGTGCCTGCAAAGCAAATTTAAATTTGCTAGATGTACATGTCTGGGCTATAATAAATCCAGACTGAAAATAGTTAATTACAAGTTCAGCAGCTTAGTTGTTAAAGTATAAACAAAACAAAATAAACTGTTCAAAAAGGGAACAAACACACAGAGGGAAATATCCCTGTGTCATGTTACAGTACAATATACCATTCAATTAATAATTTTGAATCAATAATTTTATTCATGTATTCATAAGAGATTTTTGCTTCCTAAAGCTGCTGTTACACAGCTATTTATTCATATAACTAAATATTTTCAACATACTCTTCATTAGTGTCACAATTAATGGAAAATACTATGAGCATTCAAAATGACAAAGTCACAACATTTGCTACATATACACAATAAATTAAATGCTTAAGGTTTTAAGGTAGGTTTTCAATTGCAGATACAGTTTTGACAACTTTCGAATATGAACTAGGTTTGACTTTCAGTAGCTTTCAGTGTACTGAAGCTACGTTTTTATGTAAAAAGTGCTGTGGAAATTGTATTTCCCATACAATACGAATAAATTTAACATTTTACAGCATTTCCATTATTGCAAAAGTCACATTGCTTCATCCCATATAACAACATATATTTTAACGCCTTTTTTCTTAAAAACATTAGAGATTTAGTCAAATTTCTTAAAGGCTTTTTTAAAATGTACATTTAGAATCCAGATTCCATTTCTACATTTTCACCACGTTATAACTGATTTTAAATTATCTCCCTTACTTCACTGATGAGAAGATAGCAGCAACCACGACCACTTTTCTGAATTTAATTCTTGAAAAGATGTTTGACCAAAAAGAAAAACAGGATGGTGAAAACACAGTTTCTCTCTAGTGTTACTGATATTTTTGTTAAATCCGTTGTTGCAGATTAAGAGAAAGTCCTGTACAGCAGATGATCAGCGTAGCTTTGAGATTTTTGTTTTTTACAAGCAGGATGTTATTTGGTTGAAAATACAGAAGATCTTACTAGAGGTCATATATGTCAGCCCTCATGTTTTGTTGTCACCTTCCTATAATTATCCCAAGAGGCAGTGAAAAGTGTTTTTTTTTTTTTTTTCACATTCAGAGTTTTATATTTAATTGAAATTCCAAAGTAAATGCACCCAACTTTTGTTTGATATCCCTCTAGGTTAATTTTGCAAATGAGCTCTGTATTGAAAGAAAGTTCATTCAGGCTATTTGGTATTGTCTGCTAGGCAAACTCTCAAGGATTATTAAACGCAACTGTATTCCAAAAAAAAAAAAAAAGCATATTGGGTGTTAAACCTCCTCATACATTTCTATTATTAGCTGCTGATCACTCAAAACACAAGCACATCCTCTTTCTTTCGTGCTTTGGCGTTTGTACAGCAGAATGAACCAAGATAAACTTAGTAGGCTATGTCAAGTCCTGCTTTCTCAGACAAACCGGATTTCTTAATTGTGGTTTCAGAAAAAGCCCTCTGGATGAGCTGACATTTGTCGATCGATAATCAAAAGTATCTAATTAAGTATTTTCTCAAAACCCATCCCCTCCTCAACCCACAGACATTTTAGCTTCACACCTAATTTCATTCAGTACATTTAATTTTGTAAGTATTTCTATTGAAGAGAATTTTGTCTACCGTCACAGTAAATATTAAAAACTTCAATCATTTGATGCAAATACTTAAAGCACTTAAGACACTATATCATTTTCTTTCAAATATCTTTAATTTTTTCCATTTTAAATAAGTGGAAAAAAAGATGTGAATAAAACAACATTGTGATCATCCATACAGCTATACGTGCATATCTGCTGTGGTTTCTGCAGAAGCTGTAAACTGACACTCTAAACCACCTTAAGAGATCAGTTACTTTATTCAGTTTTCTTATCATCTGTGATTTTGTCCTGAGAAATTCAATCTGGTCTTCCAATTAAAGTAAATATAACAATAAATATATTTCCTTGAAAAATAAAAAAGACGTAGGAAACCCATACACAAAAATATCAAAATCCTTCCACTCCCCGCCACAAGAAAAAGTAATGAGAAAAAAAAGCACAGCAGTTCAATATTAATTTTTTTCCATTTCTGACTGCAAAACTGGAATAAACTACATGAGGTTCTTTTCACATCAAACCTCACCACACAAATCATTCCCAAATAAACAGTGCAGGTATAATGTCTAATGAAGAAAAAAATATATATGTATATATATATATATATATATATGATGAAGCTTTCAAGAGAGCGAAGACTAAACAAAGACAGGAATAAAAGAATGTTTCTAAAATGTTTTTGGGCTTTCATTTACACACCACGAGGTCTTTGGGTCCATCAGGCTCTCAGGATGGGTCCTGAGGAAAAATGCAACTCTGATCAATAATTATCTTTGCCCTCCAACACTTTATCATCTTATACTGGATTAAACTCAAAGTGACAAAGAAACACATCAAATAGTAACTAGAAGAACCACAGCAAAAATCAGGTTCTGTTAGTAAAAATGTTCACGTGAAGAACTGACCCACTGACTCCGCCAGCCGCTCTTCGAGTCCTCCATAGTCACACGTCTTTGTCAACATAGACAATAAAGTATGTGAACTGTCCATCAGTACAAGACAGACACACACACACACGCACACACACACACACACGCACACACACACACAAACCTCTTGAGGATGTTTGGGCATGCACAAGAATTTTGAAAACAA
>JAOWBL010000009.1:8531481-8546845 GCA_028564865.1 Zenarchopterus dispar | reverse complement strand
CACACACACACACACACGCACACACACACACAAACCTCTTGAGGATGTTTGGGCATGCACAAGAATTTTGAAAACAACTGTCAAACAACAATTCATTCATTTCTTTTCCTGCTGAAACAAGATGCTGTAAAAGCTGGAAATATTGGACATTAGTACTTTCTCAGCACAAATAAGACTGCCTGGAGTTCATTTTTCTCCATCAGTGAAACCAACTTTCATTGCCCAGTTACAATTAAGGAAATACAGATGTGCAAGAGAGGCTGGGTCATATTTGTGTTTGCACCAGTGCAAATGTTGACAGCAATACTTTCCCAGAAACGTACACCCAACATGGTTGTGAACAACTGAGAAACATTACGTGAGCATTGAAGCTATTCACTAACCGTAAGGTTGTGGGTGATGATGACTGCTTGCAAAAATGGAAAAAATAGGTGACTTTTTTGCTGGTGCAAATCTTACCAGGATTGACCCTTCCACAGAAATCCACCGATTTTTTGTCTCTGAAGCAAAATCAGAAGCTCAAGGAGTTAAAACAAACAAACAAACAAACAAACAAACAAAAAAAAGCTCTTTTATTGGGTTTAGAGGAGGGATCCTTCCATTCTTTCTTTGTTGTAAACCTAGAATACCTGGCAACCCGGGTGAGTGAGGGGGAGTGTATGTCACCTAGAGTGGGCATTTGGATTTAAAAAAGAAAAAAAAAAGGATGTCATGACTCCTCATTGCCTGAATCGTCCTCGTCATAGCAGCAGTCGCCATCCCCACCCTCCATGGCGTCGTCCTCATAGTAATAATCGTAGAAGAGGTCAGAGCCTTCGTCGGGGGCTGGGGCACGTGTGCGTACGCAGTACTCGGCCAGCGTAGTGGGGACCTTCACTCCATCTCGGTCAGCTTCTGGTTTGGTGGCCATCACCTGTTTCCTGGGGGAGATTTTAAGAAGCATGTGTTATGTTTGTGTGGATTTTGTAACTCAGTGGATCTTTTACATGCATGAAACTTTTAAAAAACATTGGAAGAGAGAGAAACCTCAAGATAGCTTTAACGAACATACACACTGCCAATAGAAGGACTGAAGAAATAAACAATGACTTTCCCCATACAGTCTTGAGAGATGATGGTGTGTGACCATTTACCTGATGATCTCTACGTATTCCCTGTCCTTGCCTTTGCTGTCCCTCCATTTGCGATACATGACAGAAGCATCAACGTTGGCAGGGGAAAAGGTGTTGGGTTCGTTCAGCAGTGAGATAACGCTCAGTAAAATGGTACTGGAAGCAAAGACAAAGAAGAGCAGCAAGTTAGCCCGACACCCACTGAAGTGCCGGACTCTTAAAGATGAAGGAAATATTTTCATTCATAATTGGTTTTGATGTTAAACAAAGCTGTGTTTGCAGCCGTTTGTGTGTAATCAACTGTGTGAAATTCTGAAAAACTCTCTTTGTTTAAAATGTCTTTTCAGGTAAAAATGGGAACATTGCCTCTGTTAACCCCTCAGAGATTTGACTTCTGGTTTCCCTACTTCATAAAATCTAAACAAAAACTGAATACATGGTTTCTGTCAGACACAACTCAGATTATAATTTGTCCTATTAAGACTTGCGCATCTACACATCAGTTTTCACTTGTTTCAACCCACAGCTGGTGTTTGTGTGCTGACTTGCAGAATAAACAAGGAGTACTTTATTTTTCTTTTTCATTTAAATTGTCAAACATCAACAGTGATGTGAGATACACACTTCACAAAGCATATTAAATGCTAAATTGGGGTAGCACAGTTGGGTGTTTCTGATCAACTGAGTTACAAATAATTTAACATCTGACAAAATAGAAGGACAAATTGTACATTTTGGAAACATCGAAAGGAAAGTTTTTGTCGAAAGACCCAAGATGTAATGAAATGTACTTACAGTTATCATGTGGTGTAAAAGAGAACAAAGAGAGGTTAAATAAACTAAAAATGGGATGACTGCAGCTAGTAGTGTTGTACTGGCCTGTTGTTTTTTTTCTATCCAAAATTATTTTCAATATTCTGTCCCTGTGTTTTTAAGTCAAGGAATAGTTACAAAAAACTTTCGATTTAAAATAATCCATTCTGTCAAGACTGAAAACTATGTGCTCAAATGTATTATTAAATGCATATGTTTGTGAGTGTCATCTCTAAAAGGCTGATAAGCTTAAATGGGCATTCCCAGTACAAGTTAAGCAACTGACTTTACATTTTATACTGCTGATTTCAAGTTTCAATTCTTATTACCATTTACAAACTGCTGGCTCAAAAAAAAAGGCAAAAACTGATGTGAATAAAGAATTTCGCTTTTTCTTTCTCATTGTTAGAACCATTTAATTAAACATTAACTCTACTAATATCTCAGGCAAAGTCCAAAACATTCTTCCGTGTGAGTAGATGACTTGATTTCTAGGGAAACAAAAATTTTTCCTCACAAGACTTAAAATTTTAAGAGGATTAACTGAGTCTGCATTGCAGCAGCACTATGAGCCAAGAATGTTGATAAAGATGCCTGGCGCTTTTCCCTCAAAAATATTTTTCCCATAAAGTTTTGGTCATTATGATCATATGAAACTATAAACTAATCCCTTTGTTCCACAAAACTCCAAACTGCTGTTTACGAAGAACAGCAAGTACAATATGCATTACCTTATTACTTACGCAGACAGAACTCATTTTATTTGGGACTAATTGTTAAGCCGGTTTAGTAGTGGTGAGCGCTCAGTGTTAAGTTTCTGTGAACTTGTGAAGACGGCATCCCGGACGGTGAATGTCATGTGATAACGCCCTGCACTGGGTAAATTATTCAAGTGGCTGAGAGAAGGCAAACAAGTGAGGTGCCCATAGGGGAGAGACATGCGAGTACAGATAAGGATGATGGAGACGCTAACCGGACATTCTGGGTTGGGTTCCACCTCTCTGAAGGAAGTTCTCCACTCTGTGGGTCATCCACTGGAGGGTGCAATATAGAAATACACACATCTCCATTCTAAAACACAGGAAACCAGTTCATTCCACCATCAAATGCATCTATTTAAATGATACACAGTGTTAAGAAAGCATGACGTTGTGCTGGTCAGACTGTGATACTGCACCTCATAGATGTTGGGATGCCACATTTTGGTGAGGAAACGGAAAGCAGGTGGGGAGTATGGGTAGTCTATAGGAAACTTGATACGAGCCTGGGAAACAAAATATAGCTGAGCATGTTTGCCTGTCGACCCTTCTGCTGAATTGTTTTCATTTATAATCTATCAATGTTGCACTTTGATAGTTCATAAAATTCTACTACATTCTTACCTTAAAATAGCCTCCTTCATAATGAGTGTTTGGTGGTCCGAAAATGGCCACTTCCCAGTTGTATAAATCAGCTTCGTCCACGAGAGTGATCTTGAATCCCTCGACAGGTTCCTCTTGGAGACTTTTCATTTCCAACATAAGTGCTTTCTGTGAACTGGCTACGTGAGAGGGGTCGTGTTGCGCCATTCTGGTCTGTGTGGGTTTCCAGATAATCTGGACGTTTTGTTCACACGACTAACTTAGACAAACAATCCGAACAATTTCCACGATTTCGATGTTTCAGACACAATGAAACAGGCCGAACCTGTCCTGCCGAGGACAACCAAAACTAGGGTTGGGTTGTTCCGTTTCCAAGTTATTTATCAATGTCAGCGCTCGGAAGTGACTGAACTGAGACAACCATTATGGCTGAGCAGCAGCGCGGCCAGATCTAGTTGATTTATCTGGCACCCCAGCCGCGGATATTAAGCCGTAAATCTACTGCTAATGTGTGCTAGCGAACAAGCTCTACCTTACCAAGCAGCTGAAGATAAACTCAGCTAACTGAATACGAGACCAAAATAACAAAAACAAAAAAAAAAAAATACAATTAGTCGTCTGAAACTGTACCAATATTATAACCCTTGCGATAGGTGTCAAAGCTGAAATAGGAAGCGCTTTCAAAGCGTACTAGTTGGAGAAGATTGTTGCTGAAAGGAGTCCCCTGTACAGTGAAAACAGGCTATAGTGCCTGGTGCATTGTGGGATTTGTAGTTAAACGTTTTATCTGTTACCGTTACTTTTCTTCTTTAAGAGCATTAATACGTAATACTTTGACACTCTGTACACTTTTATATTTATACAGATTATGTAATATCAACCTCTACCTAAGTTATTTGGCCAAGGTGTGATTTTAAAAAATCCTGAAACATTTTTTGGAGTGAGCTTAAGAACTTTTGCCATTGCCTAATGGGGTGAAAACGCAATTGAGAAAGCTATTGTGATTTTGTTTTTACACTCAAATTATTTTAACATGGTGACAGTTTTTTTAACCCTTTCCATTAATTTAACATGTTCAGTATGAAATAAAGCTTGTAGTTAATTGTTTATTTTTTCGCTCGCTGATTGTGTCGTCTATAGTTTGTGCGCTTTCTTACAGTAAGCCCTTTGAGGTGACCTTCAACTGCCTGAGTAAATTTAAATTGTCCACCCTAATGGTATATGCGTTGTTTTTCATTAAGGTAGACAGTTTAAAAGCTATTAAAGAGACATGTGCACAACTGTCATTTTAGCACTCAAAGGAATATTTTGAACTGTTTAAATTGTCGTCGATATTGTAAACAGTCGTCGCTCATACCTCTTATTTATGCGACAGAGAGCAGTTGGGACCTCATACTGGAAAAAAGTTCGTGATGGGTTCGAAGTCACGTCGCAGATCCAGATCCACAAGTCTAAGCCGAGACCGGCGGAACAAGTCTAGGGTGAGCAGGTCTCGATCTTCCGACGAGAGAAGAGGGCGCAGTCCGAACACGAAGCGAACCGCCCGTGGGCCTGACAGATCCAGATCCAGCAGCAGAACCAGAAGCAGAGGACGGCCTCGACACAGGGACAGATCGGGGTCCAGCAGCGGCTCGGAAAGCGACAGGAGCCGCCGGACCAACCGTCAGAAGGACCAGTCATCAAGGTAAGTTTTACGGTTTCACATTTTAATACATTTAACACAATTTATCCACTGAAATCTGAATACAGTGTGATCAGATGGTAGTCTTTACGGAAGAGGGTGAAACGTTTGAGTTCCTGTTAAGAGCAGACCAATTGTACTCTAAAAATGATATTGCCTCTCTTCTTAACCTGCTTTTCTTTGTTTCTTTTTATTTGGTGGCGTGTGTGTGTGTGTGTGTGTGTGTGTGGGGGGGGGGGGTGTTATTGTTATATCCTGATCTCTGAACATCCTTTCACATTCTTTAGGTTATGATGCACAGATATATTTCTCTTTCACCTGCACTTATCCACATTTTCTGTTTCAGTTCTGATTCAAATGACCGCAAGATGAGAAGGAGGAAGGAAGTGGAGAATCGTAGCAGAACATCTCGAGATAGGAAGAAGGAAAGGTCCCTGTCACACTCCGACTCCCGTGATGGAAGTAGTGACAGAGAAGGCAGAAGAAGAGGAAAGAGGAGTGCCGACAGAGGGAGTCCAGCCAGAGACAGACAGAGGGGAGAGCATGGCAGAGAGCGGTGGAGGGACAACAGCAGAGATCGTGAAAGAAAAGGAGACAGAGACAAAAGCTGGGAGAGAAAGATGAGGAGTAAAGAAAGAGAGCAAGAGAGGAGCAAGAGAAACAAAGAGAGGACTGAAGGGAACAGAGGCAGACACCGTTCCAGCTCATCAGAGTCGTCCAGTAGTTCAGGGTCTGACAATGAGAGATGTGCCGTCAAAGAAAAAGAAGAGAGGACAAAACAGAAGGAGATGATGAAAGCTCTGGAGACGCCAGAAGAGAAGAGAGCCAGAAGATTGGCAAAGAAGGAAGCAAAGGAGAAGAAAAGGAGAGAGAAGATGGGTTGGAGTGAAGAATACATGGGATACACTAATGCTGACAATCCTTTCGGTGACAATAATCTGTTGGGTACATTCAAATGGCAAAAGGTGAGTTCCTATCCAGGAACATTCAATAATTGTATGTCTTAATCTAGCTTTGTAATATTATTTTTCATTCACAATTCCTTTCTTTGTGTGTGTGTTTTAAGGCGTTGGACAAAAAAGGCATTGGCCATCTTGGAGAAAAAGAGCTCAAGGAAAGAAACAAATGTATTCAAGAGGAGAACCGCAGAGAGCTGCAGAAGGTCTGTACTTTGGGATAGTTCTTGGATTTTTTTCTTTCTTTTTGTAATCGCAATACCAAAGAAAACTGAAGCTTATTTCCAGGTGGGGTGTTTTTTTTCAGAGTGTTTAAAAAAAAAAAAGATAAAAAATTGAATAATCTAAAAGCCGCATTTTTAGTCAAACAATGTTTTTAATCTTCTAGGTTAAACAGCTGCGTTTGGAGAGGGAACGAGAGAAAGCTATGAGAGAGACGGAACTGGAAATGCTGCAGAGAGAAAAAGAGGCAGAGCACTTCAAAACCTGGGCTGAACAGGAGGACAACTTCCATTTGCAACAGGCCAAACTAAGGTTAATCTTTGTGTTGTTTTTTTCTTTTTTTTTTTTAAAGCCTCTTTGGGCATTAGTGTCCTTTTTTGATCATGCAGAGACAGGGATGACACACAGTGAAGGATCCTTTGGCAGGGCTTGAACTTGAGTCACCTCCACCAGCGGAGCTATGCAGCATCTCACATACTTTTATTTTCTTTTCTACTCTAAGATCCACTAACAGATTTTCCTCTGACTCCCCTTGTCGTACATCGTTTATGTAGGTCTAAGATTAGAATTCGTGATGGTCGAGCCAAGCCCATTGACCTTTTGGCGAAGTACATCAGCGCAGAGGATGACGATCTGGCTGTGGAGATGCATGAACCTTACACATTCCTCAATGGGCTGACTGTCACAGACATGGATGATCTGCTAGAGGATATAAAGGTTTGTTAAGAAAAATTTGAGCTCAGATTAACCTCCTGTAAAATGCGACCGAAGGAACATTTGGAGAGTGTGTTTAGCCTTCTCATAGACACATGACATGTATGTAATTTGACAGTTTAATGGTAATAGGTCATTTACATCAGCTGCTGTCAAAACAAACATTGTCTTTTTGTGGTTTGTCTGAAAGGTGTACATGGAGCTTGAGCAAGGCAAGAACGTGGACTTCTGGAGAGACATGACGACCATCACTGAGGATGAGATCAGTAAACTGAGAAAACTGGAGGCGTCTGGAAAAGGACCAGGTACAGTCGTACAAGTCCTGAAATGCACAGACACTGAAACGAGCAGAAATGGATTTGCTCGGTTGTGATGCCTCACCATACCTTTACTGCAGCTGGTTGTTATTTCATCGTGAGTTTTTCTGACCTTTTCTTTTTGCTCAAGCCAAACGAGCTGCATTTGTTTGTTTTGGCTCAGGTGTTGCAGAATATTCCTCCTTTACCTTCCAACTGCAAAATGTAGCTTTTGGAGTAAAGTATGGCCTCTGAGTGCATGGTGGAGCTTTAGGACTTTAAAATTCAAATGTAACACTTAAGATTTACCTGTGTGTGGCTGCTCAAGGTAAAAGAAAATAAAACGGGGCACATTCCTGTTCATGAGGCAGAGTCTTTGTTAATTACTTATTATTTTTAATTCTTTAAAAAAAAAAAGTCAGTTCTGCTTCTATATTTAAAATGTTTTGGTGAACGGCTAAAATGGCAAAAACTGAAACATTATGTTAGTGTCCAAGTACAAAGAGACCTATTTTAAAGTGGTGCTGACAGTATTTTATTTTTTAATCCACAGGTGATCGCCGTGAGGGCATCAACACAGCTGTGAGCAGCGATGTCCAGTCTGTGTTCAAAGGAAAGACATACAGTCAGCTGCAAGCGCTGCACATGAACATAGAGACAAAGATTCGAGCTGGAGGATCAAATCTTGACATCGGTTACTGGGAGAGTCTTTTGCAGCAAGTCAGAGTTTACATGGCCAGAGCCAGGTACGAATGTAGGGACGGCGAATGCATTCACGTCCTTAAAAACACGCTGGTACAATAAATCTTTAGGTAGTTTCTTTGTACGGGCAGGGGACTAAACGTGCAACTAAATCTACACTTGCAGGTTGAGAGAGCGACACCAGGATGTGCTGCGTCAGAAACTGTTCAAGCTCAAACAGGAGCAGGGAGTGGAAAGTGAACCTTTGTTCCCCATCGTCAAAGAGGAAACGAGAAGCGATGATGATGATGATGAGTAAGTTGCCTTGAAGCTATGTAACATAGTCGCTTACTGACTCTGTACAATCCGAACTGTGACCCGAGTTTCAGATTTGTCATGGCACATTTTTAATTTTTACGTTCTGTGCTTCTTGTGAGAATGTGAATCATAAGCGCCAAATCAAATGAACTGTTATGACACACCGTCTCTTTACTGAGCGAAACATCAAAACCTGCATGTTTTCTATCAGGCAAAGAACAAGTGGTCAAACAAGGGAGTCCGCAGCTGACAAATCTTCCACAAGAAAACTGAAGAAAAGAGAAGGAGAGGAGGAAGAGGTGGCAGGGCCGTCCACGTCTGCAGCAGGAAGCCAAGATAAGGAGGGAGGAGAGCAGAGTGAAGGGAAGGATGAAGAGGGAAAAGGCGAAGTTGTGGAGGCTGTGTTGACGGAGGAGGACCTAATCCAGCAGAGTCAGGCGGAGTACGACTCGGGTCGCTACAGTCCCACGCTGCTCACGTCCTCCGAGCTGCCGCTGGACTCTCACACCATCACCCCAGAGGAAGATATACACAGATTACAGCTGGCCCGCAGACAGCTGCAGGTCACAGGTACGAGTCTTTATACACACTCCAAATGAAAGCAGAGACTTTAAACTGATCTTGGTTGTATAAATTGATCTTGTATTGTAGTTGATATGTAATGCAGGTGTGTTGGCTCACTCTTTTCAACATTTCTCTGTTAGGTGACGCCAATGAAAGTGCTGAGGACGCCTTTGTACGCAGAGCAAAAGAGGGCATGGGCAATGATGAGGCTCAGTTTAGCGTGGAGTTTCCCGTCACAGGGAAAATGTACTTGTGGGCAGACAAATACCGTCCCAGGAAACCCCGCTTCTTCAACAGGGTCCACACAGGCTTCGAGTGGAACAAGTACAACCAGACACATTACGACTTCGACAATCCTCCTCCCAAGATTGTCCAGGGTTACAAGTTCAACATCTTCTACCCAGACCTGATCGACAAGCGCTCTACCCCTCAGTACTTCCTCGAGCCCAGCCCCGACAACAAAGACTTCGGGATCTTAAGGTTTCATGCAGGTCCACCATATGAGGATATTGCATTTAAGATTGTAAATAGGGAGTGGGAGTACTCACACCGACATGGTTTTCGCTGTCAGTTCGCCAATGGGATCTTTCAGCTGTGGTTCCACTTCAAGAGGTATCGCTACAGAAGATGAAGGCTGCGTGACAGTATGGACTCGGGAAAAGGGTTTTTTACATGCAGACGGAATAGTTTTGGCTGTACGGTTGTTTTAGCTGTTCTCACAGAAAATAATAGTTAAAGCTGCAAGACACTGTACTGTTGTCTGTGGAAGTTAAATGGAATTGTAGTCTGAAAATTAAATATTAAAGGAGTTACACATTTTTACTATTTGCCATCTGCCACTGCTTTATGGTTTCCAGTGTCAATACAAGTTTAATATGTCATTTTAAAGTTACACAGTTCAAACACTTAAATTGAACAAAATTTGTGCCCTTAAAAGCTGAGGAGCCATCCATTTTCTAGACTGAATCCATTTCTGGGGTCTGCTGGAGCCTATCCCAGCCCATCACAGGCAAGAGGCAGGGATACACCCTGGACAGGTCACCAGTCCATCACAAGGCCACATACATAAACAACTATTGACACACACACCTACAGGCAATTTTAGAGTTCCCAATCAACCTCATATACATGTTGTTGGACTGTGGGAGGAAACCAGAGTACCTAGAGAAACCCACACAAGCACAAGAACATGCAAACTCCACACAGAAAGACTTCTGGTTGGGAGTCAAACCAGGAACCTTCTTGCTGTGAGGCAGCAGTGATAACCACTAAGCCACCATGGCTGAGTAGCCAGACAGGTTAAAAAAAAAAAAATTAGATTCACAGTGGCAGGTGATCTCAACACCTGACCAGTATGTTCCCACCCACCTCAAGCCTCGATGAAGGTTTGACAGTCTTCCTTGTATTCGGAAAGAAAACAGGACTGATCAAGAAACAGATTTTAAAAACAAACACATTTTAATGCAAACAACAAAAAACAAGTCTTTTCAACTAGCTGTTAAAAATAGATACTACTCAATTTCAGTTACGTGAGAGGTTGAGGGAAAATATCAGTCTCAATCACATATTAAAAAAAAAAAATCAATCTTTAACAGCAGGTGGACATTAAAAAAGAAAATTAAAATATGTAAAACAAAAAGCAAAGAAAAAAATCTTGCACTAAAGATAAATATATATACTTTTTGTTCAGTCTCAACAATTCAATCTGAAAAAACAAAACTTAAATGCATGGACTTTTTTCATCTCTTGACTCAAACATCTGAACTGACACATACGGTAGTTGTGCTCACAAACAAAAGTAGTGCAACATTCCCTTCTACTTGTCCAACAATGCTCACAGCAAAAGTGGTTTTCAGTCCGGATGTAATATTCAATTTGCTGCTGCAAATTTCTGTAATGTGAACTGTTTTACCATAGAAGATTCACTTATGCCCAAAACAAGTAAATGTAATATTGTCGTTGAAATTATTTCAAGTTCAGAATTAAAAGGCAAACAACACAAAAGTTTGGGCAGCCCGAGTGATTTTGACCTCCTGAACCTCTATTTACATAAGGAACATTACACTGGAATGTTGAATGAAAGACAAAAAGGTCCTGTATGTAAAAACCGCCACAGGTGAAAAAAAAAAGTGGCTTCCACAGTTGGATTATGATATTAAACACTTCTCAAAATCCATAATGGGCAACGTCAACATGAACAAACTAAATATTTGGCCCGTCCACTCACTCATCCTAAGCATACAAAATATTTTAAGGAGTACATAGAAACCAGCCCAAGACTCTCAGTCTAGGAGCTGGGAAGCATATAAAGAAGTGCTATAATGTCATTCAGGAAGGTGCCTGAACTTTAGCTGCAGGTCTGGTATTTTGAAGCTGTAAAAAATAACAACAGTCTTGCTCAACATATTAAAGAAATGTGTAATCGTTGACATTGTCTTTTGAAAATCAGGTTCTCTTTTACTTACAGTGTATAACAGTAACTGAAATAATGACCTAATATTTCTATGCCAGTGTCTGAAATGTTCAAATCTCTGGCTCATCATCAATGTACTGCATAGATCATTTACATGTTTCTCTGCTTCAGCACACCTGATTTGAATTAATGGTCACTAACAGAGTCTTATCTGGGTCTGCACAAGTCTGTCAACGACACAGCCACTTGTGTCAGGGTGTGAAGAAACAGGGAAACATCTAAAACCTGCAGGACTCCAGTCCTTGAGGACCAGGAATGCCTGCCCCTGGCATAGATGGTAGGTTAACATATGGTCCATCGTTGTTCTTTAAATCAATAAGAGCAGGTCCTCTCTCAGGGTGGTTGTTATTATTTCTGTTCTGCTGAGTTTTAGGCGCCCAACGTTTGTTCTTTGCCATAACTGGCCTTTATGAAACTTGATAAGTAATCATGGAGCTTTGAGCTTCGTGGCTAAACCGCTCTCTGGTTTGTTTTTTCATTCTTCATGTAGGGGAGAGGTAGGTGTCTTTTGTAAAAGTTCCAGGCCAAAAGAGTAAGAAGAGAAATCGAAAGAAGTGCAACTGCAGCCTGCAGTCCAGACTGAGTAGGGGCATACAGGCCACACTGTGCCGGATCAAACTGGACATGGTACTCAGCTACAATTGTTGTGTACTCATTAGCTTTGGAGCGCTCCATAGTCAAGCACCGATAAAGACCAGCTTCTTTAAATGAAGCATTGAAAATGAGCAGTCCATCTTGATGAAGCTGCAGGTGAGTGTTGGGTGTCACGCCTTTGCTGTTCCGCTCCCAGCTGATTTTTGCAAGGTTGGAAGGTGAACGGCAGCTGAGCTTCAGGTTACCACCTGGCCAGACCGACTGAGTCACAGACTTGATAGGCCCTGAAATTAAAACAAGGGTCCACTATAGTTAATTTGACTACAATCAATGCTGAAACATGCAAATCCAGTAGTCTTAGTAGTTTTTGTTTTTTCCACTAAATGAACACCCCCTGATCATACTCCACAGGCACATGTACACTAACTCACCAACTGCCGGGCAAAGGAAGGCATTTCCTTGTTTCACACTTTGGATTAGTTTTCTAAACAAAAGATTGAAAAAAAGTTTAGATTGTATGGGACAGTTATCAGCACTGTTTGCTCTACAAGCTCGGACATCTGCCAACCTTAGTGAACCAGAGAGGAAAACACATTTCCCATCATTAGTGTCCCAGCCACAGTATGGATCTCTGGCTAGAACACAGTCCAAACAGGTCAAGGACCTCCCACAGGTAGCAAGAGGTATTTGGGCTACTCCCAAATCTGAGCCTGCATAAAGATGGTCCTGTGCAAAAACAAATAGACACAGAAAAAAGAATGAATGATGAACTGTATGTTTGGAAAGTGATTTAAAGGCAATAAGCCAGTAGTTATGAGAGAGTAGCTGAAATTACCGTGACATTGGAAAACTTGAGAGTCTTTATTGGTTCGGCAGACTGGAAGACATGCACTTCCTCAATGATGAACATCTCTCCATCATAGTTCACAGCTTTCAGTACAGTGCCGCCCTCTTTTTGAATAAAAGTAATATGTGGCATTTAAATGCTGTCAAATGTACTCTACTTTTAAAGTAACAAAATAATTCAGCAGAGAATATATTCGATTGAATAACCCCAAACGCACAGACCTGTGCCAATAAACATGATGCGATGAATTTCTCCATCTGCATCTCGTACTTGGGTGACTGTGATGCGTGTGAATGTTGCTCCTCTTCGCATCAGCACAGGTCTCCCTCCTATTGGCTGAAGAGTCTGATGCATGAGGGGGTTACTTCTGACAAATTGAAGCGTTTGGTCTGGGAGGTCCAGAGTCTGAGTTATGCCCATATTACGAGCCTCCTTGTTTATACACTGGCGAGGGAAGAGGGGAAGGAAAAAGAAAAGGGACGACAAAAGAGTCAAGGATACAAAAAGAATTGGGTTCCTGCTGAAAGACTCGTAAAGACATAGTGTTGTGCTAAGTTGCTACTTTGATCCAAACACATGCACACTCCAGCTAAATATTGGACAGACTCACAGCTCCAGGCCGAGGGACAGGGACCTGTTCTGTATACATCAACCACTTAAAAGTGTTTTTTATGGGGACTGGGGTCTTGTAGTTCCCATCTGAAAACACTTTACTGATGTCAGACGCTTGGTAGGCACACACTGCAGACAGGTCGGATGTGTCTCTGAAACACACATACCCTCAACATTTTAGCCAACGTATGAAATTTAAGTGGTAGAAACTGTATTCCTTCAAGTGCAATCATGTTTGTTGGTCCAAACATACGACTGTGGAGTGAAGGTAGCGTAGAAAATACAGTCTTTCCAGTTATGCTTGTGATCACACCAGAGATACGAGTCCTGGATAAGATATGTCTGCTTGGAATCCAGTACTGGACAATCTATTCTGGTCTTCAAGAAAGATGTCCACTTCTTTTGCAAAACCCTTGCACCTCCTTGATCCCCCTTTGGGAAGAGAAAAGTCATATAAATACCATGAGGGACATCCAAAAGGAAGCAGTGGAAAGGGTAGCATGAGAATAACTGAGGCAACTGACCTTGCACACGCGGGCCACACTTGAGACCAACAGTTTGTCAGGGCAATCATATTCCACAGCTGTCTCACTGAAGAAGAGGTATATCTTGTCATCATCTCCGATATCACTCTGCTCATTTTCTGGTATATAAGCCATGGAGACAAAGGTGGGCCCTGGCACAAAAGGAAAAACGCTGGCATCATCCTCGCTGCTAAACAACACCAACAAACTCTAGGGTGAATATTGAAGGACAGTGAAGTTCATCTTACCATTAAACACGAAACTTTTCAACTCAGTGGATAGAAGTGAATTAGAGTAGCGGACGAGGATGAATTCAGAGGCCAGAAAGTTCCGTGAAGTGGCTGAGTAGAGGCTGTCATCTGCCAGAACAAGAGATTGACACAAAAGCCGTCCCTGCTGTTTTAAAGATTTTCTCTCAATTCATTTTTGCTGCCTAACTGCTACTCACCGACCATGATGGAAGCATAACTCTGGAAAGGATCAAATGGACACTTTCCTTTGCCATTCTCCACAGTTTTCTCAAAAATTAGCTTTCCATCTGCATAAGACTGGCCCAACAGATGCATGATTTAATGCTGTCATTATTCTGCATGTACTGATTATGATTTTCCACACAAATGGACAATACTTTTGTGTGGAAAATGGTTATGAATTTAATCTTACCATGTATTTGCATTTGGGATCAAAAGCATTGGTTCCACACACATACATCCTGCCATCCTTCATCTTATGTAGGATTCTGATATAGTTCTTGCAGTCCCTCTGTAAATACATTTAAAAGACAATGACTACATCTACACAATATTCAACTAATATAAATGGCAAAAAAGGGACAGAGTTGAACTCACTAACCTCTGGATCTTTTCCTTTTTGTTTACAATCCACCACTTGTTGTTGTGTCACTGCCCAATCAACCTAAAAGATTAAACCAATAAGTTCAATGTATGGTGTTTTTTTTAAATTCACAGGTGACATTTGTGAAAAGTAACTATACACTAAAATAAAAACAAAATTTGGCATTTGGACAATTGAAGCTAGAGATTTTTTTTTCTGGAACAGTTCAGAATACTGTTGATGGTTTTTACTGTAGAATATTTGTTTCCATGAGGTGAGCTTTTCAGACACTGCTTTTTTTATAGTGAACGTTACCAATAGGAAGGTAATTAATGCTGTATTTCATGTCTAAGAAGACAAAATCTGGAGCTGCGAATAATGTCACATTAGTGTTGACTGTATTTCAGTCACACGTTGGAAAATCAGTACGATTTCATGCCGATTGCACTGTACTTCGAACATATAAACATTAAACAATGTATTTGCTGTTAAGATCTGGACAGTGCTGTGTATATGATTGATTTAATGAGACATACAGGCAAAAGTACTGAAGCAGGTTTCACAAACCCCTAAATCCAGAATGCGTCAAAGTCTACATATCACCTGTGAGGCTCTACTCAGGGAAAAACATAGGTCTTTATACACAAGGTTAGTTATGGAAAACTTTGCAGGTCTGAGTCAAGAATTTTTTTTTTTAAAGGCTAATCATATTGCAATTTATTGAAATTTACTGGCAGTTCTCCAAAACAAAACTTGAGTTCT
>JAOWBL010000009.1:8478755-8515517 GCA_028564865.1 Zenarchopterus dispar | reverse complement strand
GCACCATTCAACACTGTTAGTAAATACTTAACGACATAGATACACAGCCACCGCTCTCTTATGCATGTTTGTAACAAAAAAAACAGACAAAAGTAGCTTTACCAGCAGAGTAAGCTGGAGGGCTGGAAGATGAATACCCTCCGTTTGAGTGTTCTGGCTCTCCGTAGTCCAAGGGTGGCCTAGGTTTAGCACTGTATGTACGCTTGGGACGAGACTGAGCGTCATTTACCCTGCACAGAATCAGAATAAAAAAAACTTTACGTCACTGATCTCAATACAATACAAATATGGCAAAGTTAAACAGACAATAAGCCCATAATTAAATCTACAAATCTCTTTTGTGGAATGTAGTAAGTGCTGCCTATCCTTGTGGATTGTTTTGGTGAGAGTTGCCAAGTTTTGGAGATAGTGCCTGGAGGTGTCTGGTTTTTAAAAAAAAAAACTACAAGTCGTGGTGCTTAAAGTGGGAAAAAAATTCATTTACGTATATTAAAAAATACAAATTAAAAAAAAAAAAAGTAGTGATTGATATTGTTAGGATTCCATTAATTTCGATATCAATATTAACGTTGCTCACTGGTATCCATATTTATTGATATAGCTTTACATAAATTAGAGCTGAACACATGTAAAAACTTGAAAAGTTTTAACAGTTAGAAAACATAATCAGAATGAAATTTCTAGTTAATGGTTATTTTATGTGATTTGCTGTTTCATTATGTTTTTGATGAAAGAACTAAAACCCACTGAAACCCCATTGTGAGTCCACTCATCTGAATAACCTCAGATGCACTTGCTGCTCTCTTAGTTCATCTCTTCACTTGCTCTAAATGCACTGACTGTGTTGCTCTCTACACTTTGCATTTAGTAGCTTGTATAAACTGAGAGTACTAATACTGCTGCCTCTATTTGAAAATCTCCTTACATTCAGCCTCTTATCTCCTACCACAGCTTCAGCCAACATATTCTAAGAATACAAACGTGAAGGATATTTCTGCAGCACAGTGGTGGCCAAAGGATTTGGCAATGATTCAAATTTCGATTGTCAGGAGAGGTTGCTAGTGGAGAACATTGTAATACTATTCTTTATTGTTTTTCAGTAGAATTGTGAGTGAGCCCACTAGCTTCGAAAAGCAAAAGTATGGTCACGAAATGTGTCACAATACTTGTGGTAATGTTCGCCTTTTCTGCAGTGTAATCAATTTTTTACATTTTCAAAACAGCTGGAAGAGAGCTTCATCCACAAAAATAACATTGGATGTTCCTGAAGAGTTCCAGTCCGTCCTGTGATCTATTTGCTGCCCTTCTTAGCAGGCTAAACTCCAGAGATCTTCACCTCACTGCAGATGCAGAGGAATTCACAACTAATGCAGTTTAACCTCTGAAAGTTGATCCTTTCATACACTATATTGTTAGAAAGTATTTTCTTGTAAATGGGATCATTTTGATCCAATGTAGGAAGTGTCTTCATTTTTTTTTAATAGAAAGTAATTCCTTCTTGACTGCCTTCTTTTCTCTCAATCACAATCAGTCTGCTTATATTATTTAATCAGAATGATGGCACTTCAGATTACCTGAATCCATAAAAAAAAAAAAAAAAAAATCAGTGTTTATCACGGATTGCTGAATTAATGTTAGATGGACATATTGTGCATCAAAACAGCTAAAATTGGGTTTTGGAGAATTTTCTACTTAAATGAAGCTCAACAGCCTATCACCACAAAGACTGAAGCAGAAGAAAACAAAACAAAAACAAAATAAACAAAATTTAAATATCAAATTTAAATATCAAAACCTTTGGCCACAACTATACATAGATAAATAGAAGTTATCACACTTTTAAGTATACTATAACACTTATGGTGTCTCTACAGCTGAAAATGTTAACTGTGTATTGCTTAAGACAAGTGTATTTATTCATTTATACAAAGGTAAATGGCTTACTGTTTAGAAATGTGTTGTTTCCCTTTAACAGGACCTTAACCAACTTGAATTTTCAGGCATGAAAGACTGAAAATCTTTCAGGCTAAACTTAGCAGCAGCTCTGTGACATCCCACTGTTTTTCCTGTGTCTGCTGATGTTTAATAGTTGCTATCTGACTTTTGCTGTGTCAAAAAGTTGCTAAATAACTGTTACACTGCTAGGGTGATGTTGAAAGTTTAGAAGAGTTTAAAAAGAACACAAAATGTACTTTAATAATAGAAAACCTACTTTTGTAATGTTAAACTACATTAGGACAAAATGTGTTAACTGGTAAAGGTGGATAGCGCCAAGGCCAGGAGGAGGACACACTGCAAATGTTGATGCAGTAGCTAAACCAGTCTACTGAATCCTGGTGTTTTTTTGTTTTTGTTTTTTTTTTTTTCCAGGATATTTTTCCAACATGCAACAAAGTTTGAAGCCATGACTGGATAGAAGGATAAAAACCCAGTCATAAATCAAACATAAGGGTTCTTACTGGACAATCCAATGAATTTGCATCACATATATACCAAAAGCTTCACTGTTTGACCAGATCTGCAATCCTTTGTGTCATTTGTTCTCGACAGCAAACCCTGATGACTGGGTCACAACTTCCAGACAGACATTGGTGTTGAGCATTGTCAAATGTGCGCCTTTGGCAGTTTGAGGACAACAATCCAAGCTGTTTCTATCTTCATTAACACATCTAGACTTCAAAGAGTGTATGAAAAATTCCATGCAGCAACTCAGATCAAAACAAATAAAACTGATGCCAGTACTAAGACAGAAGGGGGAAAAAAATCTCTACATTTAAATTAGTAATGACATTTCCTATCAAAACAAAAACATTTGATCCTGTATGCTACAATTTATGCAGATTGTAAAAAGCCAAAAAGTCTGCCATTTTCCACAAATATTCCAAATACTGACCTTTCTCTCAGTCTGTCAGTAACTTCCTCCAGGATCTGTGAGGCCTGTCTGTGGTACTGCAGCAGAGACTCCACAAAGGCCGACAGCTGACTCACCTGCTCCACCTGCACGTGTACAAACAAGAGTTTAGAATGAAATAAAAATCACAAAAACACTCCTGCCTGTTTAGTTACAAACTTTGTTTATCAAGTGAGTGCTTCTTTCTTATCAACCTCACTTATTCACTGTGAGGTTAAAAAAAAAAAGGTTTTATGCAAAAAGCTTTAGAAGTGACATGAAAACAGGAAATACCAGAGAAAACATGTTTTACAAGATTTGCCTTGTGCAACTCACTGTGGAAAAAAACAAGGCATGTCAGCTGCTACATACCATCCTAAAAAATGTATTATCCATGAATCGGTGTGCTGCTGGTAACAAGCATTTGCAATGCACGAAGAGAAAGATACTAGCTAGAAAAAAGTTTAGTTCATCCATGTAAACTTTTTTGCTACACAAATTTTGAGTTCATGGGCAGAAAATATATGTCTTACTTTTGCAAGTAATCATACATAATATAAACTCATCCCTGTGCTTCAATCAATTACTTTTATTCAATGACAAGGACATCAGATTGCATTGAATAATATTTTTCTTGAAGCATTTTTATAGGAAAAAAAAAAGTTGAACTCTTGACTTCTAATTTACTTCTTGACACTCAGAATAAGACATTTCATTTCAGTCATTTTACTTGCTGATGTTAAATCTTTTAAACCATGGGTTATAATTGCTTTTTGGGGTTCACACTGTGGTTATGGCTCCATTAAAGATGACAATCACATTGTGCAAAAACATTTTTAGTTTACTCAGAGCTTTCAGTATAGGAAAGGTAAACTCATAACTGCAAACTTACGTCAGTTTCTAGTAGGTCATACATGGATCGCTCAGCCAGCTCTTTGGACTCGTGGAACTTCTCCAGAGACTGCCTGATCTCTTCTTCTTGGATTTTACCTTGACGTTTCTTCTTATAATCATAGTCAAGACGGCGGCCCTCCAACTTCTTAAGCTGGTGCTAGGGTTTTAAAGACATGTGACTGGAATTATTTTTACTTATTCATGACTGTTTTGAGGGGCATGCTTGTTGCTTTAATTGTGATGCCAATATATTATGTCATCTCTTCTGTTATGCACCTAAAGTTCTGTTTTCAATACTAGTGCAGTAGACACAGTCTGAGGAGATCACTGCTCACTGCCAAGTCAAAATGTGTAGAAGCATACTGCCCTTTTGATTTTACCTGAATATCTTTGATATCCTTGTCAGCCACTGCCTGAAGTGGATCTATAAAATTCTGCTTCACATCAATATCCAGAGAGTCCTTGACCTCAGCCATTCTCTTCATCCCTTCACCAACATCTATTAGAGCCCCACCTTAAAAAGACACACAAATGCCAGCATTTGAAGTCTGGGACACAAGTAGCCAGTAAAAAACAATTAAGGCAGATTCATGGGATTTTCCAATTTAAACAGACAATCTTTTCTCAAGCCCTCACCAATAAAAATCAGATTATCTTGAATGCTGAGGCAATTTTGTAAAACATTTGAAACATTACAAGATTCACATCACAATATCCATCTGCAGAAAAAGTAAAATCTTATGTCAGTCATTGTCACCATTATATAGCCCCTCCCCTTACTGTCTTATTTTTTTCATTTATCTAACAAACTATCATTCTTACCAAAGTTGGTGTCTTTGCCCATGTCCCATCCATATTTAGTCATGCATTCTCCCAGGAGGCCCTCAGGTTGTGGATATCCTGGACTATTCACCTGCCCACGGATTTTGGACACAGTGTTGAGCATTGAGAGCTTAGCCCTTGTTGCTGGGTTGGGCTGGAGATACTCTGATGTTTTACCAATGACATCCACTATTGCTTTGCTGGTAACATCTGCTTTCTGTAGGTGCACAGTAAAGACAAGAATTAAAAGTTCTGCGACTGAGTCAAAAGAACCAGCAGAACATCATTTCATATTATAGAGAAGCAAGAAAAAGTATGTGAACTCTTGGTATTAATAGTTGGTTGAATCTCCTTTGGCAGCAATTATTTCAACACAAGCTTCTGGTAGATCTGGATCTGACCTGCACAATGTTCAGGAGGAATTTTTGAGGAGTCTTCTTCAAAGAATTGCTACAGCTCAGACACACTTGGCCTGGTTTGAATGGCTCTCAGGTGATTTCACAACACCTTTACTGGGTTAATGACTTAGCTCCAACTGAGTCACTCCAAACAACAAATTTTCCTGTTAGAAAACATTTTCGGGTAGATTTACTTTGATGCTTTTGGTCAATATCGTGCCATATGGCCCAACTTCTACTAATCCTCATTTAGTGCATAGCTAACCAAACACTATTCTGCAGGGTGTTTTGGTAAATTTGATGATGTATTTTCCCTGATGATGGCATGTGATGCAGATTCTGAGCAAAGCAGGCACAAATCGTAAGGCTCATCACCATACTTCATGACTGGGATAATGTTTTCTGTTGGTAAATTGTGTCCTTTTTGTCCCACACACTGTGCTGAACACTCTTCGCTAACAATTCAACTTTTGTTTGATCAGTCCACAAAACATTTTTCCCATTAGGGTTGTGGAGGCTTGTGTTAAGTTGCTTTTTGACAATCTTCAGGCACAGTTTTCTTTGTAGCGCAGTGGCTTTCTTTGTAGCGCAGTGGCTTCCTTCGTGCTATTCTGCCATGGACACCCTGGCTGTTCATAAACAGAGATGCTTGTTCCACTGATTTCTTCAAGCCGGTAGCTGTTCCTCCTGGGTTCTTCATTAGCTCACTATGTGCCGGTCATCTTGGCTCAACATCCATTTCTAGAAAGAGTAGTCACTCTACTAAACTGCTGAGTAATTAATCTATGGGTGCACTCAATTTTTAGTCCAGTGCAGAAAAAAATGTGGCTAAGCAGATCAGATCACATTTTATGGCAAATTAATTCAGAGAATTCAAAAAGGGTTCACATAGTTTTTCTTATTACTGTCAAATATTCCCTTTAACACATGCACTATTCTGCAAAAATAATGTTTAAAGATATGAAATACCTTTTCAAGGTCTTTGAAGTCTTCATCCAGTTTGGTTCCCTCGGCTCCCCCAACCTTCTCACTCATCAACTGTGAATAGAGCAAATGGAAGTCACTGAGTTTTCTGGTCTTCATGAAGGTTTACTTTAATTTTACGTAATTTAACATCATTCAAAAAAGTGTGTGCAGTTTACATAGGTGAATCTACAGCTAGATTATAAGTACCAAAACACTACTTTCTCATACTACAGAGAAGCAACACTAGCCTACTGAAATCCCTCCCACTTTATTTTATTTTTTTTACTAGTTTTTGTACTTTGTTTTTATGTCAATGGCAAGTTCTGTTTTATTATGTTTTAATTTTGTACCTTTTTATTTACTTCACTGTACAGCACTTTGCTGTCTACCCAAATGACCATGAATCAATATAGTAAAGCTAATGTCAATCTAAGAAAAAAAAAATGCTTATACTGACAAGGTAATGATCATCTTAAATAAATGCCTTAAATTAGTTGCCAATCTTGGCAGATCAAACTGTACAGTAAGCTTTATCTAATATTCTGCAGGCCGAATCCATGTCAAAGACAAAGCCAACTACATGACTCAATTTCTGAAGCTACAGGAACTGGTGTCTGTTGGACACTTTGTAGTTCAGAACCAGATTGCGAAAAAGGTTTGAGACAGACCTTTAAACTATAAAAATATGAATAAAATATATATATAATTTATTTGTTTGTGTGACAGAATGTATTTATCTAAAATGACCACCAAATCAGAAATGCAGACATAATCCTGTCATAATCCTATTTGGGGCCACCTAAATCTGAAAAGAGCTCTTTCAGTGAAGTGTTCAAATCATCGAGACGCCATGGCATCACAGACTCAGAGTAAAATTATCCAGCATCCCTATCTTTACATCCACCCAACTTTACAACATACTGCAGTCGCTGTACTTTGGAAGTGGGCAGTGTGAACCCGTAACACTGATTTCTAAAGAGACACACCCTGCAGAAGAGGGTGGTATAGTGGAGTTTCAGGTTCTCTCTCATACATCGGGCTGCTTTAAACACAGCTGTGATGGAATGGTTAAAAAGGGAGATAATGAACTATGTCCATGTGGCATTTTGACCAAACCAAGTCACAGACATCTTTATAATATGCTCTGCTTCATTTTATAATTTTGTATTTGCCCTTAGACACACTAATGTGCGAACAGATGTCCTACTGTCCAAATTTAGCTCTTCTCCTTCCACCAAGGCTTCTGACTAATCAATCCAATGAAAAAATCCCAGCCATTAATGTTCAAAACGTGATACTGAAACCACTGCTCCCTTGTGCAGTTTGTTCAGTTTACCACGTAGCATCCCCTTCAGATGATTATGAGATAACTGGGTCAACAGATCATGCACAAGTTTAAGTCACTATTTCTTCTTTTTTGCATTAAACACCGCACTAATTCAAAACAATCACCATTTTAGGGCACTTAAATATAAAACTTTGACTCTAGCTAAATATAATTATACATTATCCAATTCAGTACAGTCCCATCAATGATGTCATTGCTTCTTTTAAGAGCATGTCAGTGTTTATGATGCAATTAATATAATGGAAACGTAATTGGTGAGGTCAGATTTACACACATATGTGCAGTCTGTTGCTTTACTCTCCTGTTTAGAGTGAAAAGTAAAAGTATAAAAATGTGTCACAAGAGTAAAAAAAGAACCTGAAGCATAAGGAGGAGGACTCAAACTAAAGATCAGGACATTTGTATGTGCAACAATGAAACTGAGTAAAGAAAAGCAGATTTGGTGAGAAAAGGAGGACATTTGCATGCAGATAATAGACAATAATGAGTTTGGTCTACTCGTTTCTTTTTGTCGCTGTAGCTGTTAAAATTCCAAATGCTCATACCACAATGCTCACTCAGTCAATCTGGCTTCACAAGTGCCAAAAAAAAAAGTGTTTTTTCTTTCAGCTAATCATAATTATTAAACCTGTACACTGCAGTAAAACCAGAGGTATGTAATTTAAGCAATTATTTAATACTGAACTACATAATATTTGGTCATTTAAAAATGTTTCTTCAAAACACTTCAATTGTGAAACATGATAGTAATGACTTACAACAAGAAAGCTGAATAGATGAAGCCTGGCTCAAATAAAACTGTTTAATAATTAATCAAACAGGTATAGTGTTTAATAGTAATATAACTGGACTCTTATGCAACTCTCATACACAAGTGGCTAATCTCCTCCACTCCCTATTTTCAAAGCCAGATAGACAAGTTAATTATTCTACAAAGGCATGAAGACATGTGCTAAAAAAAAAAAAAGGTCAGATATTTAAAACGTCCAATTAGTTGACAGCTGCCAAGTGTGACTCAACATTTGGATTGTCAGTATCAAGAGCTGGTCAGCAACATAGTAACATGACATTAGAAACCAACTGATTGTCAAGCAAAATAAATAAATAAATGAAAAAAACAAAACAAAACAAAAATAACAATGGCATTTCTAATACTAATTGATTAGAACAATTCATATTGGATTAGATACTAATATAAACAAGTATTGATAGGAATTGTGCCATTTTGTCTTCTCCAACTGACACACAACTTCACAAGCCACTGCATACAGGAACACTGCTCTATCCTTCACTTATAGCTGAACACGTACACAGTAGTTGACACAACTGGTCACACCCCTGACCTGCTTGAAAACGGCCAGTTGTGCTTCCTAATGGCCTTTGTGCACACTTTTAGATACCAGAGAGCTCTCATGCAGCTCAGTCCCACAGACTGTAGAAAAGCAATGATGAAGCAGTAAGTCACAAGACCCTTTGGTTTCTGAAGAGCTGTTTTGAAGCTTCTTTTTCTTAGTACTGAGGACAGTCACGTTGCTCTGGAAGCTGATGGGAACATGCCCACTATATGTCAATCAAAGTTAGCTCTGGCAACCAACTTCTTTAGCCGATCTCTGCCAAAATACCTGCAGTGTTCCCATCAGACGTTTTCACCGGAATATCTGATATCACATGTTGACTCACTGGCGAAATCAAAAATTACTGCTGTGTTTAGTCAACACTCGGGTTAGTAAAAACTGCTGATTGCTTCACTAGGCCCAGTAGCATTAAAATTACAGATGAGGATGTGATAAAAGGTTACCCCATTGGCTAAGCAGACTGTAAATCATTTGTAATAGAAATAATTTTATTGCTTCATAAAAACTCTGCTGACGTAGGACAGAAAAATTCACTCCCTTCAGAGTTGTTATGGATGTGAGGTCAAAATGTTGTAAACTCATTTATTTCTTATTTGGTGTATGTATATTAAAATGCTTGAGGGGTTACGGCAGGCAGGACAACCAGTGTAAAACTGGGCCAAATTGATATCTGGACTATGATCCGCTGTAGCTAAGAAATAAATAACTAGAAAACAATTATTTTTCATAAAAATAATTGCGATGAAATTGGTTCTGGTAATTTTAAAGCCACTATTCAATTGCACGAGCCATTACAGATCAATGTTCTTATAGCGCCGATCCCAAACCCAGATTCATAGAGAGGGCTGTGTCTGGAAGGCCATACAACCCCCCTCAAACACACACACACACACACAATTTTAAGGAGGATATGTTCAGAAAGACTTCTTTATTTTGGACTACTTTGCTGTGGGCAGCTGAGGAATCCCTCGTCACTTCATTCGCTATGGTAGACATACTCATTCGTATCAGATTCCAAGTGATACAAAACACTATTTGAAGCCTATTCAAGCAAGTAGGCCATTCAGACTGAAACGCGCCTGTAAAAATATCACTGGATACACATTTAAAACCACCTCAGCAGGAGGTTTGGAAAAATCCTATTCCATGTGGTTTTTGGAGTGTTAAGAGGAGAAAAATCTCTCAATGCATTCTGGATATGCTAACAACTGGATTTGGGTTTTTAGTGTGAACATGAAGTCATCCACAGATAGAGATGCATGAAAAGAAAAAAACCCAAGGCCTTCAAGAGTGACAATCAGATGTATGACATCCAATGACTTTCACGAGTCCCAGACTCAAAACTAAATGCTTAAAGTGTTTACTTCAACAATGCCAAGTCAAAATGCCAAGTCAAAACAGATTTACTTATCCAGTTATTTTAATTATTTGTAAATAAACTTGGTATGGATATGAATATAAACTACAGATGTCATGTGATTGAGTTTGACAACAATGACATACTGCTGCTGACTCATGCTCACATGCTGAATGAGAAAAGTCCAAATATATCTCACAGTTCAGTGGTTCTGACAAAGAATCAATATCAATTCAAAATCTTCAAAAGTCAACAGAACAAGGTTTAAATGGCCAGATTTTTCAGGATACTTAAGCAGTCTTTCAAGGAGCTATGGTAAATATCATGAAAAATTTGCGTTTACACTGCAGATCTAGTGTGGGTTAACGAGTACTTCAGGTTTAAAGACAGGTAATATCACTATCAAAAGAAAACTGACTTAAAAGAAACTGTGTGATGTACAAAGCAGCTATTAATCTAAATGTAAGTTAATTTTCTAATTCATCCTCATCAGAGATTAATATTTAACACCAGATACTGATAAATACTAAACGGATACAGATGATTATTACTACTAACAATTTGGGAAATACTTGAAATCACTTTGGTTTGACATGTGGTACTACCACATCTCAAGCACAAATGTTTTAAAAACTTTTTACATGTAATAATTTATTTTAATAACTAATCAAACAGGAGATAAACATGAACATTTCTCGAGTTGTTGTGACTTACTGCTGAAGACAACAACAGACCAGGAGAAACCTCAACTCCAACACATGCTCATTAAATAAAACCTGGACGATATTTTGACTGCAAACTCGTGAAAACTAACCTCCCCAGTGGATTATGTATGAAGAGAAGAAATAAACATATATAACATCAAGTTTCTAGCCAACTGTTCACCATATAAATCTTATGGTCAACTGACAGAAACGTCGCGTCGTTAGTCGAACAAAATTAAGTCAGTCCAAACATTAGCATTAGCTCATTTAAGGGTTAAAGTTCAGCTTACTCGTGGAAAAAACACGCACATTTCCAGTTCTTTTTGCACTTTATTTCTGTGTGGGCTGTATACACAAACTTAAAGCGTCTGGTAAAGCTGTAAAGGTGTTTTATTGTTTCCCACTTTGGTAAAGTGGCTAGCTTGAAGCTAGCGCAATAAAAGTAATGCTAACGCGCTGTCTCAACAACTGGTGTATAAAAGAAAAGGGGGGAAAAATCCTCATGTTTACCTGACTTGCTTTATAAAACTGCTTCTTAAATCCTGCGACCGACATCTTGCACAGTCAGCGTGTCCACTTCGTCCTCGACCGACTATTTGCGTGTACTGCTGTGGATCCACGACACAAACAGCAGCCGAGACTCACGTCTGAAAACTTTGCTCCGTGGATGAGAAACTCGCTAGGCAACCGCAGTTTCCTGCTACCAAGTAGGAGGGCTCGTCCTGCTGGATAAACTGGGTCAAAACTATAGACACGGACACTCGTGTGTGCTTCCTTGCCCTGCAAAACGACTTAATATAACAATCCACGTGGACCACATCATATTACTGTCTCATGGAGCTGCAAACTTTTGTATTTACTTTCACAAAACTAAACTATTGAGTTTACTTAACTTCTTGTAAGAAAAGTCGTTTTTAAAAATAAATAAATAAATTAATAAATTTAAAAAATGTTATCTATACTAAAGATATATGCGCTAGTCAGTTTGTATTTACAGTTAAAGCTCAGTTAATTTACATGTGAACACCAGGTATTGGATTTCCAACAGATATGAAAAAATAAAAACAAAGCTGCTGCATCTTAAAGGCCTTATCAACATTTTCAGTGGCCTTTGGTTGACCCTGTCTTCTGTGATGTTTTCTTGCTCCCTGTTGTTGGGTACAGGGTGCTTTTGGACTCCTGTTTTGTTGCTATAGCTCTTTAAATAGCTATAATAGCAAAAATAGCTCAAAAAGACTGTGCCTGTATGATGGTGGTCATGTTCATTTTAAATGACCTAGGTGATGACGTTGCACTGTGGATAAGGGCTAAAAATATGTGCAGAATAGCAACATAAAAGCTCAAATAAGAAACAAACATTTGAAAAGAAAGAGAAACCATTTATTACATTCTTAAAACCACATGAAATGTATCCCATTGGACAATATATATCGAGCTGTGTGACTCACTCTTCAACTAGTAATATACATCTTGTACATTTTGTCATACAGGGAAAGAGAAAGGAATCAAACTTTCATTGCTTTTTTTCACTTAACCTAGTCTTTCTTCAATTAAAAAAATAAAAACACTCACTTTACAGGACAAAGAGTGGAGACGCGTGAAGCAAATTGTGGATAAAAGACTGACGAATAAATGGAAATCACAGCAAAGGAAACATTAAACCCCAATAATGAAATTAATCCTGTACTCTGAATGATTTTTTTAAAAATTTGTGAATCTGAAAATTGAATATTACAATATTAGGACAAAGAGGAAGGGCTTTGACACTTTGTGAGTAACGTCAACAAGAGAACTTATGTCCACAGTGATTATGGTGTATGGGTCTTAGGTGCAAAGGTGTGAGTTGTACAAGGCTAAAAGATGACACTTGTTATAAAGGGACAAGAGATCACAGCTAGCTCCCTGAGCAGCAGGCAGCAGATCCTGAAACTCTGCTTGAGAACTTTACAGCATGCCCAAGTAAGACATTATTGTCATATCAATGCTCTTCAGCCATCAGAATATGTGTTATGTACATGAAAAATGTAAACAGTTATGGATGACCCTGTGTGTCACAAACGGAATGAAAGATAAAAATAATAAACCAGACCGACAGAAGTCTTACTGGCACTGAAGCCAAACTCAGGGGGGCAGCTGGCAACTCTGTCTGGCCTTAGACTAATGTCAGTAGAAAAGAAGAATGAGTAAGTGCTTGGTATTCAGATGAGTGTTGGGTTTCGGACTAAAGGAGAGATGAACACCAAAATGTACAAAATAATACAGCTGCACCAACCAGCAGAATGTTTATGATACATGTGGACTATTGTAATCTCAGCCTCCAGCCAACTGAAACACTTTTAGTGAAATACAGATCTGTTACTGAACTCCTGTTATACTGACTGCTGGTTAGAAACACATGGAGAGACCCAGTATGTTTTGTTTTATTATACAGTTCATGAAGACATCTTTTGCCTTACTCTCTCTCGTCCTTAGTGTCTTGTTTGTCCAACTGTCTCTTTAAGCAGGGGAGGGCAGTGGACAGCAGTGAAGACTGAAAGCAATCCTTTTTCCTCCTTTCTTTTTTTCACCCCTCTGCCTTTGAGAAAGCGGCCTCCCCTGCTGTGTTGCATCTGCAACAAGTGTCCACCTCATTGCTAGCGGGATGGCCGTGCCATTGCCATCAGGCCAAGAGAGGGTTTGTTGCCCTGGAAACCTGAGAGTACTGTCAAGAGGACAAATCATCCAGAAAAAAAGGAAATGAGTCCCAATATCAGCTTTCTCACATTATTTGTGGCTCCTCCTCCTCGATTTCCCCTTTTCTCTCCCTCATACACACTTATTCTCTCCATATACTTATATATAGTTATCTATTTACATTCTTATTTAAAATATTTGTTTATAAATGTGTATATAAATTAAAGATAGTTTTGTCTTGCCCTGTCTCTAAGTGGCATTTACAAGGAAAGGGGTGTGTGGGACTGAGGTTTCTCATTGCATTACAAAAGCCTCCGAAAGGCAGCACCGAACACTGTCTACTGTAAAGGTCTGTGAAACTGTTTTTGAACTAGTTGCGAAGTTCGATCTAAGTCGTCAGTTATGTTGTGTATTTTTTCAAAGTCAGAGAAAAGTCTGACCTGCGATCTTGGTCCCGACGTGAGGGTCAATAGAAGGTTGCTGTTTGTATAAATGTGATTGCATACTGAGATGCATGAATACAGAGAAATATTGAGAAAAAAAAAACAACAACCTGTATTTATACTGTTGATCAGCTTTTTACTAATAGTATGTGCGAAAACTCAGAGTGGGAGGTTTGTACATTCACTATTTTTGGGTTCTTGCTTGTGCACCGGTGCTAATCGATGAGGTACATTCATAACTGGTAAGTTGATCCACAAAGGATCACATGTCAAACATGTTTTAGAGCTTAGAGCTGTTACATGCTATGTGGGCTGCAGTAATGTTTTTATGATGCCCATGGGCTTGTTGTCAATGCTACAATATGCAGAGGACCAAGAGCATGTGTGGTCTGTAGTGTAAGGTGCTTTGCCTGCTGGGATAGTGAAGGACTACTTTGGGAGACGGAGTATTTAAAGTCCTGGATTGTCTCTTAACTGCTGGTTGTTGAGCTTCAACATCTCTTTCCTTCTCTGTCTCTCCTTTTGCTCCCCTACCTCTTAATACGCCCTCTCCATCTCTATTGTTCGTCTATCTGCCCATCTAGCTGTCAGTGGAGTCTGGCAGAGACATCTCACTGCCAAACACCTCACGATACAGTGGTGGAAAACTGTAGGCGGTCTCTGGGTGGACCAAACGGAAAAACTCCAGTTTATCAATGTGGAGGTTACAGATAGACTTCATTATGGGCAGCTTGGACACCATCTGCAGGGACAGAAGACATGACAATTTAATATCCAACAGAGAAGCTTCAAGGGCTAAAGAGGTTAAGAGTAAAAGTGAGTGCTTGCATTTACCTTGTCCAGTTTCTCTTCAGAGGCACCACTCTTCTCTAAACTGTGCTGCAGAGCCAAGTAGACTTTCTCTTGGAGTTTCTGAACCTTCTGGCCTTCAGTCAGCCAGGGTCGATCTGCAGGAACAAAGATACCCATTCCAGATTTTTTTCTCCTTAACCGGATTTACAGAAGTTACAAATCACATCTCACACTGTTTCCCATTCAGTGAGGCTTTTACAGCTTCTTTAAGATGTCACATTATTACTGAGCAGTTACATTAAAAACATTATATTATAGCATAATGGGTCGTGGTAACTAACAAGCCTTTGTTTCATTGCTCTAAAATCTGTAATCTACTCATGGGTCAAAGACTGTCGGGGAGGCACATGTTAGACTAACAGCCTGGAAAAATAAATTCAGACCCAATGTGAGAGACTTTAAAGGGGTCAAATATTTGCATCGAAAATATTTCTACCAGTATCAGTAACTCTTTAATGTGAACGTGGCCTTTATTCTTCCACCAACTACAAAAACAATGCTGACTATTATGAGCATTATTTTGCAGAACAATGTACACTTCTTCTTCAACATGCTTGCATCTAAGAGTTTTTCTGCAAGTGAGAAAGGACAAGCGTAATCACCAGGGGACAGGAGGACGGTAGCGCTAAACAGAGCCATCTCCTCGTCAGACAGCTGCAGGCGGCAGAGGCCTTTCCCCAGTTCAAACACTGCACTGACCAGGTCATCACAACCTGCACACACAACAAACACATTGTGCTCAATAAGTCAATTGTCAAAAACAGAAAATGTAATTGTCCTTATTTTAGTTACTGAATTAACGTATGATGAGGTGGACCTTTGACTTAAAGGGAATGACTGTTTCTGTTTCTGTGAAAAATCTGTTATAGTTAAATTTAATTCTGTCATTACTGCCTGTCTGATCTACCAGAAGTCACAGGATTGAAATGTTTCGAGAGAAAAAATATGTAACCCATTGCCTATACTGAGCAAAAAGTAAACAGCAACATTAAGACTCTCTTGGAACAAAATGTAAAAAAACAAACAAACAAACAAACAAACAAACTGCAAGACAGGGCTGAAACTGAAAAAGCTGGTGTATCTAGCATCAAGACCCATTATCGCACTCACATACTCTAAAGTAATGAATTGTGTAGGACACTGCAGATGTGGTTATAAGCTGTCAATAACAGATTTAGAGTAGTAAGGAAACTTAATACACAATGTAAAAGAGGCATCGCTCGCATAAGGCACAACAGTCTTCAGATGCCTGTGTGTCAATTTTCTGAATGCTTCAAAGCTCACACAGCTACATTACCGACTGATCCTCACCAAGAGCTTTGAAGAACTGAGCTGGGGCAAACTTTCCATTGAAGAAAATGGTGCTGTTGTTGCAGTTGAAGGCGCGACACATACGTATGAGCAGGACCTCCAGACAGCCTAAAAGGGTAGCCACAGACAGAGGAGTAGAGATGGAGAGATGGAGAAAGAAGAAGGAAAGGGAGGACAGAGAAGGCCCAAGATGCTCCAACATGCACAAAACATATAAAAAAAATATAAATAATTTTGACTCAGATTGGTGTAAAGCATACATGAGACAATCATGAACCATTTAAAAATCCAAAGGATAACAGGTATCCATCAAGATTTTTTTTCCAAGTTCAAAACATTTACGGAAAGTAAACGCATTGCCAAACATATGCAGTTCATGTCACAGATACGTATGTGTTGAGCAGATAATAAATAAATGAATAATTAAAAGTTTATTTCCAGAATTGTGTAGTTCTCCCCCAGTGGTCAGATAAGTGTGTGTGTTTTACAAAAGCAAATAAATAAATTAAATAAAAGTAAAACAAAGGGATGAAATTGAAGGAAAAAAAAACAGGAAGAAAGTCAAGTTAGCAAGTTTAAGACTTTGTTTACAGTGGAAGACTTAACTCTGTGAATTAGGCAACTGGGTATTTTTTGTGCACTGACCTGCTTTCAGCAGTATAATCTGATCATTCTGGCATAGGTCCATGAAGCCAGTAATACGCTTGGCAAACTCCACCACGTACTGGATGGCATTGGTGATGTGGTGCGCACACTGCTGCCACATCCACTCAGCTGACTGAAGAAGTGCCACAAAAACAGGTGTGAGCAAATATCAGTTTCTGTGTCCATCTCGAACAGCTTGCTCAATATCAGTTGTATTATAAGTAGATTCTAATGAGAAAGTGTTCATTTGGAGTTTAACCTCTGTCTGTTTTTTTGTTTGTTTGTTTTTTTGTTTTCTTTACAGGAAATAACCCAAATTTTGTTGTTGCAGTTCATGTTGCTACATTGTTAAAGGTAATGATAGAATTTGTCTCCCACGGCAACAGTGCAGCTAAGTCAACATTTTCAGGTAAAGACTGAAAACGTTGGTCTTGATGTTTTGCGAGGTTTCTCAACAACAGTTAAACTAGAAATGATCTCCACACTCATCCTTTTACAACTCTGTGATCTACAGCGTACACGGCATACCTTGTTCTGAAAAGCCCGCGTTTCCTCAGGCGTGTACTGCACCCAGGTGAATCTCTTCATGTCTTCAGCACTGTACTGACATGTCTCCATGTGAGACTTAACAATGCTCTGTGTTATGTGCTCTGTAAAACAAAACACAGACACCAACCTCAGTGCAGTCAAAGCCTGACTTTTTGTGATCGTATTGTTGCAGGTTTGCGCTTTGGAAAAACTGAGAGAAGGTCGTGGTTATAGTGGCATTGTTTACATATCCACAGATTTCTGTGACCTTTTGCAATTGGAAGCTTTGCGCCACGGAAAAGACAGAGACCTAATGTTTTCCACCTCTTGCACTTAATATCCACCAGTCTCAGTATATTTACTAATGTCTTCCTTCAGACGTGCCCAGAAACCAACTCAACACAGTTTCTTGTTGCCAGCAACCATCTAATAAAAGAGAAATTTATTTCTCCTCGGCTCCCCGGAGACATGTGAGTAAAAGCATTTGCTTTATTAAGGGCATAAATACCAGCAGACCACCATGCCTTTGTTTGCGGAGAGATTATTTTCTCTCTGCTTATTATCTGCTTGTTTTGCCAATTTAATCTTGTCCTTGTCCTGATTTGCATCATTTTCAGGAGATATGTCCTCGTATTTCATCCGAGGCTTTTACTGAATTAGATTTGTTTTTACAATTATGTCTTTCATTCGATTTTTTTCGATATTTTTGCTCATTTCCGGAGAGCCAGGGCTAGGAATATGGCCTACTATGTGTAACTCCGGTAACTTAAGGGGTGAAGAGCAGGGAACTGTTTGTGTTTTATCATTTTTCCACTTACCCAGGTCTGTTACTGAGCAATCATCTGGAAGATGGTCCAGCAGTGAACGTCTGCGTTCCAGCAGCGGATGATTATGCAGGAGTTGGATCCCACTGGTGTCCGCCGTGTCCAGCATAGTCTGCTGGGGGGAGTTCTGATTGGACAAGGACGAGGAAGAGGAAGAGGAAGATGAGGAGTTGGAGGTGTTCCCAGTGCTGGCTCCTCCGCCTCCGAGCAGCTCCAGGCTGCAGTATTCGCTGGCCTCCTCCGGAGTCAGTGGCAGGTCAAACAGGTCAGGCAGTGCTGCGATGTCATCCAGATCACTCAGGGTGGAGGTGGAGCCCCCACTGCTGTAAGACCGGCTCAGACCCTCTTCACCGTCTTCTGTGCCGCCACACAATCCATCTTCCCTGGGTAAAGACAAAGTAGTGGAGCCCCCGCCGCTGGAGCCCACACACTCTTGGGACTTCTGATGTTTCTGAACCTCAGCATAGAGGCTGTCGCGCTGCTTCTTTGACATGCGACCAAATTTCACAGCTGCACAGAAAAAACCCGTTATACTACAATAGACTCATCAAACTAAGAAATCTAATCCAAAAGGTATCTAAATCCTTTTACGTTCACATTAAGTGAGCTGATGAAGATTATACTTCAAGGAAATGTGTCAAAACATTAAAGTGCGTCTTTTTTTCGATTTACCATCTCGGCTCATGCCCAAAGCCAGGCACTTCTGCAGGCGACAGTGCTGGCAGCGGTTACGGTTAGTTCGGTCGATCAGACAGTTCCTCTGACGCGAACAGGAGTACATGGCATTGTTCTGCTGGCTGCGACGAAAGAAACCCTAGGCCGCACAGAAGTAAAAACACATCATTATTAATGACACCCAAGCCTGTCATTGAAGCAGGCTGGTTAAAGTTATGTTCGGCATCCTGCCTCGCTCTCTGCCTTTCCACCTTACCTTGCAGCCTTCACAGGTGATGACTCCATAGTGAATTCCTGAGGACTTATCCCCGCAGATCTTACATGGGATGACCTCAATTTGAGCTGCAGGGTTAAAAAAAAAAGAAGAAGAACAAGACACATCAGAAAACTTCCTCCAAATGAGTCTAAATAGATTAGACAGTCAGTAGCTGCTCACTGGAGAGCAGTTGACAGTTCTGGGCGGTTTGACAGTGATCATTTAAACAGACAAAAAGATATCTCAAATAGTGGCACAGCACATTTATTCAGGCAGAAAGATGTCCCACAGATTTTAGGATGCTTTTACCTGACAAAAAAAAAAGAAAGAAAAAAATTGCAGACGACCGCCCACCATGAGTCTGGCTCTGTCTAAGCTTTTTTCCTGGTAAAGAAGAGCTTTTTCCCTTTCCTCTGTCGCCAAGTGCTGCTTCAGGCACTTTCTTGCTTTATTAATTTATTTGATTCTGTCAGGATTTGGTCCTGACTTCAATGTAAAATATGTGTACACACGCACACACAGAAACACACCCCCACATAAATACACAGTTTTTTCCTTACAGGTCCTATTGCCCATAGAGATCCAGTGTACAGTGACACCTAGTAGTGGAGACTGCAAACAGCACAACTGTTTTCTTGCGTTTTTGCATCATAACATTATAAATGTTACAGATCAAAACGAAATAAATTAAAGGTTCACTGGTTACTGTTAGCTACTAATATGACTTGATTTTCTTCCATTGATATGGCATGCAGCTTGAAGTCTTTTGACAATCTCTATTTTATTTTCTTATGTTTCAACTTGCAGCTCTTTTCCAGGAACCTTAAGGTTTAGTTGTCCACTTTTTGAGTTTGAGTGCAGTCTGTGAGCCTGAAAGATGTCTCATTACCAGAAATTTGTGCATGATTGAAACTCCCACTCTGTGACTCTTACACTGGCAACAATTACTACTTAGTCAAAGACTGTAACATGACCTTTTTATGGAATCTATTACAGCTTGTTGTTGTTTGTCCTTCCTGTCTTTTTTTGTCTTCCTTTAATCGCCTCTAAACATTGCTTTATCTAATTTTGTATAGGTAAACACTAAATTAATTGATCCTTTGTGTGATCAAGTGTCACATTGTAACAACATTTGGGAAAATTACTATATGGTGTTTTCTGTTTTCTAACCAGCACGCACAGCACAGAAAAGATAACCCCCCACTTGTCGATAAGGGAACAGAGCACACAAACAGATAGGGAATCTCATCACACTTGCACATGTGACACACACACAAAGACTCCCTCTTTGTTGGTTGAGGTTAAGACAGCAACGACTATATCATGGGACAGCTGTGGCCTGGGTGTGCTGTCTGTACAACCCTCGATTGATTTTCAAAGCCACTGTTTGCACCACAGCTACGGTTGGGGTATGGAAAACTGCAAAGGCACTGGATTGTTTCACTCCTAGGTATTGGAAAACACAACTTTCCACTTCTTTTTCTGTTTAATGACACACTCGTCTGTCTCCTCTCTAAAACTGTTGACTAAAATACTCCAACTGATGAGGGCAGCTGCAGGCATGCAATGGAAAAATATCTCCTGCTCCCTTCCTCTCTTTCCTCCCCTCCACCCCTCCCTAGTCTCTCGATTATATAACTCCTGTCTGTGAGCATTCTTCACAGCACTCATTGAGCAGGCTCACTCTAGCAACACTGACAACCCTCCTCCTTCAGAATCTCTCTTCTCCATTGGCTATGCGGCGCTCGCTGCTTTCTTGACATTGGCCGAGTCATCCCTCACTCCCGCGCTGTAGCCTGTCAGCCCATGTGGATGTTCTGTCCCACTGACACACTTTCCCACTGCAGGGGGAGAAGGCGGAGGGAGGCAAGAGTATGATCCTGCGCTCTGCAGAACTGTTTTAAGGTGGAGCTGAACATTGCTCAGACTTCGCCACATAACATCTCCATGACTAACATGCCTTTATCAAAGAAATAAAAAAATTAAGTACCAGTGTTACATAACGTCATCAAACTCAAATAAGGAAAGGGCATAGAGAGGCTTTACTTGTAGCATTAAGCACATATGCAGCAGATATTCATTTCCATATAATTTTACTTGTACATGAAGCCACTGAACACTGTTGTTTTTGTAACAAGAAACCCTATGATGTATGACTCTAATGGGACATACTGTACATTCCACTTGAACTATGTGAACTCTGAACTTGACAGTGAGCTGCTCAGCCCCCACCCTTCTTCCTGGTCTATGACATTGAGCCTGTGCTTCAACCTGTGCTATTCTTGTCCTCTGGTGAGAGCCAGAATCACACAGATCCCTGTGCAGCCACCCAGCCCAGTCAGTTACAACTGTATATACTATACATACTTTCTCTCTGCTCTTGCAGATACCATCAGACACACTAAACAATATGCAGGTCGCGAAAGTAACCTGGCCAGCCATCTTAATTCTTCCTCTTTCATACAATTAGTCTAGTTCCTCTGGATTTAACTTTGATTTCCATGGGTCAATACCAACAGATGCATAAGAAACTCCTTTTGGACAACCAATCAAAGAAAACAAAGCCTGTGACATGGGCAGAGCAAGAACCAGACTAGTATAAACAAATTAAAAATGGGGTCCAGTGGAACAGGTGAATGCTGTCAGTTTTTCAGGAAAACTTGTTGATTAAATATATTTTTTAGAGTTTCTGCAGCCATCTTTATTGTTTTGAAGAGTTCTGCATGAGGGATTGCACAAAGCCCAGCCTCACCCCCATTGCGATTGGTTTGGTACATTCTGTACTGGTGGAGATGGCTGTGGACGGGAGGGGTTCACAGACACAAGTAAAACATGAAAGCCCAAACTCCCTTCTAGCCCTGCCAGGCTGAGGCTTGTTCAGTTCAGACACAACCAAGACGATGGAAACAAGGCTTCAAGGAATCTGATAAGGAAAAGAATTACACGTTGTTCAAATTGTCAATGACTCAGCAAAGTTTCTTCTTCTTTTTTTGTGACAGTCTAATCAAGCAAACTTTATTAAGAGGGGAAACATGGATTCTGCACTGTGTGTGCGGTGTGATGTGTTGTGATCTAAGTGAATGTAAGGTGGATTATTACAGAAAGGGCAAACATGCAACATGGGACAGACAGATACATGTAATTGAAGTGCATATAACAAAAAGGAAAGAAAAGGACAAAAGCTCTTTCTTCATAACACTTGAATTAGTGTGCATGAATGTGTGTTCACTATGTATGTGCATGTCTGCATATGTCTGCATGTGTGTGGTGCGCATGCATGAAAGTCTGTGTCTAGGCTGGAGGTGAAGGGGAACGGAAATAATGGATAAAAATGAACAGACATAAAATTAACCAAAACATTACAACTACAATAGCGATACACAGAGACATGCACGTACAGATGGGAGTGCATGTACTTAAAGAGCACTCATATCTAATCATACATACTCAGAAATGTGTACTCATTTGTTTCTATACATATACACATATATACCATTACTTCTACTCACTGATAACAATAATACTAATATATAAATACATGAATAAACAGGGGACATACACACACATATACCCATGTGAACTATACACATATATAGGTATATATGTACATACACATATCCACACACACACAGTTTTCACTAATTGGTTATTAACTGGTTTTAAAGAATTTCAAGTCACCAATAAAACATTTATAAAACCCCAGCTGTTCCTAGAAAAAAATACATATTTTCATGACATTATCTTTTTGATTTTACCATATTAATCTATACAGAGATTTATGTGGTTTATATCCATGTGTTTATGTGGTTTATATCCAAGCATCTATTCACTTTTCATCTGAACAAATTATATCAGAATTATAGTGCTTACTATATACTATATCTCTAAATTAAATGGCACATCTACTATATTAATAGCAGTATAAGTCCATACTTGTAAAACTAAAAACATATACTTCCACATGAATGCGCATACAAACATGGATAGAAATATTTAAACATATACACTTAGTTTGCATACAAGTGTAAATACACATTCTCAAGTGTATCAAGCTAAAATGTGATGACAATAACGATAACGACAGTCAGCAATAACAAAAAAAAAAAAAAAGAACATCTACAATGATAACAATGATATTAGAGATAATAACACTGATAATAATGATACTAAAAGAAACAATCGTAGTCCATCATCTCAGCTCTCTCGACACGCACGCCTGTGCGAGCTGCACCAATGAGCAGAGCACAGCAGCCTGCTGCCTAGGGCCACACCCCCCACACCAGCCCCACCCACAGCAAAAGGATGCCAGAACCAAGGAGATCAGGAGATCGCCGCACACCCCACAGTCCACGCCAAAGGGACACTAACAGGCTGCCACACCACCCCACTCAAAAACCTTCCCCCTACTCCCCCCATGAACCAAAATAATAGTGATTTTATCCTGCTTTGTTATAACTGAGTAGCTCAGCTTTCACCTGTTCAGTTGTATTTGTATTATACTTGTATTTGAACCAGTAAATGAAAAAACTGCTCACTTACATGTAAATAATTAATAAGCACAGAACATTAATACTGATGCTTTAAAAACAGTTTTTTCCTTGAATGACCAACTGTTTCTTCTAAAAAAAAAAAAAATGCTGATCTCAAGCTGCATTTAAACACAGATTTTTGATCTAATGTCAATTCTCGAAAAGCTTTTGCATTTACTATCACAAAGGACTTTAAATACCATTATATATGTACATTTTAATAGCTGGTAATAGGTTTACTATATGCATGTTTTGCCTAAATGGGACTTCAGTGGTTATGTTATTATTGAAATATGTGTTATTTTATCAATTTGCTCATTAATCCCTACAGGAAGGGCACTATTGTTTCCAAAACACTCCATCAAAATTGACCGTCATTGCTGACAGAAACACCCAACACCATACTAACACTAAAACATTTATCTTTAACCCTGAGTATCATTTGTGACCTTTGCAACAACATCAGTCTGAGCCTTCTGACCTTTGATTCTCTTGAGACAGCAATCGTACCAGAGACGTCAATAACACTTCTGCTTTTGCTAACGTGACATACGCTCACTGGCCACTTTATTACGTATACCAGGAGTGCCTCATAAAGTGATCACTGACTTATAATGTGGAGAACATGAAGGAACTGTTTAAGTGAGGCCTTACTAACAAGGAGAAAAGACACACAAAGAATGGTGTTTGAGCAGAGCAGGTGTAGGACAGAAACTTTGTGCGACACACCCAAACCTTTAAACAAAATCAACTGAGAAGAGACACTTTAACGGCTCAGACAAACATGTTGGCCTCAGAGTGTTTATCAGCCAGCTAAATGTGTAACTTTGTTATCTCTGCAAAAGCTAATTCAGTAGGGGTGGGGTTGGGAGAGGCTGAGGGAAATCACTGACTTTATGATTCAAAATGTTCACATCTCTGTATTTAATAAGAAACAACCAGGCAATAATTCCTCAACAGGTGCCCCACGACTAGCGAGTCAAATGGTCAAAGAGTTAGATTGTCAGTGTGTCGGTAGTATATCAAAGGAAAAAGAGGGTTTCTAGTCTGCCACAGGCTCCATAAGTGTAGGATATAAATGCTTTTTATTCCCCAACACGGTGTAATACTAATACACCTTTTGCTGTGTTTTTACCAAACCATTAGGCTCACTAACTGCACTCAAGCAACAGTCTCACGGTTTCCTATAGATGCTTTTGACTGTTACACCAGCTTTCTTATGAGAAAGACTGACAAAATGAGTAAACACTCTCTATAGGAGGTGGCGGCCTCCTGCTTGAGCTCTATACATCTAAAAAACACCAACGCACTTCTTGTGTCTTGGCTCACAATAGGATGGAGGCTTTCAGCGCGGCACAGGGCTGTATAAAGACAATCCCCTGTGGCTGTCCTCATCCTTCGCAAAGGCACATTAAAGCAATGCTTTCCACAGTATTTTGTTTCCTTCAGATGAGAAATCTGCTAAGCCTCAGGAAGGAAAATGTATGGAGTCATTGTCACTTGTTCTTGTTGAATTCAGGCAGAAAACGGTCAGACAGATAACACAACTGAGTTCTGACAAAATTAGTCTTTGTATTGGTCTCAAATGATCAGAAAAAAAAATGATGTACAGATTAGAAACATGAAAAAGGCACCTAGTGGATACAGTCTGGCCATCTGGCCGGTGGTGATTTCCGCAGACTCTATTTTAAAAGATGCAAATACCGCTGGAGGCCAAGCTGAGGCCCACAGAGGGGAGAGCAGAGTGGAGCTAAGAAGTGCGCCGGCCTCCTATGTGGGGTGTCAGTGTGTGACATGAGCTTGTACTTTTGAAGAAGTGCATGACACTGTCTAGTACAGCAAACTAGTGGAAGTACTGGAGGCCCAGACTGCTAGACGTTTTCTAGCATGGCAGAACAGTAACACTCAAGAATTTGATTGTGAGTCGAGTATGTGGAAACATGCTCAAATTGTTATATCAAACAGTGAAGTGTTTTTTTTTTTCTTTTTTTTTGTGAGGAAGCGACAGGTTGTGCGACAAACCTCCATTTTTGGCCCAGCCAGTTAAGAAAAGACAGTGGTTTGTTTACATTTGGATATCCTGCACTGAAGGGAACCTCCCTCCAGCAGAGGCCCCACTGTTGCCCCCCACCCCCGCCTTTTTTTTCTAAAGCTAAAAAAAAACAAACAAAAAAACATCTGTTTCCTCCCCTGCCAAGAGAATAAAACTCCTTGCAGGTAATTCTGCACAACAAAAGATTATGCCTTTGAAAAATGTCAGGGGAAAGACGATGTCAAGACTTAAAAGGTATGGTTGTTCAAAAGACAACCTGTTCAGCAATCAGCTGCATTATAAGACACGTGGCTTGAGGAGAATCTGGCTGCATTTTGGAAATATATTTTAGTTCATTCAAAATTCAGTTTAACCAGCAGTGGGATTGCACGTCTTGAATATACAGGCGACATTCTGTGATAACCATTGTATCTCCTACTGGTCAGATTTAAGATCAGCTCAGGAGCGAAACTCTGAAGGCACCTGTGATCGCACATGGCACACCAAGTCAGGCGGCACGACGCGTCTTGGAGTCATCCCTCCTCCCTCCGCTGTCGATGCTGTTTAATGCCAGGTGACATAACTAGGTCAGTGGAACAGCCGGGTACCTCTCCCTCTGTACACTCACGCAGTCGGCCATGCTGGCACAGCCATCACACCAAAACAACACCACAACCACGCCGGCTCTGCTCGGAGTCACCGCCTAACATCAACTATGAAAAAAGGAAAAGGAAAAGGAAAAAAACAAAAACAAAAACAAAACGTTGCAAACGTTTTCGCGCGTGTTTCATCTTCCAAAATGCGACGCTCGTGCAGGCTATAAGTCAAAAATACCATAAAGATTCCTTAAATTATCACGATCTTGTGCCAAAACATTTGAAATGTATGGTTTTTATAAGACACCCGAGAAGGTCGAATAACATCTCGATTACATAATTGTAGTTTTAGTTAACAACAACCACTGCTCATACCCCTCCCTCTCCTCATTGCATAACTCTTACACGGATCATCTAGCAAAATTCACAGGACTCTCAGGTTAGGTTAGGAATGATTCACATTTGCATAACAGAAACCCCCAAAGACTGGGCACCGCCATGAATTATAAAGCGCAAATTACGCACGTAAAGCTCACATCTAATCGCCTATTCTGGTTTTATAATGAGTAGACAATACTTGACAGAAAATATCATAGAAACAACAGGTAAATTCATCCTGATTAGTAAACTCCATGTCTTCGGACCTTTAATATTGAACCCTCAACTTCAGCCTTCAACATGCCGCCGCAGGCACTGTGCAGCCATAATCCAGTCATGAGGGATTATTGGTGCGCACTGGGAGGAAAACAGGCGCACTCAAGTCCCTGCGCACACACATGTGGCTGCTGTCCGAGCCAACACCAAAGCACACAGTGACCATACATGCACAGATTGATCTTCACATAAATTCAACTCACCTCTCATTTTGGCGTTTTCTTTATTCTTTCAAGACGACGGAGACTCGACTACATGGGTTAGGTGTAGATGACGGGACAGAGATGAATAAAGCGGCGGAGCCAGAGTAAAACTGGCTCTGCAAATGTTAACTTGGCTTCTGTCAGTTTTGCAAAGCCAGTCAAGAAAAGAAGAAAAAAAAAAACAAGAAAGTGTTCGCAACTCTTCTTTTTTATCGCTCGATTAAGTCCGAGCAAAATAAAAGAGTGAGGAAAGTCGCTTCGGTTCGCATCGTAGCCGCCTGTGCGCACTGCCGAATGGATTTGCGTCAGTTTTTTGTTTTGTTTTGACAGATTAGTCCCACGATGAAGTAGCGCTGTTCGGACCCCCCCTCAGCGCCGCGACTCTCCGCCTGCTTTCCTCTCAGTCTACCCTGCTAACCTACTTTCTCCAAGCGTGGACTCTCACATGATCTCACTGCCGACAGCTCCTCAACCAACGCGCGCGGGGGCGCGCAATCGGGAGCGAGTTTAAGGTGGCATTGCAAATGATTGATTTATAGTCTAGCCCTCAGTTGTCCCTCTCAGGACGCACTGGTATGGTTTTTTTAAAAGGAGTCACACCATCCAGCAAGCAAAATTAAATTGCAACTGGAAAGTAGCACCATCAGACACATGGAAGGTTATGTTATAAACTCTCACGCTTTTATAATGTCTTGTGTAAGTTAAAAAAAATACACAACAAGACGCTATTAACTTGATTTAACAGTTGGCGCTTCATTGTACCATTATAGTGTTAGTTTGAATGCCTTTATGAAAACACTGTGTGATCATAAAAAAATCTAAAGGGTTTCTTTTTGTCTAAAGTGGGATGGAAATCTTCCCCTGATGAAGTCAATTATGCATTAGAGAGATCCACCCAGCTGGATCAGAGGGTACTTGAGCAGATTCTGGGGGGGGGGGTTACATATCTCTTACTCACGCCAAAATGTTTCTTCTGGCTTGCTGGATTTGGACTATGACAGGAAACGGTTAAAGTTGTCCTCCACTCCAAAATACAAAGCAATGATGACATATTGTGTGTGAGGAAAAAACCCTCATAAATATTTCATAAAGAAAAAAACAATCTAAATAAATCTTAAAAATAAAAATCGAATGTCCATGCTTCAGGGCATATTTGGGTGTGACCACCAAGTCAAACAAAAAACAAACAACCCCCGCCCCCAAAACCCTCAGACATAGCAATACTCTTGTTCATTTTTTATGAAGAATCCAAGTCTGAATATGTGTTGTGATTCAGACTTGCAGAGTAGGGTTACATCACAGTCCCAACTCAGAGAAGAAGTCTTCAGCTTCATAAACATAATTTCCACCCAACTTCCCATCCTGCTATAGCTGGAAGTGGATAACGCAAAGCTGTGCATCAAATCCCGAATAAGGCTAGGTGTACAGCAGAGGGGGGTAGAGTGGGCTCAGATGGCTCATTCAACAATATAAGAACCAGATGTTCTGAGAAGAGATGTAAACACATGATTAGAGGGTACTGATATTATATCTCTATGGTATTGTGACAAAGGCACGTTTCCAAAAGTTCACTAGTGTGTTCAGAAATTGTCAGCCCTAAAATAAGGGCACACTTTGTCTCTTTTAATGCAAATAACACACATTTCATCTGTTGAGATTTAATTTGAAGGAATAGTCAAGAAAATGTTCTTCTGGTTGTATTCGCTGTTAATCCTCACAATCTTTGCATGTCTGGAAGTCTGCAGTTTACATTATGTGCCCTTGCAAATACAATTATATTACAGAAGTGTAGTTCCTATTTCATGTCCCCCTTTTTGCTCTGAATATGCAGCAACGTATCACAGCTGTGATAGTCATTTATTAAACCATTAACAAGTCTGTATTAACAAGACACCACACCTTTTGTAGGTTTTGTTTGTAAAATGGAGCAAAAATGTCATGCTATTCTGGTGGACTTTTTGTACTTTTGGAAGCAAATATTTGAACAAAATCAATGAACTGAAACAACGGGGTTTTAGATTCAGATGTGAATGCTTGCATGGGACAATATGGGATTGTGTGTTCTGGGAATAGGATGGAGTGTTGGGGGTTGGGGGGCGTTGCTGTAGCGAGTGGCCTCATGATGCAATGATCTGGCCGCAGTGTTATGAAACAGCATGAAGGCAGAGATTACTCAAACTAGGTTAGTGGAGCAGCAGTGCACAGAGCACATCCAGTCACAGAATCACACAAGTAAACACACACAAGGACAAAGGTGTGCACATCCTTTTGCTTTTTCCTCTGCAGACTTTTTGTCCGATGCCACTTCCCTTTTTTTCATATGTTATTTTCTTTTTATTTAATCACTTCCTTGTTTCCTAAAGAACATTATGTTTTCATTTCCGCGCACTTTACAATCTTTTACGCAGTTTCTCCTTTCGGCCTTTTACATATGCAATAAATCTGCATTTATTTCCTCCAAAGCCCCTCTGTTCTCCGTCTCCCTTGACAATGGCAGTGACACTTTGACCTCAGCTCTTACGTAACAGCTATGCAGCTAAGCAGAAGAAGCTGACAGGAGAGGGAGCAGGAGGAGGAGGGTTTCAGCACGGATTTGTGCATGGCAGACATTTTGTTGCTCTACAATAAAGTAAGAGGTGAGAGAGAAGGCAGGGGAGAAGAGCTTAGAGCGAGAGAAGCTGGAGGATTTTGGAAGGTTTTCAGCGGTGGCATAACAGGATGAGGGAGCAGATGGGGGAGGCTGGCAGAAATTAAACATAAATGGGCGGACTGCACATTGTAGACTGAACAACAGCAAGCAGAAATTGCATTTTATTATTTAAAAAAAAACAGTAAAAAAATCAGTCGTGATGTATAGATGCGACATCGGTGACGCTCGTTGACTGTTAAGCTGAAGAAAATGCAAAATAGATACAAAACCCAAATATTAGGAAATCAACTTGCCGATTTCAATTCACCAGTGATATTGTGTGCACTCAGATGTCATCTTGATTCAAAGAAAAAGTAACATGTAATGTATCTTTGTTTAACAGACAGAAACCTGTCACTCACAACCACGCATAAATCTGCCCTTGCAGGCAACACGTTTCATGTCAAACAAGCAGGTATTTTGTGGTTCTGCTGGATATCTTGTTGTTAGGAATGACATCAGGTTTCTCCTTAGTCACATCAAAGCCAGTATGGCCTTGTAACTCCCCAGGGATGAATTTAAAGGCCTTCCTTACATGAAAGAGTCTTTGCAGAGATGAGGCACCGACTGTAACTGATTGGCTGCACATGCTTTCATCAAGGTCCTGTGGTCAATCAAAACAGCACCAGCACCTTAAACTCTATCTTCCCACAAACCCTACTGTAAACTAACCATGTGCATTCGGACGTGTTCAGGGAGAATTTACTTGCATATTTCATGGGCCATTTTAACTGCTTCTCATTCTTTCATATTTTATATTCATTCGTTGTGCTCACTCTCACATAAAAGCAGAAGCACAAACATACAGTAAGTACTGAACAGTGCCCGTAGGTTTGGTGCGATTATTTTAGGCTCCTTCCATCCACAGAGCTGTAATCCTTCGCTGCCTCACTCAATCAGTTAATCTCCCTGTTCCCTTCTCCCTGGAGGCACCTTAATCCCCCCTCCCTCCCCTCAACCCCTTCAAAAACCATAGCTCTGTAATCTGGAGCTGCCAGCTTTGCTGCGTCACTAGGTCAGTGTGTCAAAGAGAGCGCGGACACTTGTTCTCCGTTGTCACAATCTGCTCATCCTCCTCTCAGCTACACTTTTACACGCTTGTTCTATACTTGTCTTTTTTATGTTTTGTTTCCTGTTCGCTCCTGTTACCATTCAGCACTATTGCGGATGTGCTTTCTTTTCCCATTATCAGTTTCACTCTTGATACACTGTACACCTGTAGCTGTAGAGTTTGATAAAACCTGCTTTACAGAAATAAAAGAATGAGTTCATCCGTGGGTCATGAGCTACATAATAACCAGCTGCGCACTCACATTTCCTTCACCATCAGACACAGTGTCACAAAAGAGCTCAAGCATATGCTCTTTAGATGTTTTGACTGATGTAAATCTCCATGACACTGCAAACTTGAAATATAGTTAAGTCAGGAAGAAACAAGGTCCCCTAAAAATAAAAGATTGCAGGTTTTGAAGGTTTTGCACAACCTGTACAAAGGTGAAACTGATTTATGACCTGGGTGAATGGACTTGAAGATTTATTTGTAACTGATAGTTCTCCTGTATAGTCATACATTTTTAATTCATCCATTTATGAAGCCAGTCTTGTCCTGCTGGGGATCACATGGGGCTGACATTTGGTCAGAGGTGGAGTTCTCACTGGACAGGTTGCTGGCATATCAAAGGGCTAACAAAGGAAGACTTTACTTCAAGGCAAATTCAGAATTTCTAGTGAACACGTATTTCTTTGGAATATAAGAGGAAACTGGAGCAGGCAGAGAAAACCAATGTGGAGACATGAGGAGAATATCAAATATAGCCACACAAAAATGCCCCATCAGATCAAACCATCAGCTTCAAAATACAGACTCTTGTTGCTTTAAGAGGCCTCTTTGCCTGCACCATAAATACTTCATGATACTATTCCACTTTTAATGATGGACATTTCTTTTTTATGCGTTTCTAAATTCAGACATCTACATGGAATAGCTCTTCATGGGTATCTGGTTTTGTAAACAACGTGCTGACGCACAAACTGGCACACATATTGAATTACAGCAGTGTGTAGTTTCCTATCCTGTGTCTGAACTTGTCTTGATGAAGACAATCAGCAGTAAATGCCTTGTTCTGCCATTCAGTCTCTCTTCCACATTTCTCCTCTTTGTTCCTCAGAAACAAGTTCAATATCCACGCCCACATATGCTTGAATAGAAGGCGTGCTCTGTGGGCTTGACACGTTCACAGTACAGAATAGCTCATCCACGTTAACAAAAGGTGGCAGTGATTGATTTAACTCTGGTTGTAATCATAAATAACATATCGGCCTGGTTTAAAATACATGCTTGTCTCTCTGTGGAAAATCTCCACAGACTGTCTCCCCGTGTCAGCTGCAATGCCAGTGTCTGATGCAAATACAAATGTATGCCATGCAAAGATGTGGTGAGCCTGGAGACATGTTTCCATGGCGACCAGGTTGTGTTTATAGCTAGTGTGATTCAGCGTGCCTCGCCATGTGAGATTGACCCAGTTACACCCAAACAGGTTTGAATGCACACATTTGAGCACATGGGTGCGCACGCTGCATGCACATGGACTCACACATGTAATAACACATGGGCGCTGACAATGCGGGGATATTTCTGTTTCAGGATAATGAGGCCATGAAGTACAGCAAACACGATGAAGTTATTCCAGCTTCCTGTTTGTTTTCCTGAGATGTGACTACTCTCCCTTCTGTGTCATGCTGTCTTGCTTTCTCCGTCTTTGACCTGATGACCTAAATCTGTTATGAGCCATCTTCAGGTCACTTCTGGGCATCCATATCATCTCCCTCATCTCTCACTGTCCTTTTATCCTCCTGTTTTCTTTCATCCACCCATATTTTTTCAGTTTGTTTTAGTCCAGAACTTCCAACTGCCTCAAATTATCTAATCAAGACAGAACCAGTGCTTTTGTGGAGATAACTTTGTACTCAGCTTTAAATCCTTAGCAGAGTTGATTTACCCTAAAACCAGCCCACCACGGGAGTAAGCGACGTCTCAAGATTGTTGTTTAATGAAATGAATCCTTCATTTGAAAAATCAAGCATGGTTGAGATTTGATAACTTGTTTCTTATATAGCCACCTGGGTGACTCATCCCATCACACCCAACAGAAACAGAGACATCCAGTGTTGGACTAGAGGTATGACATGCCAGGCTTATGTAATACTTGGAATTTGCTCTTTAGGCCCCAACCCCACCCCACCCCCCCAACCCATGGTTTTCAGTCCATATTGTCTTAAAGCTGCTTAAACACATGACACGTCACAAGTTAAAGCGTGCTATGGGGTTTTCAAAAGGCAGATGAATGGGACGATTGTTCCTTGTCATGTCAGACATGCACATTTACACGGATGTGTACACTTGGTGTTTCATTCGGGAACGCTTCCAAAGCAAATATAGCCGCACACTTTCTGGTTGCTGCAAAGGACTGACCCCTCAAACGTCCAACAATGTTATCAGAGATTGGCAACCCTTACAAATATTACGCAATGTGCAGGCATTATGCAATCACAACAAAAAGCTGGACCAAATCACTGAAACAGCAGCTGATTAGCAGATCACATGGCTGCTGCTGACTCATCTGAGTTGAATGGCCCTCATGGAAGTTCAAGTTGTTTTTGTTGGGCTGCTGTACGTCTGCTGGATGCTTGTGTTGAGGACATATCACTTATTTAACTACCGAAATGGGAGATAGTGCTGTGTTTTTCAGGCTTGGGATGTGTGCAGAAAGTCTGCATTGCGTCACAGCAGGGAGTAGAGGAAAAGTGAGAGAAGGGAGGCAGGAGGGGCCGGTAAGCAGGGGTGCAGCCAGGGAGAGAGAGGTGTGTCCTCACTGACCTAGTTAGAGCGATGGAACCCCCACCCTCCCACCCCCACCTTACCACTGACGTGGAAAGGGCACTTTCAAACACTACCAGGATTCTGGGAGCCAGAGACGGGGGACAGCTGAGCCGTTAAATAGAAATAAAGCTGCTGATCAACAGACAAGCCGGAGTGAGTCAGGGAATAAAAAAAAAGAAAGCAGCTAACACACAAACACATCCACAATAATATATTAGATCAGGGAAATATCTCAGAGAAAACAGGATAGGCCTAAAGTGATTTAAAACTAATTAATGATAACAGTAGGCTGCATCAAAAATATTGAGCTCTTTCATATCCTGTGCAGTATTAGATTTTTGTCTTTATTTTCAGAGAATAATATCTTTAAGGCATAAACCAGCTTTTAATAGGAGCACAATGCAATAACAGCAAAACACAGACTAATAAACAGGATCTAATCTGACATCTCTTGTGCTTTTCAGACTTTCTATTCTATAAATCTGCTCTCAAGGTTGCTTCAAAAAATGGGACACAAGGCCAAAAGTAAATGCAGACAGTGTATTGATTACAAGTATTTAAGGTAGTTATTTCCATCTGCGACACTTAGCTGATTCCACATTAATGAACAGTCTAACCTAAATCTAACTTTCAGTCTTTTCTCCAGTTCTGTGGTTTTGTCCATCTGGTTTTACGGTGCAGTTCAGAGGTGCAGAGTAATGGAGGAGATTACTCTTTTCCTGAAAGAACACAGTAAAACTTTCCTGAAACCAAACTTTATCGTCAAAAATAGATATAACTAATAAAAGGGCGTCTTTCTAAGCGAGGCCTTTCTGCTCCATCATCTGTTTTTGTGTCATTTGTTCTCATCAGTTCCATTCACCCCTTCCAAAAACTTTTCCAGATTACATTTTCAGATGCCTTTTCATTTACTTTAAATCCCCCCCAGCTGTTTATTCTTGGTTTCTTTCGTCAGTTGTTCCGTTGCTGAATGAACTTTCAGCACTCACTCGTTGATGACAGACTGAAGGCTGCTGCCCTCATCCTTTGTCTGATCCAAACCACACAAAAAGGTAAAAGCTTCAAATCAACAGTAAAACACTCGAATCTATCAGACAGAAAACCATTGTATGGGGTGTTGCTAGGTGCCAGAATTTGAATTTTCCATTTTTGTTAACAACTCTTTTGCTGGTCTAAATCGAAAGCCTGTGTGCTAAAAATGAGCCCTTTCTTGCCCATCATCACCGAGCACAGAGCCACATAAAAGGACAGACAAGAGATAATGATACAGACACCGATTCCTCTGAATAAGCATTTTAAAATCTTGTCAAAATTCGATTGCGTTGATTGTAAATGTTTCGCTGTCATTTATGCACTTTATGTCCCTTTGCTCTAGGACTTGTTCAGATGTCTCGTATTACTGAAACTCATTAACTGTGTACAACACAAACTATTTCAGTGGACCAACCCTGACATGGGTACTGTGTTTGATAAACGTCCAGGATTTGTGTCGTGAAACAGAGGCTTAGTCACTGGTGAATACACCCTGAATCTCAAACAAATGACTCAGACCTCAAAAGACAAACAAGCGCACAATTACTGTAAAGACATAGCCGGTGTGACAAAAACGAGGCGATTATGAACACAAACCTTCTGTGAAGAACAGGGTGTCTCCATTTTTAATTAGACACCCCCTAATGAGCCGTCATTGTGAGGTACCTGGTTTGCAGCCAGGCTGGTCAGTCTCCAGACCCTCACCCCCGCCTACTGCTTAGGGGTCTTTCACAGTGTCTGCATGCAGCTGAATATCATGTCAGGTTCGCTCATCATTAGATGTATGACGGTTAAAACATTGCATAAGTGAAACACATATTTTCCAGACCAAAAGCCACCATCTATATGTTGGTATTTGTCGAAATTTCCGGCTTTCTTTTTCGTTTGACTTCAGAGTTTTGAGTTTGGGGGAGTGTAGTGTCTTTTGAAACAAAACTTTTGTGCAACTGTTTTTTGTATGTGTGTGTGTTTGTGCCTACGCTCAAAAATAATTATTTGTGTGAAAAGTCGAAAATAACCCAGGCTTGACTAAATAAATAAACAAATAAATATTAAGAATAAATATGAGACTATATTGCGAAAAGTTAAATGTAGAGTTGCGCTAGCATAGTTTTAAAAGGGATTATTTACTGTCACCATAGAGCTTTAGCATCATTGTTTTTTTCAAAGGTATTTTTACATTTATTTGTTACTTTCAGTGTATGAAAATAGAACTGGTGCTGTGGTTTAGCAAGGCAGAGATGAAATTCTTGTGAATACATAGCCAAAATTAAGAAACAGACATTGCATCATGTGAAAAGAGAGGAAATGATGCAAATATATCAGAAAATTACGTGACAACTGTTCTCTTAAAGAGTGCCTAATTTGCTGCCACTGAATCTATTCGCTTAAGTTAGTGAACAAGAGCAGAGCTCACCTGGTAAGCTAAGTTTTTTACTGGTTCACTTTGACAAGCAACAGAAAGTTGATGGTACTTTGGACTACTTGCAGAAACAGGCTGGAAGTAAAACTTCCCATGTTGTTGCACTTTTTCTTTCTCTCACTACTATTTTCAGCTGATTTCCTAATAACTGATGTCGTCTAGCGCCAAATGATAAAATGAAAGGAAAGCAAAAAAAAAACCTTTTGAACTTCTACATGGTGCTATGAATGATTCAGGTTTCTACATTTGTTTAATTCAAATCATCTAACCACATTGTGTGCACTGAACTTACTTGAGCAGCTTCTAAAGTTACACTTGTTTCGATTCTCAGTGTTGTTCAACTCTCTCAGGTCAGATTTTACATGAAAACTGTTAAAGTTTGATAGCTTTTTTTTTGTTGCATTTTCTCTCCATTTCTTGACTTATTTCAGCAAGGCATATATAAGATGTTGACATATATTATGTTTCATGTGTCAGTGAAAAACTTCTAAGAGTACAGGCTTCATAATGTCACTTATTCAGAGCTAAGATCAACATTAATTGTTCTTAATTTGATGCAGATGAACTGCTTACAGATAAACAACACCATGCCAATGAATGGAACAAACTCCAGCTGCAAAGTGGAAATCCACCAGGGTGTGTCTTATGCTTCAGTGTTTCTAGTGGGTTTTCTACTAAATGCTACTGCTGTGCGCGCTTTCATCGCCAAGTGGGACTCCTGGAAAGACACCCACATCTACATGTTCAACCTGGCAATAGCAGATTTGGCCCTCATCCTCTTCC
>JAOWBL010000009.1:8457154-8478655 GCA_028564865.1 Zenarchopterus dispar | reverse complement strand
AGTCTACTGCAATAAGAGAGTCCTTCAACACCACAGTACATGAGAAAGGTGCAGTGCAGACTGAAATGGTCCGCATCATGGCACTTTAAAACATATTTGTCTCCATCTTCTTTTCTTTTTTTTTTTTGCTTTAGTAATCAGGCATCAATAAGTCATTCATCAGTTTGGTTTTGGCACACTGATGTGAGAAAAAAAACAATCTGTAACTTGGTGACTTCTATCTTGAAGTCAGTTCACGTGAAACCTGGATGAAAACAAATGTTCATACATGAATAACATGACAAATGAACATTTTATATTTTTGGAGCTACAGTATTACATTACTATTTTATCTAAATTAAAGTTTACTATATACATGAAAACCATATATTGCTGCTCACTACAGGGTCAACACAAACCAGCATTCATTTGTTGACTGACAGACTGGGAGTGAAAATAAAGTCATAAAATAAATTATGACAAATTTTCCATTATCTCCAGTATCATCAAGCCAAAGTTGCTTTTTTTAATAACTCATTTTTGAGTATTACATCAGTCTCTGCAGTAACACACTCAAACCATGTTGTATTTATCTAAATGCTGAGCACTTCATGGCACAGGACACTTTGATGGGCTGAATATATAGTTCCATTTGTCTGCTGGGAACATTTCCATGACCTCTCTTGGCTTTGAGCTAAGCCAGAGGGTTCAGTCATAACCAGTGTGATCTTCACTGTGTTATATCATGTCTGTGGGACTCCACCTTGCCGTCATCTCAAAACCAGAAACCGCACAACAATTTGTGCTTGTTTGTGGAGGAATACTACTGGTACATTGGCTGGGGAGGTGTTCATACATTCCACCTTGTTCAACATACATTCAGAACAAAAAACATCTTTTTTCCCTTTTCTTCAATTCTGCTGAGATTTGAATTTCAGTCCCATCCGACATCCTTGAAGCATTGTTGGTCAGTAAAGAGAACATGAGATTGAAGGAGGGAACGGATTGAGGTGCAAACAGCCAAAATGTTGTCATTACAGAGAGCTTGCAGTTGGCGGGAGCACTGCTGACATTTCAGTCCTGCACTCTGCTCTCCACAGACATGAGTTATGGTCCCATATAGGAGGCAAGTTAGAGGCATTTGGCACACAAGTCATGCTTTCTATAGAATACTCAACACCATCCTGTACAAATACATGTATGCAAGTGCTGCCAGTGTGCAGCACAGAGAGAGGAAAGAAAGAAACAGGCAGAAGGACTTTGTTTTGACCCCTCTGTTTAGTCCGTACGACTTCAGTTTTGGTCTGATGACTCACGAAGAATTTGCAGTTTCCCTTCAAGTACTTAGTACCTAGATAATCAAACCAATAGGTAAAATAATTGGGAGCAGATGGCTTCTTGATGCTCTCCAAGAGGGACAAAATATCACAATCCTGATCTTCTGCCTCCATTACTTTGCACTGGCAGCCAGTGAGTCTCTGTCCTTATCCTCTCTGCTCCCTGTTCAGCTTTCTCTCTGTCTTTCCTCTCCACCCTCTCTCCTCCCTCTTCCTGCTGCCATTGAGAGCAGAAGAGAAAGGCAACTCTGCAATGCAGACACAGCAACAACCTCGGTCCATCTGGCCAATTAATGTGAGCCAGGATATGAGCGACAGAGCCAACAGCCAGTCCAAGGGAAAGATTCATTATGAGGTGAAAAGGTTTTCCTTACAGAGTAACTGGGGATTGAAAAGGGGGTGAGGGGAATGAAAATGAAATATAGATGTAGGGATAGGGAAAAGAAAAGGAAAAGAATTAACAGAAAGCGAGATTCATGTAAATGAAATCAAGAGCTCCAGACATGGACAGAATGCTGTCCCCTTCATTTCTTCTACAGTCACTGGCCAGGCTGAGTCCTTTCACTGCAGTTTTTCTTACTCATCAGCTGGCTGAGATCCACCAGCTCACCCAGCTCCCCTCTCTCCAGGGCCCCTCTAAGCAAAGCCCTGCTCAGTGCGGGTGGGTGTTGCTGGGACATGTAAGCCTGGCTAATGGGAGCAGGCATGGCAGGTGGAGGCAGGGGGACGGGAACCATGCCGTGGCTGCTGAGTATGTATCCTTCCTGGGCAGGCCAGCGCAAAGGCAACGGCTCGTTGTACTCCACAGGGGCGCTGGGTGCTGAGACCACCCTTCTACGCTCAGGTGAGTCCTGGGGGGTCATGGGATAGACGTATTCCCCTGCTGACTTCCTGAGAGGGGCTTTGGGTGTACCCTTCCCTTTGGGTGTACCCCTCTCTTGTTTGCTCAGGCAGACATAATGCTGGCGTGGGGTATCATTCCCACGGCCCTCACCACTGTGTCTTCCCCCTCCACCCTGCTGGAAGAGTCTGGTGGTCAAGTAGACGGAGGGGGGCATGCGGCAGGGTGAGCCCAGACCAACAGAGCCTCCCCCTAGGTAGGTCTGGCTGGTATCCCACCCTCCAGAGTTGGAGTCAGAAAGTCGCAGGCCTCTGCGTTTCTGCTGGGGTGTGTGCTCTGGGGTGGGTAGGAAACCAGGGTCAAGCTCTCCTGACTTCACCCAGCCATTGGGCATGACAAACAGGGTCTCCCCACTCTGAGTGCAGGAGCGTTCACCACCTCCCTGCCGCGTCACACTTAGCACTGAGCCGGCCATCCCACCAGCACCACTCAGCAGTCCTCTTTCGCGCCGCTGGATGGAGGACTGAGAACTGCTGCCATGGCGACGGCTTGCAGGCTTGTGGGCCATGATCCAGCACACTGCCAGGCCAGACAGTGCCGCCCCGATAGTGAATGCCGAGACTGCAGATGCCACAAGCAGGTTGAGGGAGACCAGACTCTCTGGTTCAATCAACAAACTCTGTTGCAGAATTCCTGAAAGATTGAGAGACACAACAAGATGAATGACCCCAGGGTCCACTCTGCAGTTATTATTATTACCGCACATGGTAATAGTCCACCACTTATTCCCAAGACATAATATTAAATCTGTCAGTACAAGAAGGTTTCTAAGTGGCACTTCTAAACATTATACAATAATTTTATGCAATGATTATGCTTCAGTTTGGCCTTGAGGCTACAGAAGCTCCAAGCTTAGTGAGGCCTGCAGTTGTCATCAACACAGCTCAGGCCACAGCAGCACTTTCCTCGCCTCTCCTGTTTCTGGTTGGCCTGAATGAGTCAACCGTGTAAGTCGGAGGTGCTATGTTGTGTGAGTGCCGTGGAATTTACTTTGGTTTCACATTTCTTTGAGAATTTTTCGATTTCCCTTCTTTTTTCTGTGTGTGTGTGTGCTTCGTGGTTGTCTTTGTTTTAGTGGTCAGATTGGTGGCTTGTTGGAGGATGGCGTCCTCCAACAAGCCACTGCTGTGGATGGCAATCTGACTCTGGAGATATGGACTCTACCCGTCGATCAGATTGCCCCTGGACGTGCACCAGGAATTAATGGCCTTTCCACAAACTTGTTGTTGTGTCTACTTATACTGATGATGTGAACACTTTTATTGCATCTCAGTCTGACATGCTACATCTGACAGATGCTTTGTCTTTTTATGAAACTGTTTCTTCTGCATAGGTGAATTGGGACAAAAGTGGGGCTGTGTTGGTGGGCCGGTAGGGAGGCCAGGACATACCTGGTCTTCCTGGAGGACTATAGTGGGGGAGGGGAGGATTTAAAGTTCTCGCTGTATTTTTGGGTCTGAGGGTTTTCAAAAGAAGAACTGGGAGGGGATTCAGGAGAAGGTGTGTGCTCTGTTGTCTAGGTGGAAATGGCTGCTCCCTCTGCTGTCCTACAGAGGAAGGGTTTTGGTTGCTAATAGCTCGGTTGCCTTGACTCTCTGGCATAGGCTTATTGCTTTGTCACTGCTCAGCGGTCTGGTGGAGGAGGTGATGAAGGCTCTCGGGGACTACTACTAGTCTGGTAAGCATTGGATTTGGGTGGCAGGACTCTATCTGCCTCTTGCAGATCGAGGACAAATTCTTATTGACATTTGGTCCAAGAGTGCCTCCTTTAGGCTATAGACTACACAGCTGCTACTTTATGTTTGTGGGTCAGCCTGGATTGACACAGCAAGACTGTTGATGAAGGGAGTTGGTGGACTGGGCTATGTCAAGAAGTTTTTTTCTCAATGCGCCTGGACCTGTGGATCTTACTGGACTTTCCCCTCTTTATGCATCTGTTTTGCAAGCATAGCAGATTTTACAAGTTTCTTGTGTACCCGATGAGATGCCAGGCATATGGTTGGTTGAGGAGCCACTGTTTTTCAACAGTTTTCTTCCCTTTCCGATGCTGGAATCCTCAAGTCTGCTGGTTTGGCTCATGGAGGTCAGATGCACAAAGCTCAGTCATCTGCTGCAGATGTTGGCTACATCCGCAGAGACATTAAGGCAGCTTTTGAACATCACCTCTGTCAGACTGATTGAAAGACTGGTGAGGGAAGTCTGTTCTACTTTTTCTTATCCTTTAAGGATTTTTGCTGCGAACACAACTCTGTCTGACTATTGGGATGAGGAGGGCTTATATGGCTTTCCCACCTTGTCCGTTGCCCCTGCAGTGGAAGGCTGGCGTGACACAGAAGGTTGCCTACTGTCTTATGCGAGCCCTCATCTGGATATGTTCCAGTTTCTACAGAAGAAAGTGGTTTGCCAAGTCTGTGTGAAGGTCTTTCACCTAGGTTCTTTAATGGGTTTGAGTTAGTTGTGGTGGATTAAGTTTTTTTTGGCCCAGGTGTTTCCCCATGAGGCACTTGGCGATCCCTGTACAAGCTGCCCACTGAGAAATGGACAGATAGACCTCTAGTGGAGGGTTGTACATGGGGGTATAGCTACAAACACATTTGACGCTCTGGCACATTTATTTGTTCAGTGTCCCCGTCTTGCTGGTCTCTTTGACCTTTTGCAGAATTAGCTTCACTCACTTGGCCCAAAACAAAAGATTGTCCACACACTTGTTAACTTTTTGTGTGGTTCAGCTAAACTTTCGATCTGGCTGACCAGGAAGAACCAGTTTTTAGGTTCTGGTAGTGTAGATCTAACTAAGGTTTTGTAAGGTCTTTTGAAGTCCCAACTTAGAGGGGCTACATTTACTATAGGATGGTGGATAACTCTGAAATCTTTGTAAATAAGTGGTCTGTGGGGTTGGTGGGTGTCTTGTGTTATGTTGGAGTTCATGGACGACAGCCTTTTATTTCAGTTTTCAAGGGTTTTTGTCATTTTATTTATTTGTTTTTTTTTTTTGTAATTCTTCATTCTTGAAATGTTCAATAAAGGGCTTGTTAAAACCAAAAACCTCTCCTCTCCTCCCACTTTCCATTCTCCGTCCTGGTTGGAAAGTCTCTCCTGGTTGGGGTATAGTAGGTTCATTGGTTTCAGCCAGCTCTGATCATGCCCACCTACACAGAGCAGAGCAGGACTGTCTCCAGCTCGACTTTCCCGGCACTTTCAACACACAGATTTGGTCTGCAAGCGCAGCACATTATGAGCAGTACCGTCAGTTTTTAAAAAGGTGGGATGAAAGTTAGATGCTTACAATATATATATTTCAATATAGAGTAATTCCCTAAGATGAGGGCTTAGATAATGAAACAACTTTTTTACTGGAGGGCTTTGGGAATTCAGAGCTAACTAAATAGACTTTATGACTTTGAAACTGGGGAAGTGGAACAGTTCTGAATTTGCTGGAGAAGAAAATGAATATTTCCACTCACTTTGTGAGTTTCAGAGCAAACTTCAAAGACAGTGGTACTGTTGCACTGACGTCTGGGCCCCTCTACAGAAATAAACCCATGTGATATTACACTAAGCTTTTTTCAGTAAACTTAGTTAATCAGATATTCAACTTTGAGAAACTAAAACCTTACATGACCCATGCGGTAGTCTGGTCTGAAGCTCTTTCACATCCTTCCTCATTAGAGTGATTCACACTGGGAGGAAGCATTTTATCTAGCAACACTGAAACTAAGATCTGAGTTCCTCATTTTCATTCTGATTTAGGGCTGACAAAGAAACAAAGACATAAATCTGGCAGAGCTGGAGAGGAAATCGTGTTTTAAGTCAGACAATGACAAATGGGACAGGTTGTGAAAATTGCTTTCGTGAAAATTATCTCACTAAATAGTTTCAGAACAAAATGTTCAGTGACAAGTTATAAAGCAGGTGTAATGAAGAACTGAGCCACTAGGTGAAGCCTTTCCTCACTCCACAGCACAAAACCAGAAGCATCCAAGTCCTAGTGCTGCAACTTACCATCACAGTCTCCTAGATGGGAGGTGGTGTTTCCGTATTCTACATCTTGTTGAAAAGGGAGCCTGCAGCCACAAGGAGATCACAGATGATTTTTTTTAACTTTAAAACTAAACCTTACTGTAGGAAATATACAAGGAAGTGCCCTGATTTTACTATATTTAGTTATGTGATCTTTCATGGGGGTTTGTAATGGATTAAATGATGAATAAGTCAATGATTACTGTCTAACACAAGACAGAAAATATACGAAGCCAATTAAAAATAACTCAAGAAGTGAAGACAATGACTTCGTGTGAGAAGCTTTGCATGAATAGAGATGTTTGATACTTTAGCTACTAAATTTGATATGGTACACATTGATGTCTCATTGATCACAATGCAATGTGTCATTGGTCCAATTATTGATTTTCTGCCTGAGCAGGGTCAAAGGTGAGGGCCAACCATGGAGACTGATAGGAGCTCAAGTGCCGACTGGAATTCAAAGCTCTGTGTCTGCAACTGATACAGACACTTTTAAAGACCAATTAAATTGTATTGGTTAAGGGATATACATTAGACGATAATAGTTATTGTAAAATAATGACTATTGGAAATTGGTGAGACAGTTTAAAATGTGCAAAGAATATTTATTATGTATTAGAATTCACAAAACAAAAGAAAAGGTTCAGTTAGCAGGGTTAGGTTTGTCCAACAATTAATGATTTATTTGTCTCTATATGTGGCCCTCTGATGGGCTGGTAACCTGTCCAGGGTGTACCCTTGCTTATTGCCTGTTATGAGCTGGGATTGGCTCCAGTAGACCCCTGTAACCCTGTAGATGGACTCAGCGGGTATAGAAAATGGATGGATGGAATTAATGGTATAACACAAACACCAACAGAAGTAACTGGTGAATCTTTACATACTGTATATGTGTGTAAACAGTTTGAAGGTACTTTATATTATTTATATTGGTACGGGATAAACGAAAGAAATTTATTGTGAGCTAACTGGTACATGGCAGTCAATGTGCTGGAGTAGAAAGTGAATAAATAAGATTTCTGCGTGCATTTGTTCATCTCACCGAGTGCCTGGTCTCAGGAAGGAGCACGTGCTGCCTCTGGTCCAGCCGCAGTACGGATCCCTGGAAGCCAGACAGCTCCTATGCGTGCACACACATGAAATGACAATGATGAAAACTTGGCAAAATCTAAAATAATTTTAGCTGTAAATTTTTAGGTACGTTTCAAAACTACACCAATAATCAAGAAAATGATAAATCTTCACTCTAGGTTGCTTTTTCTGGCCTTCCACCTGAGCAATTATAAACACAGAAAAAAACAAAATTCTGTAAACCTCATGAAATATTTATCTTTACGCATAGCAGAGAAACATACTGTATCAACATGTTGTTTGTTTAATAGTATCTAAGTGTGATATAGATCCACAGTGGGTAGCTGGCTTACACCGTAGTGTACCACAGTAAAAATATCCTCTTCATATGCACTGATACTCATAATCACCATCCTGAAGGCTCCAGCTTCCAGTTAATCATTATTTTCTGTGGAAACAAATTCTCCTAGAATAAATATCAAAGCAAAAACCTGGTTGTGATTTATTAAACACCTCATTCATCCCCTGCTGAATGAAACAAAAACAGACTTGGATATTTTAAGTGGCATGACTACGTTACAGCAGTGAAAAATCCCAGAAGAAACAAGTTTGGCCTGAAAACAGTGCCTTGGCCAATGGCCACTACTACACTCATACAGGCCTAATCATCAGACAAAGATACAATCAGTGACTAGAAAATACTCTAATACAATTCAAAAAAAAAAAAAAAGATGACTCACTTCATGCAGCGCGAGTGCAGGTGACACCGCGATGTAGGCACTCTGACCAGGCAAGAGGGGAAGGTCAGCAACAGAGTGTGGCTAGTGCGATCCAAAGTCAGGGACAAGAGCTGACGAGCCTGAGGAGAGTCCTCACCACACCTGAAAAGAGTGTGGGACAGTGGGATGAGACAGGGCAGGAACACAAGGAGCTAGAAAAATGCAGAAGAAGATAAGCCATGACATCTTCGTCTGTTGGTCCAAAAAGCCCTGACGCTCAAACAAGTTACGATGTCAGGCGCCTGGAGTCAAAGATGCATGATGAGGAGAAAGAAACTCTTATGAGTTACTTTTGTAACAGCTATGTCAGGTAAGATGACCCAAGACGCAGAACACCAAGAGAAATCACTGTCCAATTATCCTCAGGGGTTTTGACCATTTGAACACAGCTGTGTGGAAGAGTCAGCTAAGACCCAAATCTAATACACTGACAGACTCATGGATATTGAAGTGGGTTCCTGTGTATGGAGTGTGAGGGCCCAGTCTAAATAATCAAGTGCATAAGGGCCCATATTTCATTATAAAACAGGTGATGGTGGTGGATGAGATGTCCTAGGAGGATCTCTGTGAGTAACAGACTTTCACTCTTGGCTGTTGTTATTCATAGCTAGTTTTACTCAGTATTTATTATACTTTTAGGTTTTTTTGCTTTCAGATTTTTTTTAAACTGGCAAAATGTACAATGTGTACATTTCACTAGAAAAAAGCAAAATAGTTCAAAACATACTGAAGATCTGACTTGTATTTTTCATTGGCAACATGTACTTTTGCTGCAACAGGGTCACAAAGCAAAAATTAACTAAGGTGTCACTATTTTCTGACAATTTTTGGATATAACAATAAAGACAGTAATCTACAATTTCAATAAATTCCAGCAAGCTATTTCGTTCTCATAGAAAACAAAAGCTAGAAACCCAAGTTATTATACTTACTTTCGCTGTTCAATGCCTTTTTGTTTTTCTAAAAATAGTCAAGTGCGGCTGATGTGGAATAAATTCACATGTCTGGTAACTCACTACATGTGTGTGGTGAAAACATCTTTTCACACAGTCCCTGTAAGTGAGGTGTTTTTGATCAGCCAGGCGCTGACTTGACATCAGTAGATCGTTAGATTATTGGTTTGCTGGATGATTGACAGGCTTTGTTTCAATAGCCTTCACTGCTCTGACTGGAGCTCAACAGAATTTAATGTGTTAGCACCCTGCAACTACCAGACAGTAGTAACCGCAACAAGAAGGCTGCTGCTGCTCAGCAAAAGGTACACAGTCTTACTTATACAGCACATTTACATTCAGGTAATGGGTGTGGTACTTATACTGGACAGTTTTATGTTTTAAGGTTTAGTTTAGAAAAAAAAGACTGCTTGACTTCTACTTACTTTTCTGGGTTGAATCCCTCCACCTCCTCCAGAAAAACGCTGCTGTGAGAGACTGAATCTCCACTAGGTATCATTAGGAACTTAAGGATGGTCCCTCGAGTGGAGCCCAAGAACAAGACGGTACGGTTCTTGTGGGGACCAGCTTCTGTGTCCACCACCATGGTTGTCAGCTGGTACCTAGATGGGCGGATAATTAGGTCGGTAAAGCATTTTTTTTTTCTCCATTTATAAGAAAAAGGTACTGTATCATTGCTGCCAGGTAAGTCATTGTGTGTACCTTCCCATCGTCTTGACCACCCAGGGTCTATGTCCCAGAAGTGGAACAGTCTCGTCCATTAGTGGGTGGGTCTTCACAAAGTTCAGCACCTCATCCGGCAGTGTTGTCGAGGAGCTAAATCTGGATCCCTGCACTGGACACCCCCCTGGCCTGCACAGAAAGGAAGGGACGGAGAAATGAGAATGTGGAGAAGAAGAACTGAACCATTCAGAAGAAAAAAGCTGGGAGAGGGTTAAATCTTTTCATATGCAGACCGCTGGATTATTATTATTTCCTAAAGGGTATTGAAGTAGCAGCATAAATAGCAGCTGTATCTCATAGGAACAGAGGAGAAAGACTAGAGTATCTGTCAGACAGATGCTCAGGACAGCAGCACTGCAGTATTCTGCTGAACTGCTGCTCACACACACTTTGCATCATTACTTTGTGGGCCGGCTGTGGCTCAGAAAGAGTTGTCAGTGTTTTGATCCCTGACTTGTACAGTCCACTTGTCAAAGTATCCTTTTACAAAGAGATTGAAGCCACCCATCCCTTTATAACTACTAGTGTGTGTGTGTGTGTGTGCATTATTAAGAAAAATAAACTATTAAAAAATGTATGTGGTTTTATAGCATTAAACTACTCTGAGTGTTATATGTAAATGCAGTCCATTTATCATTACCTTGGTTTAGGCACTGCCTCATCTGGCACAGGTGTCCAAATAGACTCTGGGGATTTTTGCTCCTTAAATCGGCCTTCAAAAACATGGGCCAGCTGCTGCATGTCAAACACACACACTGCAGAGCCTGGGATGCTACCACAAATAAGGTGAAAAGTCAGTGGTGGGAAAAACAGTGCCTCCCTTTAACTGTGAGCGTCCTGCATGCATCATAGTACCTGTTAGGTGGTGTGGAAAAGAGACCCAGGATGACGTCTCGTCCCTGCATGTGGATGATGTTGCTTGTGGCATGTAGGAGGTTGAAGTAGAAGTGCGAATCTCCTGGGACGGAGCAGTTAAGGCGTGCCTTTAGGAATGTAGTCCACTGTTTTTCAAGGACGCGCTGAGAACCACCTAGGTCTGCTTTGCACACACGAGCCACTCGGGACACCATCACCTGGAATAAGCGGAAGGGGGTGGGGCAAGGATAGCAAAACTGAGCACTGCGGAAAGGAAACGAAGGCGGAAATGAAAGGGGAAGAAAGAGGAGGATCACCTTCTCCAGATGATGGAACTCCATGGCCATCTCTCTAAAAAAGAAATAAATATGAGGCCCCCACTCCATGGCGCTCACAAAATAGGGCTCTGAAAAATAAAAAGAGAAAACACCTTTAAACAATAAATACTTATAAACAGCAGCATTGTAGTGGCTAAGATCCCTGAGATGGCGCTGTAATAGCAGCCACATTAACATGAAACACAGCTGTCCACCAGCTTTGCTTATTAAACATTTATGTCCTGTTTCACTTATTATCACAGACAGCACATTATTTATCTTTTATTTATTCAGCTTTGACTTGTCTGAGCTTGTTCTTTCCCTCCAGGCTCCAGTGTTCAGCTGAAGACTTGTTAAAAACCTCAATCCTGTTGGGAGTCAGTCTAACCTCGACGCCTCACTCTGTCTAAAGGTGTTCCTTCTGTAATTCTGTTAAATGGAAGACTAATATGTATTGAGCTTTGTTGGATGAAGCTTGTTATTTTCTCCCTGCAAAACTTAGTTATTCACCTACGAGTTGCTTATGACAGCCACAATGGTTCATTTTTCCTTTATTAACGTAGCTAAGGTAATGGGGATGGTCTCAGTCATTTGCCTCCTGATTGTCTGGAGAAGATGTCTGGCCCTGGAGGGTTGCTTTTAATGTGCTTGTTTCTAAAAGTACCTCGGAACCATTTGGAGTCATGCTTGACTGTGCGGAGGGCAGGGCTGTCACCCAGGCTGCGATAGATCACCGCATCGATGGCCAGGAAGTCTGTCACAGTGCCGGTAAAAAGGCTTCCATCTAAAAGAAAGAGAGATGCACAAACAGAGGAAGGGAGGAAATTAAGAAGATGAAGAGGGCCAATCTACAGATGGAGAGAGATAGCGCAAGGTCGAGAAGATCTGGGCTAAACAAGCAGTGCAGCGAGAGGTCTGACTTTAAATCATTTGTAAGAGTATGCACAAGGGCACAGACATTTCTATATGTTTAGAGCTCAAACTCGCTATCCTACCTGCAAATAATGCCACATTTGCATGTCGTGGGTCATACGGGCACCGTGCCATTCCACTGACAGGCTCTCCCACCATTTCTAGGGTGTCTCTCTGCAAAACAACAACAACAACAGAAAAACAAAGAATGACAGAGATGTACATACTGGCAGATGTACAGAAAGTCACCATCTGGCAGATAGGTGGATACTAACTGTGTAGTTGGTACACAGTGGGTTGAAGGCATTTGTTCCACATACAAACAGGCCATCGTGCTGGCTGAGTAAAACCTTGATGAAATTACGACACTCTCCCTGGAAGAAGAAAGAAAAAGTGTGAAGAAAATATTAGAAGGAGGACAGACAGTACTGGACAATGTGAACAAGATGATTTTAAACCACATCCAGTGGGAGCAAGAAATATGAAAGTGTGAATAAGAGCCTAAAAGAGAAAATAAAACCTCAACCACACTCCATCTGGAAGAACAGTAGGACTGTGATTTTATAGTCATCTTCAAAGTGGAAACTTTAGATTGAGCTTTAACAATGCTTTCAATGTAGCTGAGACTTCATGGCACCTTTATCCACTTAGAACCTTTGTGATAGCATTTTAAAGTATAGTTTAATGACATGAAGTTAAAAACCCGTAAAAAGTTCCTGCACAGGTATATCAGCACTATATCTTTTTAATGTAGCTTCAGCTTTGTTCATCAGAACCGTACAAATTAGGTTCCCTCTCTGGGTATTTATCAAACCCCTCATTTATATTCATCACAATTTCCCATTCCACATCACCTTTTCCATGAAAATCACTCCTTACACCTTTAAATTTAGTAGTTGTAGCTCTGCACATTTACCTCATGTAATAAGTCCAGGTCTATGACTTTGTAAAGTCATGCCCCACCTTTGTTTTCAAGGTTGCCCCTGCTGCAGCTGTTTACCGTCTACTTGACCTAAACTCCCTTGAATCCTCAGTTTGAATGTGGCTGATGCTATGTCTTCAAATAATTATTTTGATTAGCACCCTGACAAAAAAACCCCTGAAAATCTTGGATGCACATGAAACCCTGACTATTTAGATATGCTCAGCCATGATGATCACCCTCATGAGATTGTGACAGGCTCAGGATTGTATTTTGTTCATCCAGTTTTGTTCATTCTTGTTTTTTGAAAATTTCCTTCTTTGTATTTTCCTGTTCTTTCCCTCCTTATATGCTTTTTCCAAATTTTCCCTGAGTTTCCATGAAGGTTTCAACCATTTCTTAGTTTTTCTACCTGTACATCTACCTGTCTCTTAGCTGCGTGCATTTAGTTGGACAGTTTTTTGAGGTGATCTCTTCCTGGATCTCCATCAGTTTAAAATCCTTTACCTATCTGCCTTTTTGTTTCTAAACAGAAATGATATCCATTTAAAAAGTTGACGTATATATTTTTTTAAGTATCAATAGAAAAATAAACATTAACAGAGGTCTTCTACTTCTTACTTTTGGCTTTTGGAGTCACCACCCTGTCTTTTGCATCTTCCTCTACCATACTAACCTCCTTGTTCACAACTAATACACAAATCTCCACCTTTATTCTCTTTGCCTGCCTGACAGCTCCATCTGTGTCCAAACCATCTCTATCTAGCCTCTCTTCTGTTACCCTCAAGGATGTCTAACACGGATGTGCTCATTTTTAATTTGATCCATTACTGTCACTCCCAAAGAAAACCTTAACATCTTAGACTCTGCTGCCTGTCTGCTGGTCATCGCAGCTGTCTCCAAGCCATATAGAGAAACGTTGCTCTCACTTCCATCTTGTAACCCTTTCACTTTACTGTCGCTGCTGCTCTTCCATCACAGATAACTAACAGGTAACTCCAGACACTCTTCCCCCCACTGCTCAGCACAGTTGAGTCTAAGTACTTAAAGTCCTGAACTTTCGTTACTTCTGCAAGGTCAGCCTCCAGGGTGCAGTAGATGCAACATGATGTGATGTTAAGTGGAGTCAGAGAGGTGGACAATTTTAATATTGACCATGAAAAAGTTGGCTTATCTCAATGTATTGGAGTTGGAGATCACTTCAGACACCCAAACACATGCTTTCAAGCAGACACAACATAAAAAAAAATCATCCAGCCTTTAAGAATACTTATGCTAGAATACTATTTTATTGTTACGCAAAACTCATCTTTAAACTGACACATAGCCCATCAGATATGTTTACTAACATATAAAAACACCATAAGGGCATATTTCCAAGCTTAGAAACATAATTTCAACCAGAGGAGCATCTTTAATAGAAAGGCTTGGACATTTCTGGGAGATCTGCTCATTCTGTTGTTAACAGAATTAGAGATGAAAGAAACAGTTGTTAGGTTTGTATTATTGCTATGCAGTCTAGATGTATGGGGCTAGAGACTTAGCTTTGCTTGGAAAAATGATTAACACAGTAATGTCATTGAAAATGGTAACACAACTACACCAAAACAACAACAACAACAAAAAACCATGTAGAAGTTAATAATGATAATCAAACCCCACCAAGCAACAGCACTAAAGCTTACTTCAGGACGCTAACACGTCTATTATCAGGACTGATCCAATCACTCCAATATTATAGCTAGCTGAAGTCATCAAGAGGTTTATAATTTAATCTTGTTATCAGAGTTAGAGGATTTTAGCCAGCACAGGTTATTTGTCTTTGGGTTCACATGTTCACCATCTCTGCACCTCAAGCCAAATCTTTCGCCTCCTGTCTTTGTTCCAATTTTATCACAGCTTTAGCTCTTGTTTTTGCTCACTCCTACGCTGTCTTCTCTTTCATCTGTTTTTTTTTAAATAACAAATTTGTGGCTGCCCTCTCCTCCTTTTATCTCCCTGAGATTTTCCTTTAAACTTAGACACATCCAATCGCTACCTTTACTTCCCTTCCTCAAATGATTTCAATCGCGCTTTCCTCCTTGAGGCTGTCATTCTCCCAGCTCAGTTTGTTCAATAATGTTTCCCCCTCACTTTGCTATCTTTTTTTCCACAAGTTCTACCAAGATTGCATTTTGCCGGTGGCTTTGCTGCCTTTATACAACAGGGTTTGTATTCTAGGATGCACCTTGCAAGGCTACTATCTTATGTGGGTTTGATCACATTATTGCCTTCATGCTAGACATCGTTGCCAGCTGTCATTTTATATACACACATAATTGTCCCACTTTCCTGTCTTCACCACATGCTATTAAAGATACATGAAGAAAACTGGAACAATGCAGATATTCAGGCTATCAAGCATCTTTTGGCCCCAGTAACATTTCACTGCTCTAGCGTGATTAAGTGATGTGCGGATTCTGTATCAACAAGATCAAATTTATGTAAACACCATATGCAGGTGCACCCAAAGGAAATAAGGTCCTGAAACAGCTGTTGTGTCTGTCCATGCGTGTGATAGTCTAGATAGCGATGATGCGCGTGCGAGTAGATCTTAGAGTCAGCGTGCGGGTATTTTACCTCATGCTTGCCCTTCATCCGACACACTCGAATATCATTCTTATTGGACTCCCATGTCCTTTTCTGAAATACATAAAGCACAAAAAGAACTCGCTGAACATTTGTCATGTGTGTAGGTATGTGAGTATTTTCATTTGTGCATGTGTGTGGGTTTGCAACAAAATCATGAGTCATACCTTGCTGTAAAACATCTCATCACCTGCGGTGTTGTCAAGCTCCACTCTGTACAAGTCATCTCTACAAAAAACAAAAGATCACATGTTAAGAAAGGAATGTGCTAGTTTTTTTTTTTATAATTTAGTTGAAATAGAGGGTTAACATTTTAATTGAGTAGTCAAAAAGTTATTAGAATCAGTGCTACTTGAGACCATGCCTTGCTTAATTTAAGCTCGAATAAAAGTATTGCTCCTTCTACAATTTTTTTCTTTTTTTATTGTGTCATCCTTTACTTAAATGAACTAAAAATGTCACACTAGGTGATTTCATACATGCTGCCTTGATATTTTCCAAATGTAGTGTCTGCACATTTGCTCCCATGACAAATTGCACATATTACCTGGCCTACTTAGCAGTAAGAAATCTTAAAAAAAAAAAAAAAAATCAGCAGATTTGCCAGTGTTTGACTACAGCTGCAAACCATCCAGAGCATTTAGTTTCACAGAGGGCATGTGTTTGCAGCTTCATGTTCCTTTTTGGTCGTATGCACAGTATGTTACTTTTAGACATACTTTGGATACGCTTAAATACATTAAGTATATTATATATATATAATACCACAATTATATATATATTAACACAAAAACAGTCAATGTGCTGTAAACATAATGTGAATTTTGCATCAGGTCCCTCTGTGCCGTAACCAGACTCCACACGTAATGTTTCCAGCTGTGATAACATCTCCAGTGGTGAGTCTCCTGGTGTGAAAGTATTGATACTGAATTGTCTGTAGAGCCTCCAGAACTTCTCTGATGTTCATGTGTAAGAGCATCTTACGCCTGCATGCCAGTTTCTTGAAACAGGAGCAATGCTGAACTGTATTTAACAGTACATACACACACATAAATCATGTAAAAGTTAATTCATAAAGTATGCAAATACAAACTTTGTGAGGGGTGTGGAGAATTAGCTTCACTAATGGGTCAGATTGGGCCTATGGGGCTCTATTTACCAATGAGGCAATTCTTATATTCTGTGTAAAAGATTAATGTGAACAAAAAGCTTTCAGTTGACATTTAAAAACAAGACTGAATAAATCATCACTTGAACAAACTCAAAATGTCCTCTGTAGACAGACAGCAGATGGAAGCGGTAACAGCCAATGAAAGTAAACACATATTAATGCAAAAACGTCAGTAACACACAGTAGGAGGCGGTTGCTGTTGGTTACCTGGCTCCTATGTAGAGCGTGCGGTTGACTTGGAGGACTGTCTGGATGTGCAGCTCCTGTCTCTGAGCTGAACGATGAGCTCTCCCCAAGAACACTGGATACCTCCGCACCACTAGCATAATTGCGAAGATAAACGGAAAGAGAGGAAGTGAAATAAAAGCCAGGACTTATGTGCCTTGCTCAAGGACTCTGACAACTGAGGCCATCTTTATGTACCCTGAGGTGGGCTGTAAAATGGCTTCTCTAACCTTCACTTTAAAAGTGTCTTTACTTATTCTTGATGTGCGGAGACAAATGGAGTAATAACACGCTGACACACTTTTATTCGTGGATGTAACTGCACAATAAGAAAAACTGTGTGTAATCAAACTTGTTTTTTAATTATGCAAGAATTTGTTTCCTCTAGCTCCTTACAAATAAATCAGATATCACAGATGGAGTGGGGTGTACAGAAGGTTCTCCTGCCAGACAATAAGAAAGTTTTGAATCACTGGTCTCCACAGGGAACCTTCGCCTTCAGGAAACAAATTGGGAAAATGTCTTAGTGTCCTTGACTGCAGGGGAGTGAGAGATCTAGCTCGACATATCTCCTCCTATACTCTTTTCCACCACTCAGCCCTCTACCCTGTCGTCTGTGTCTGACTATCTCATATTTTTTCTTCCTTATAAATGTCTCAAAATCTACTTGAGAACCTTTTCTTGCTCTCACTTGAATACTTTCTTTCTTTTTAACGTCTTTTAGCTCCCATATTTATAAATTTACCATGCTGCTATAGAAAGGAGTGAAGTTTCTTTATTTATATGTATCCTGAGTTGCTCAAAAGCAGCTCCTTGCGAGCGCTACGACCCTTGACCTGTGATTTCCACATCCAGTGTGGAGCCATTCATCAATGCTGCATTTAAACTTGTGCAGTCAAACACACACCCACATACAGAGGGGAAGGACACATACCCTCTATGGGGACGTAGCTGAGTGGACTGGGCTCCTCTGGGAATGAGCCATCAGCCAGTTGAAGTAGCAGGAGAAGAAATGTGAGGGGAGGAGCCACAGTTGCCATGGCAGCAGCACACGTGCACTGTTAACAAAGAAAGAGGGGAGAGAAAATTTTCATTGTGCCTTGTGCAGTACACGTCCTTATATGTGCATGAATAAGAGTGTGTGAATGCGTGCGTTTTGATATCTTAACAGATTTCTTGGTGCAACGGCATTGACCAACAGGTCTGTGCTTGTCCCTGTGCGTGTGCATGTATGAGAGAGGATGGGGTCAGCTGTGCAGCAGAAACACTGCTGCAACAAACCTGGATCCAGCAGGGCACTAATGTGTTTCTATTGTCTGCTTCAGAGCTGTGTTGTCAGAAATGTTGCTCTATTGTCAGCCTGAATAAAGGTGGATTCTCACGGACACAGAAGAGACACAGTCGGCTTACAACGTCACCTCAGGTGGTGTACCTCTCTCTAATTTTCTGTCTGTATATAGATGCCTATATAACAGGAAATTTTATTTTAAATAGGTAATAAGAAGTTAGCTGGACAATAAAAGTGATGAAGGCCTTAAACCACAAAAAGCTGGCAACAGATCTTGGTTTTTGAAGTCTTTGTAGAGAGTCAGAGTTTTGCTTCAAAATAAAATAAATGAGAAACTAATAAAAGCTTGAAGAGCATGGTGGACAGATTGTTAAAAGTTGAACAGTTTTTAGGTAATTTTTGTGGTCGGAATTACTTGGCAAGGTCCTCAAAATGTTTATTATAACATGGCCCACATTTAACCTTGAATAATGACATTTTCTCAGGCTGAATGAAGCTGCCTAAACTCTCATATCCACCAGACATGGCAGGAATTTGATTTGCATTGTCATTTGAGCCACATTTGGCTCGCATAGCACCTGCCAGTGTTATAACTGACCCACAACTGCCAAAATTTGTCCATATCAGGCCCAAATGTGTCCGCTATCAAGGTTTGAAATCATGGCTGAATGACACACTGGAGCTTGTAAATTAAAGCTGTTCAACATCAAACACTGTAATATTGTAAATCCCGAATGAAACAACCTAATTACGCCATTTAACCACATTTTTGTCACAAGGTCTAAAAAGCCCAAAACGGCTATAGTGAACCAGCTGCTAATACTGCCATGCTAATAAGTTGAGCTAAAGGGGGGAAGCATTTACTGTGCTCATGCTATCCTTGTTTGGTACATCATCATGCTGACATTTGTTACTCGACAGAGATTTGTAGCTTTACCTGGACTTCAAACTGTTGACATAACGGAGCTTTGCATTGTAACAAGATCTACTCAGTAACAGAGGATTCAACATGCAGGCAGATTAACATCTAGGTTTGGTGTCCAAACAAAGCCAACATAGCCAAAGGGCTCAGAACACAGGAAGTCCGATTAATACCAGATTAATTCTAGCAGCGAGATCAGATGAGTGTTTAGGGAAGGGTGGTGACCACTTAACAAGAAGGGTCAACAAACAAACAAGAAGCACAAGTAAGAGCTGCTGGACTACTTGCATAATACAATGTGGCCCTGTGAGATGGGAGAGCTTAGAATGTATGTTGAGCATCTACTTTAAGACCGGAAACAGAATAAGGACAACAAGAAAATAGGAGTGGATGTATGGGTATGAAATTATACAAGGGAAAAGGCAACCTAATTCAGGCAGACTGCATTAGTTTAAAAGGCAAATAGCCAGTAATGTTCACAAACCCCTTTCATCCTTGGTTTCTGTCTGTCCCACCCAGCTGACACGCTTTTTTTACCTGTGCATCGTTCATTCATTTCGGCCTGCTTCGTGCTCTCCACATCACTCTGTCATTTTGCTATTTCAGTTCGGAAATGTATCTCCCCACTTCCTCAGCCCCCTCCTTCATTCGTCAGTAGTTGCCTTCATGTTTTTCCATATGTTTCTTTTTTTCACAGGAGGGTTGGAGCAAAGAAAAAATACAAAAAATGCACGGCAGTGGGTCTTGAGGACAAGGATTACGTAACAGCTCTTTATGACAATAAAATAAGATAAAAATGGAAGTCAGAGCTTTGAGCAGTTAGTGAGAAAAGGCTCAATCTCTGTCAGAGGTTTTCATAAAGATGAAAGTGATGAAAAGCATTCATAGTTTCTTCAAATTGACATTGCAAACATATTTTGTTACAATGGATTTACGCTGAAAGGACTGATCCTCTGAGGATCATGAATGACAATTAATTTAGTATTTGCCATATTTTGATCTCAACTATAATGGACTAAAAGATGTAGTGATGTTTTTAAAACTGCCAAAACATGGCAAAAAAAAAAAAAATCTGCGCATGGTGTCAAAGAAGCTCACTTTTAAATATCTGAGTCTCTTGTACCAACAAAACCACAAAAATGTGATGATATTTCTGCACACAAATTACTGCCAGATAAAAAATTTTGACAGTCACACATTCAAACACTTTAGAAAGTAGACGCTTTTCTGTAATTACTCAAACGGTCTGAGGGTCAGCTTGTTTAGCAGTGAGAAACAAGTTTGATGGGAAACTAGTTTGAAAGCGAAAAGGAGATAAAGAAAGAGGAGAAAGAAAAGCTGAGGGCAGAGCACTACGGTTTATTATCTCTGACTGCAGAGAAAGATTCTGAAATTTTGGAAAATGTGAGGTTTGATGGAACACAAATGAAAAGGAAAGCTGTGTGCAATATCAATGCTGCTGCCATCAAATCAGCGTGAAAGCCATGGTCCACATGGTCCCTCCAACCCCCTTATTTCCTTTCATTCTCCATCTTTCTGTCTGCATCACGAATCTTCTGTATTTCTCTCTCATCTGGTCTTGTCCCAGTAAAAAAAAAAAAAAAAAAAATCTTTCAACTATTTTCAGTGATTGAGCACCTGGTAGACGTGTTTGTTGCCAAGGTGATGACAGCTATTTGAAGCACCCAGATGCACGCAGATATACCTCTCATGCTCTTGTGAATGTAAGCACAGTCACCTGTGTTGCCAACACCTCAGACTTCACATAAGATTGAGTGACAAGCTGTTTGAAGACATCAGTGAGGAAATGAGGGCTGAAGACCACGCTCAGGAGCCACTTCAAATAAAATTATAGTCCAAAGATTGCAGGTTTAAGCCCTCTTCTCCTCAGAAGCATTGGAGGAGCCTTGGGGGAGGTGGAACCTTTGTTTCATCTGACTCCATTGGGATTCCCTGGACTAGAACTGATTAAGTCAGGTTTTGGGTCAGTCTCATTTCACTATGTCTGTTTCATGAGCAGAATCCAAATTTGATGCAGAGACTTCAAATGAAACTGTCATATTCAGAACTGAAGAGGGGATGACAAAAATTCAACATATGTGCTCAAGTGAGATTAGCTATCATATGGACAAGCTTTACCAGCTTTATCAGCTGCCTGAATGTGATGCCATTTGTGTAAGAAAAAATAATATATATTCCTTAAAGGTTATTCTTCGATTATATAAGAAGAAATATGTAAATTTTGAAAATATCATATTTATTCAGTAGATTAAAAGCGTTTGTTGCTGTATATCCATACGCTGACGAAGAAATTAGAAAACCTAATCTTTGGAAGTTATCCTTGGCTGATAGTTGTCACGCATAAAATTGTCCCCCGCACCCTGATATCATATTATCTCTCTGTCTGCCTGTCTCTTTCTGTGTGTGTGTGTGTGTGTGTGTGTGTGTGTGTGTGTGTGTGTGTGTGTGTGTGTATATATATATATATATATATA
>JAOWBL010000009.1:8439788-8452931 GCA_028564865.1 Zenarchopterus dispar | reverse complement strand
GTGTGTGTGTGTGTGTGTGTGTGTGTGTGTGTGTGTGTGTGTGTGTGTATATATATATATACATATATATAATTCAAAAGCTGCTCAGCATATAAATATGAAGTAGTTAAATCTTTACTCTTCAGGATTTAACTTATGAAAACTCTGATTCACAGGTAAACTAATGATTCACATTTTACTTAGGTATGCTATTCACTGCAAGGGGTTCCTATCATTATTATTATTATTATTAATATATTATTATTACTACAATTGTCAATTTTAATGAATATCTTATCATCCACTAAATGCTTGTGCATGAGGTGGGGGACGGAGCTTCAATAAGTCATGATAAGGGATGTTTTCTCTTGAAGCACTGGAGGGAAAGGAAGAGAGAAACTACTGCTGTATGCTCCAGTGATGTCTAGTGACACCATCTAAAGTTATGCCACCTCTTTTTTTTTTTGTTTGTTTTTTTTGTCTCTCTGATCTGTCTTTTCAGGAAAATTCACAGTCCAGCATGGTCAAATGTCAAAGCAGTCCTCCAAACCTCTTTTCAAAGCCCAAACTCTTAAAAACTGATGCATGTGTAGGGGTATTGACCAGCCACAGAGTTTAAATATGTAGGCCTTGGCCCAGATCTCATGGTTTAACTTACAGATCAATAACCTTAATCAATACTCACTCCAATGAAGACCCCATTACTCAGTCTTTTCTTATGTTGCCTGAGCATTTTGCAAGTCTGACGATAGATAGATAGATAGATAGATAGATAGATAGATAGATAGATAGATAGATAGATAGATGCTGCTGTCTCCTATTATGTCAGTGTGATGAGGTGTAATGATGTAACACTGACACTGTTATCATGATATGTATGTAATGATGATCACAGTCACACAGCACAATCTAACCTCATCAAGCAACCAATTGGCAAATCACCTGCAAACACCCACATATTTAACCAATCAGCATGTCATCTAAAGCAGCATACACACTGTCTTTTACCTAGTATCATCTGCTCATTGTGCTTATCAGCTGTAATTGAGCTTCCTTAATTTTCTGTGTTTTTCCTCCTCTGTGCTCTTGTTCAGCGGCTGCAGCTGATCTGGCAGGAATGGGAGTGTGTGAGCATCATGCCAGGAATTTCTATACAACCACCAGTACAGTATGGCCAGTACAAGTTATGTGAGCGTTATCTCTTTAATGATTATCTACTCAATATTTACCTATCACCCCATTCTGAAATACCTCAGCGGCCTTAAGCGTATATTGAACATGCTCATATTTGCACGAAGCGTTTTGGGTATTAAAGCTGCTGAGGGGGATCAATAGACTTTCATCCTGCTAAATACAAACAGAATAAAGAGCACCATCCATATCCACAATGAGGAGCATTTACTGACCACAGAGAAATGTCGAGACATAAATACAGGGAAATTTAGCAGTTCTGCAGACACACAACTAACTAACTCTAACCCACTGCACAGTTGTCAAGAGCCTTGACCTATGCTGTACCCAGCCACACAGCATCCATTAATTATGTTAATGCATCTGCATCTGTGTGTGTGCATGACCAACGTGTGATAAGTAAAACCTTAAACTATGTTTTCTTAGTGTTGACATTTCACTGATCATTACACTTGAACTCTATTTTCTGACATACTGTGTTGAGTCTGTTGTGATTACGTCCACAGGATAAATCTTTCTTTCTGTTTGGCTGCTGCAGCCACTCCACTCTGTGCCTTTGTTACCGTAGCAACCAATAGCAAAACCAGGCAGAGATGCTCTGTTGCAGTACATGTTAACGTGAACAGGGTGGGTCCGCCCTCTAACTCTTGCTAGGAACATATGAGTGGTCGAGCAAACACATGTACACACTCTTATGTGTTCACTTCAGCTTTAACCCAAATACATGTAAATTTGTCTGAGTGTATATATATATATGAGTAAGGAGATATCTGTATGGATATGTAAAGAGGTGGAGGTCCCCACTCTCTCTGCAAAGGAGGGGGATGGGGCAGCTGCAAGCATTCTGTCTCCACATTATCCACACATTGAAACCCAACAATCCAGTTATTACACTCCCACTTATAAAAGATCCCTACAACCAAGGTTGTCGTCTCAGGATTTCCACCAAAAATTGAAAACGTTCGGCTAAATCAGTGTAACTGAGGTAGCCTCATAGGAGTTGTTAAGATAAGCCACAAATCTGACTTTTTCAGTTGGATTAAATTACAATTTTAAACACTATGACTGCTTGCATTGCAACATTATCATACAATAAATCTGATTCCCACAATACTTCATTTATGGCATTTACATAAATTTCAGACTAGATATTCCAATCATATTCCAGTTTACATGCTGCAGAGCACAGCTCATTTAATGACTCTTGGCAACATTATATCCCTGTGAGGCATCACAAAGTTTCTGCCCATTAATTAAATCTTTATCTGTAAAAACACAGGGTATTAAGTGGGTTCTCCCTCACCCCAAAAGTGTGTCCTCTTTTTACTTGCAGCCATCCTCTGCTGGTGAAGCAGCAGTGTGTGTTGCAAGATGCCATAAAAGCTCTGGTTGGATGTGATAAGGTATGTGCCTGTTTATTTGACTGACACACTTCACATTAGCTCAATGCTTACTCTGAATATGATCGTACTTGGATTAAGAGAATCATAAAGATCACAGAGGTTTCAATTGGGTTAATGTGGCACTGCTGCTGTGTGTGTGAACATACTCAGTGTTGAATAGTTTGGCTGCAGTAGAATCCTTTATACTCTGTTCTCATTCGCTCCTTGGGGACAGAATGCAGGTTAAAGACTGGAATAAAGCAAGTGGGCCTGAGGGTGGAAACACAGACATGGGCTAAACTGGGAGAAGTGGGTCACCTTCACACTTCACAACTCCACCCTACACCAGCTCTTTCATTAACAGAAATCCACTGAAAATGAAAGTCGTGTATAGAATGCTTATTTGGCTGAGGCGCAGTTCTGAATCCAGATAACCCGCTGGGGAAAAACAAACATTTTTTAATCTATCATAGCTTGTCTTTCAACAACGCCAGAGCATGAACAAAGATTAATTAATAGATGTTGCTCTGAGGTTGTAAAGTGTTACTATATAAGCTGGTTAATAGCAATGTCCGTCATGCAAGTTTTTAAAAATTTTTTTCCAGATTTTATAAAAAAACACATTTGTTGAATGATAGTGACATTCATGAAAAGGGAAGACATTATGAGATGAGATAACATGCAAAGATATCTATTAAATATAATTTTTTTCCCTGTAAAGATAAAAAATGACAACCTGTAAGTAAACTAAAAGTAAAACAAAAAAGTACAGGTTAACATTCAAGTCAAATTCAAAAATACTTTATTTATCCAAAAATGGAAAATAATTTTTTGCAATACTCATGATTTAAATTTTAAAAAAAAACCCATTGCTGTAAGTGTTGCTCTGTTTCTTATCTGAGAGCAGTAAAATTCAGTAAAACTGGCTGATACAAACAATAAAACTGAGAATAAATGTTTTTACAAATTTACTGTGAGAAAGAGTAAACTTTAGGGTGCCGTTAGCGCCTAGATATATTTTAATGTTTGAGAGCAAAGCTTGCCATTTTGCAAAGCTAAGCTAAGTACTTGCAGACTATATTGGCTCATGTTAACAACTTAATCAATCCCTTTATAGACGGATTTCTGTGCTACGTCATCGCAGAAGTGCATGCACAATTAGGGGGCTGAAAGCAGAGCTCATCCCCGTTTGTTTGGCAGAGTCAAGCTCCTAAGCAGAGATGACAAGGCAGTTAACGGTACCAACCGCAGTATTCTTAGGGAATCACAGAACATTGCCAAGAACAGAAGACAACTGTGGACGTAGGCCAGTAAAAGGGCAGAGTCTTGTAAGTCCCAAAGTCAGTTTAATCTCTGCAGAGGCTTTGGGTCTCAAAAAGTAAGACCCTGATCCTGTGAAATAAATGTATTTTGTTTAACTGCACAGAAAACATTATATTGAACTGAACTGAACAGAATTACACATGTATTAGAATTTGCATGTGTGCAGTTTTTCTTTGCACACTGTAGACCATGCAGTTACTCCCTCAGACATGCTAACTATTTATTGTAAAAAATAGTGTAAGGTATCAGTGAAACTCTTACTATTATGCTAATATTGCCAAAAAAAGAGTTTGAACAATTTGGGCAAGAATCACATGGTCTCAATCCTTTTAAAGTGAGAATCTGTGAATATGTGGATATTTATGTAGTTATAATGCCTGTTTGTATGCACTCATGTACAAGCAGCACTGGAATGACTGTGTCTAGTCTTTATCTCATCCATGCCAGCGAGATTTCCTCAAGTGGCTGCCTGCCTATTAACTGGTATAATAAGAGTTAAAGAAATGTCCTCTGCCGTTAAATCTCCTGCAATACTTTTCAATCACAAGGGTCATCTATATGCTAATGCAAAGGTTACCTCTGCATTCACCTTTGACCCTACCGCTGCGGGATTGTGCATGAAAAAGGAAAATTCATGAAAGACAACAAAGTTTGAGATTGAAGGAACAATGGAAGAGATATGAAAAGAGGACGTAGTAACAAGAGAGGAAAAAAGATGAAGGAAAAAAGATAGAGAGACAAAGAAGAAGAGAGACAATCCCCTGGGTAACTGCCATAGGTAATTAAAATAGGATGGACAGAGCTGGAGTCTCGCCAAAGAGAGCTCTAGCTCTCCTCAGACTTCTTTCCCAGTCTAGCCTGAAATGCATAAAGCTGCTTGTGATAGACAGTACTCCTTGGATGCAGGGAGTTTTCAGCTCACAGACAATGGATCTGTTCACAAAAACATCTCAGAAATGTATCGACCAAACACTAGCAATTTGGACCACACAAAACAGGTAATACACTGTATGCACCCCTGGTGGTGCACTGAGACAGCAGTCCACAGAAATGCACAACTCAGACGTCACACAAGCACACACACACACACACGCATGCACACAAACGTCTACGGCGCTGTGCAAAGCTGCAGCAAGGGCAAACGTTACTAACCAGAGTTTGACTGCAGTAAGCACATATACATTCACTGCACAGCGCTGAGCTGTAGGCGAGCGCATGAGTATGCAGTGCACACTCAGACGCTTGCTATGAGCACAAATTCAAACACACGGGCACCCTTGTGTTTATGATGACAGTAAAAGATACACTCTAATTACATAACAGTGACACATATGAATTTGACCAGCTTTTATTAGTCATAACTCTTATTTTTTGTCACCCACTGTCAGTAGTGCACTTCATATTGCACAAGGTACTTAGAGGATCTTCAGCTCATATTTATAGCAAAAAAGAAAAAAAAGCAAGAACTAGGTAAATTGGGTCTGCCTTCTGTGTTTCCCTGACTACAACCCATCATCTATTTGTCTTTCATTTTTCATTTTTCCACTTCAATATGCTAAATAGGCTGTGCTTATGTCTCTACATAGCAACCATCACCATATATCTCCCACCCTCTCAGTGGCTTTTCTTTTGCTGGTAGAAAAAGCCTGAAAGCTACCTCATCCTCATGTCATGTTGTTCTTTGTGTGTTGTGATCACCAGTGTGGGTAAATATAGCTCTTTTGGCAGGAGCCCGCTAAGAGGATCATAGCTCACAATAGGTGGTCCACACAAAACAGCCATCAAAATGCCAGAGAACTTGCTTGTAGATTGACATGCGTGCACATGCACATGATGGACGCGTGCAGGGACACACACACACACACACTCCTAAATTGTACACACCCACACACAGACATGACACCTCCCATGAGAGCCTTCTATCCTCCTCACAGGTATAATTGTGTTTCTGCCATGCTTTGCTCCTCTCCTCTCAGTTGTGACTGGGCCCCAGAAGAAAAGCCATAATTAAAAGAGAAAAGTTGTTTGTTGTGAACGAGGGAAGGGTGCTAGGAGAGGATAGGAAGGTGAAAGACAGATTATCCACAGCAAACCGTCATCAGGCTGTAAAATCATCGAGAGAAGCTGGAAGACAAAGGACTTGGGTGCCTTTATCTCCCAATAGAAAAGTCTTCCAAATCCCTCTGGCTAAGCTGACATTACTAAAGCCTGCTTTTGGCACAGGTGCTCACTGAAGTCACTGCACAACAAAACCAGCAAAATTAGAGAAGATAGCTTAAGCTCCCAAGAAGTACATATATACCACCTTTCAATTTGTGCAAGTAAAAAGTCAAGCACCTTAGCAGTGACATTTGAGAAAAGGTTTCGTGGTTATTTGGCAATCTTGTTTGTGTGTGAATGCCGATGTGTGTGGCTGCTTCAGTAAAAACATTAAGTGAATGGTCATTTTCTCACTTTGCAATTTTCTGATGTAAATTAGATAACGCATACTGCAAGGGATCAGTCTGTCTCTATCTCACATTGAGACAAATGTGAAATCATTTGCAAGCCCATTGCCGGGCTGTTAAGTAGGATGAGCAGCAACATGCAAAGAGATGGCCTCGTTTGGGAGGATAACTTTTTATGATCCTTACATGCAGTGTCGCACACACCCACACAAATGCAGCATTCACATGAAATATGCATTTGAGCACCTTGAACATCAACACCCTCACAGAGCATGCAATTATCTGCCTGACCTCCAGAGGAGGGGGGGTCCCAGGGGTGTTTTTAAGGTAAAACAATGGAGGCAGCAAATTTGAAAATGAACACATGAGGTGGCAGATTATATAGCATGTACAGAAAGTGGCCATCTGGGCATAACGCTATGGCAACTGGAAGGCATTTTAGGGATTTCTACACTGGAAATAACTGAGTCTTGTGCAGCCAACCTTTTTTATCTTATTTCCTTCCTTTCAAACATTTGGAGGGACTTAGTATATTATCTCGGGGTAGGACCTAGGGTCTGACAAGTTAAGAAAGCATGCCTGTGTAACTCATGACCCTCTGGCCCACTTCATCCTGCAAAATGACTCCCTGAGGTCCGCTGCAAGGACCCCTCCAGGAATAGGTGACGTTTACAGATGCCTACACTCTTAAATCTTTATGATTTAGTTGTCTTCAGGTCTGTGGTCTTTAACTCAGTTCTGATGTGATATCAATATGGAAAATGAACATTTCTCAAAACCCTCGGATGCTGTTTTGCTTTATGATCAGATTAGCGAGTAAATGTTGTTTACGACACCGAAAAAGATACTTACTGCTAGGATTGGTCGGAGTTCATATTTTAAGATATCAAAAGAGCTTCGAGTTCTTCCACATCAAATAACATAAAGAGCACATTTTCATTTGTTGACAAAGCAGCTTGAGCTGGATTCTATTAAAACAATTAAAGTTACTGTAAATTTGTATTAAAGTGAGAGGCAAAGATATGAGGCCATTTCATAAATTTGCTCACCAAGCCAAATGTGTTGCATGTAAAATGGCTTCAGGGTTGACAATAAAGAAAGAAGCCAATCCAATTAGAAAACTACTGGTTAGTGGCAGCTCACACGCCCACAGTGGGAGAACCACAAGTGTTTGAATGTTCCTTTCTGTGTATCGGGGTTGAAGAAAGATAATTTGTCGCTGAATGCCTGACGTATTCTCCTGGCAATAGCAACAGTGAAGCTGTCTATGTCAAACACAAACAAGATCTCAGACTATCAATCTACACATTTAGAAAAACATTCTTGAAAGAAGCCCGAATCAATTTTGTGTTTGTATCTGAGGTGTCCTGTTTGTAGCTTAGCATATGTGATTAAATAGGACCCCAAGTGATCAATATGCCTTATTAAACACCCCTGTGGGGCACCTTCAGATTGCCCCTCTTCTTCTCTGCCTTACAGCTTCAAGTGGTTCCAACTGTCTTGATGAAATAATACATCTATAACTGACATCCTAAAGTCCATAAGCTTAGAGTGAAATCCAGTTTGTTTCCCCTCAGTGTCGTCTGTGGGCATGAGAACGGTTTGGTATATAGCAGCGTGTCTATGGACTTCCAAAGATAAGCTGAAGGAAACTGTGGCTGCACCTGTTGTTCACTGCGGTTGCTGTGTGGTGGGGTGAGCACCTGCTCACACGGCTGCTGTGTGGCTGTCTGTGTGGGCAACAGGGAAACCATTCACACCCGCTCAGACTGCCGTCTGCAGGCCCTCTCCCTCGGCGCTAGTTAACTCGGTACTTTCTGCACCATTATTTCTTTTTCCTCCTCTTACATCTTCCCCATGTCGCCTGTATGCCAGATTGCTGTCTGCCATACTTCATGCTTTGTATCACCAGTCTGTCTGTCTGTCTGTCTGTCTGTCTGTCTGTGTTTCTGTCTCTGCGTCTCCTGCTTCCCTCATTTTATTTTGTGTCTCCAGCGATCTCTTTTTACTTTTCAACTCACACACTTCCACAAACATGGACTGCAGCAGCTGGGAGCTATTATGGTCCTTTTGTGGAACTTGATAGCCGTTAGTATGAAAGATGAAGTTGTAAACGCTAAATTACATACAATATAACTACTAAATCACTTAGAGCTCAGTAAGAGCTTTTAACTCAGCCAGCAGAGGTTAAGTATGTGTGTGTGTGTGTGTTTGTGGGAAATTTAGGTGATAATTACTGTAACAGTATGAAGCCCATATTGACCGAAAGGCATGTTTGTATTTGCTATCTTTATTTTTTTTAGTCTGAGCATTTATGATACCCTACTCTTCTGCTGTGACGGAGTAATAGCATAATCAATTAACTTAATGGCATCCAAATCATCACGTGACATATTCTGTTAACAGAAAACCTGAAGCATCCTCTCACTCAAGAGTACAATAATAAAATATAACACCTGAAGATAATGAGCATCGTTTAGAGTATGATCTAAATAAGCACTGTAACCAGGCTTTGCTTGTCCCTGCAACCCAGCTTTAGAATTTATACCAGCTCTTCCTGAGACGTGACCGAAACCCAAAAGAATAAGCAAAAGACTCCACGCAACACGTGAAAGAACAATGATGTGAGAGAAAGGCGTGCGTGTAATTCGCAATTATGGGCTGAAACTTGAAGCAGACACAAAGAGAAGCTCGCTTAGGTCCAGACATTACCACATCGCATATCTGTTAGGAAAACTTGAAAAGAGAGAGAATATATTCAAAGATGAAACGTCACTAATACACTAACATAATTGCGCACGTACACTCCATCACCCCCATCCACCCCTCCTCGTCTCCTTCACATCCATCTCTCAGTCCCACCATTTGGCGCACTCACCGCACCAGATGGTCAGGTATACGGGCTGAAGCAGGTGCCAGTAACCGACCCGCCCTCTCCGGTCGTTTTCCTCCTCTCAGCGGAGAAAAGGGCAGCTCGCTGTATCCGAGGCTTCTCCGAGATAACGCGCTTCAGCCGCACCTCACCTGTCTCTTCCCTCTGCGATTCCGGCGCATCGCCGAAGCATCATCGTTCACTAAGCGCGTCCAAAGCGCCCCAGTCAGCCACAAAAAGGTGTTTCTTCTTTCTGGTGGATGTCCCCAAATGAATACAACCCACAGAGTTTATTTATGATCCTTCTGCGTTTTGTTTTCGTTCAGCCTTGCTCAGACCATTGTAAAAAATATGTATATATGTTAAAAAAAAAAAAAATCCAAATATCCAGCAGTTGCGGGCAGTGTGAAGTCTTCTGTCAGGGGGACCGGACTATTTTCTGCACTTGGTCGAGCTATAGCTTTGAAATCACAAGTCAGCAATATCTAATCCCCTTTTTAAATTTACAGTGGCGAGGTGAAATGTCCGACGCAGAGCAGGCACAGTGACAACAGGGGCCCATAATTCACACCCCCTGAAACACAGTCCTGCAGTGGATCAATGATGAATGGTGGGGCTCCCTCTCTCTCCCTCTCGCGCTCTCTCTCTTTATCACACACATACACACACTTACGCCCGCGCACACACATTTTGTGTCCAGCATTTATTGGATTACGTGTTTCATCATGCAAAAGGAAAATGAGGAGGGAAAAAAAAGTGTTGAATCTGAAATGGGAATTATTATTATTATTATTATTATTATTATTATTATTATTATTATTATTATTATTATTATTATATAATTTTACTCATTTTTAACTTTTTACTAATTTTTATTATTACTACTACTAATAATAATACTAATAAAAATATTACTACTGCTACTACTACTACTAATAATAATAATAAATAATAGAAACACTGACAGTAACCATTTTTTAAGTTAATGAATAAGCTTACTTAAATGATGGCATAATACAGCTGACAGACTACTTTTTTTTAAACCATAAAATAAAATATAAATCTACCTAATGACTATCTACACCAGAGCTCATCTTCAGAAATGACTAAATACTGAAGGTTGGAACTTTTGAGCAAGGTTTTGATTTTGAGCAAGCAGCAGCTTCTCACACTGATGCACATGGACATACTTGGTGTGAAATATGAACATGAACACCAAAAGAAAGAAAAAAAAAGGATTCCAATCTGTGTTGGAAAACATCCATCTTTCAAGTGGGCTGCCGTTCTTGGGTGTAATTGTAGGTCGTTGTATTTCATTTTTCTCCACATGCTATGACATATGTTTGTTCATTTCGTTTCAGGAAGAAATATTTGACTTTCATATCATAACTTGCATTTCCCAGCTATTATCAGGTAGTATAACCCAAGAGCCCAAATGGAGCCTATTTCAGCAGGGCACACAGAAAAAAAAAAAAAACAATTGAAAAAACATTGACATGGACGTGATCAAATTGATGATGAGTTGTTTGACAGGATGAAATATAACAGCAAAGTCAAAAGCATGACATTCCCCTCAATGAAACATTTCAGAAAATGTGCTGCTGCCCATAAGGTTGGAATAAAATAAAACCTTTTTTTTTTTACATATTCTCATGAAATGATTGCAAATAAAAAGACTTTTCTGAATACAAAATTATCCCAACTTTACGAGCAACAGTCTACAATGAAATTACAAATGTAACATCATGGAAAACACAACAACAAAGCAAAATATATCAACTGTCAATCTGAACCCAGTTTAATATGCCCTCACTCAGACATGTCTAAATAAAACAAAGTCAGCAAGACAGAAAAGACGCAGATCTGGCTTTTCTCTGTTTTTAAGTCCACATATACTAGACTGCAATGCTAGAAGAGTGGGTTGAAGATAAAGAAGTGTGAGAACAAAGCATGTGATGGATCAGCGCTTCGTGCCTGAGAGCTTGTGGGCAGTGAGTCAGATGACTTTGGATGTTGTAAACAAAGATAAGATTTTACTCTGAAATGGTGATCAGCTTCTAAATTTTGCTGAAGTAATGTAAACTGCTGCTGTGGCTTTTGCAAATGCTGTTTGGATTTTTATTGTATTCACACCATTAAAGATCAATCATCAGTAACAAGAAAAACAAAACAAAAAAGAGGGATTCTACCTTGTGATAAATACTATATGCTAACTTTTAGCTATTAAAATACTTTCACACTGATGATTTTTATGATTTTGACCTCAGTAGCTTTTGTATAGGTAAAGTCCAGACAGTGGTAAGTGGGTACATAGACAACTGGAAATTTTAAAAGAGCCATTGAATTAAATATTTTCGGATGTGACTGTGTCTGGATTGTTTCTGCCATGTTGAGCCCTCTGAAAAGGCAGTAACAATATTGTCATCAAAACTGTCAACATGCCTCTTGGACCCAAAGCCAAGCAGAGTGTTATAGGAGCCCTTCTAATTAATACTTCTATACTGGATGTAATCAGTCTATCTTTATTGACAGGCTATGCGCCTCTGACTTTCAAGGTCACTGTAATTAAACCTCTTCTTAAAAAGAAAGAACATCCAGAGGCAGCTAATTATAGACCTATCTCCAGTCTCCCTCTTTATTTCAAAATGTCTTGAGAAAACTGTTCTAAATCAATTGAATGACTAAGGTTATCCTATTCTTCTCGTATTCTTTCTGTAAATACATCTTAAGGTTTTAGGGTCATTGTTGTTTTTATTGTTGCATTTTTTTATTTCAAAATTCTCCATATATTCTCTGTTGGGAACAGATCAGGGGTGCAGGTAGACCACTCTAGTAGCTGCCCCTATAAAGAAAAGACATGAGGTCAAAGTCTGCACACATCCTTCTTAAATAATACTACCATAGAACCTGGGTTTTGGACTTATTTCTAAAAACTGGATGTGTATTTTTATCTTAAGTCTGGAGCTCAGGATACTCTTTTTTTAAAATAAAGTTTTGGAATTTTGATTTATCTGGTCAAATTATACATTTCCATTGCATGATGGTTAATTCTAAATGCCTCTAAACCCAAACACAAAGATACCACCTCTGGACTAGGCTAATATAAGACTTCTATTTTGCAGTAAAGATTTATGTGGATTAATTGAATGTGGCTCCATATTGCAGTGCTTGACAAAGGTTTCCAATAATCCCTGGCCCATCTGATTCTATCAGCTATTGATGATGATGGTTCTTGATGCAGTGGCAGCTGAGAAATTGGAAATCTCAGCTGTGGAGCTTAAGCTTGTGCACTTGTCCTTCACACATTGAAGTGCCCATAGAGTATTTGACTCTTTACATTATGTTGTGCACTGTAGAAGGAGAAATACAAGAGAACTGCCCTCCAATTTCCTCTTTCTCTGAGAAACATTGTTTTTGAAACATTTGGATAATTTTCTAATATTTTTGTTGACAAGGTGGAGATCCGCTTTGGTCCTCAAATACTCAGCTTTTCATGGATACTCCCTTTTACAATCACAATCACGTCTTGACATTATCTTCTAATATAACATTATAGACTTTTCACCTTCTTTCAGACTCTAAATTTCCCCTGTACCATTTTTGGAATGTCTTGAAGGCCTGGAAAAATGCCAAACAATGTATGTATATTACAAATGAAAAGGGGATACTGACAAAAACATGAACTATTGTCTGTACATAAATAAAAATTAAAGAAAGTGTCAGAATTTTTTTCTTTTTGTTTTCCAAAATCATTCTAAATTGTTCTAATTCTGCCTTGAATTTAAACATGTATTTGAATACATGTGGTGTAATATAACAGTGCCTATCTCGTTCAGCTGGAATCCAAACAATTCAGTTAATTTCAATTCACCTTTATACACACACACACACACACACACACACACACACACACACACACACACACACACACACACACACACACACACAC
>JAOWBL010000009.1:8358278-8420066 GCA_028564865.1 Zenarchopterus dispar | reverse complement strand
ACGTTTTTGAGCTCTATACTGTCCCAGTTTCTCTTCCCAGCTCCTCTTCCTTCATCCTCTTGTTCCCTGTTTTCTTTCCTTGCACCAGGGATATGAGAGAAACGTAGTTTCAATTCTCTGTATGTACATATCGTAGTTTTGACAGTTAAGTTTACTTACTTGAATGTAATTTATTATTTGACAATAGTCTATCCATATCAGAGGTAGCTTTTGTTTTTTTTCTAGGTTATATTTTAGTTGTAAAACTGGCAACTTTCCTTAACTCTGGTTGTTGAAATTCAGAACAATAATCCTTGAGGCTTTATTTTACTTTTGCAACAGTGACTTTTCCCTGCACATAGTTGTAATAGAGAAAATGCTTGAATTAAAAAAAATGGAGCTCATTGTGCAGTAAATGTAAAAGGATTTACTGAGAAATAAATATCTGTCATAAAATATCTGCTATATATAGGAATTTAGGAAATCTGGAACTGAAAGTTAGTAATAAAACTTTGTTTCTCAAAAGGTTGTTGGGAAAAAAGTGTTAATATTCACTAGTCATTTATTTCCAAAATGTCCATCTCAAATAAAGAAACAGAAACAAGATGTATTCATTAAAAAGTACTGGTCAATTTCAATTAAGGACATACTGTATAAAAAGAAGCTTTCTAACAGAACGTATTTTCAAAACTGACATTTCTATTTTTCAGTCATCTGATTTCCTGAAGAGGGAACTAAAAATGCTGTTACATGTATTTTATTTTCAAATATCCTGTGACCGTAGGAAAATATATCAATTTTAGCTAATAAAAAATGTAAATTCTTTTGACTCAAACACAGACAGTAATTATATACGTCCATTTTAGCTGTAAAATCTAGACTCTTTGCAACCAATTTTAGAAAAAGGCCCTCCAAATTGGTCTTCCTATCTCTTATTTTCCAGCCGTCTGAATGGCCAGTACAGTACAGTCCTAAAATCTGTTTCAATTTAGTGCAAATACGTAAGTAAGTTTTTTTTCACTGCAAAAGAAACGTTCATAAGGTCCAAAAGGCAAAACCCCCTTTCTCGCTTTAATATTAAACCTAAACCTTTTATTTGATTAAAACTTAGGGTTAGTCATAGATGTGTTTTTTATTTATACCTGCTTCTCTTCTTCTCTGCTGCTGCTCATCATCCAGCAGTTGAATCAAATACAAAATTCAAAGTGGTTTCCAGTCAGACTTCTTTTTATGAATTTGATTCATATGATTGCAGTTGCATGAAAGTGGACTTATTTGGTTGTAATTGTTTTTTTTTTTAAAATTAGATTATGAATTTGTGTTGTGAAAAGAAACTAAAGTAAATGTACCAAGTTTTATGCCGTTGATAGTACATATGAGTTTGTTTACTTGTCTGGTCTCTGTACATGTTGAAGAGCAATAGGCAGTATATAAAAACAATACTATCTTGAGAATTTGAGTGAAGTGTTTTTGTTATTTTGAAGATTTCTGTTTCCTGTACTGTCATACAGTACAAAATGTACTGGTATGATTGAATGGGGTCAGTTTAGATCCGTGTCCTCCACTCCAGGTCCTCATGGGCTGCTACCTTAAATATTTCCCTGTGCTACATGTTCTTTATTCCTTCAAATAATAGCTTTAGTTCAAAAGTAACATTTACAATAAATTATCATTTATTACAAAACCAATATAGTCTGTTGGTTAACTATTATGTTATTATTATTTATCTATTTTAAAAAGTCTATTTTCTCTGAACGCAGCTATTTTTTTGTCAATAAATATTTTCAAGCAAATTTAAAAGCTAAAATAAAACAGACTCTTTAAGTTATGAGTAACCTTTAGAATAATTATTCCTTTGACGTTTGATTGTGTGTGTGTGCTTTATTTTTTTTAAAACTCATTTATGTTTAATTCTTTCAACCATGTACCATTTAGAATATACTGATAAAAGAACACTTCACATAATTACAGGCCAACAAGAGGTGAAGCGAATGGACTAGTTTTACTTTCAGTCATTTCATATTTTGCAGCCTGATTTAAATGAATTTAAATGAAAATGGTCTGCTGTGAGTCACTTTAGTGACTGGTATCCCTGTTAGTAATACCAGTCATTAACAGGGATACCAGTTAGTGACTGGCTGATGGGTAATATAATACATATATTCATAACAACTAAAGCTTATGGTAGACAATGGAAGGTTAACTTATTTGATCATGAACAGGCTTCTAATGATGACTAAAAGTGTCAACTTACTGAACCTGTCTCAACACATGTCAGAAAGGAAATATGGAGTGCTGAATGAGCTAAAGTGCTCAAAGACCCATCTATGATCCCTCCTCATGTCTTCTGTTCACATATCCACTCTGGTGACAGGATTTATGTTTGTTGTTGTAAGTTAATTTGTCCCAATCTTGTTAATGTGCTGCCTCAGGAGGTAATTTCTTTAAATGTATGTCATTAACTTGAGAATTTATTTAAAAAAAAAAAAAATCAAATCAAAAAGTAAATCATGCTGTTCTACAAAAACCCCTTTCCTGTTTTCCTGCTTGTTAAACAAGAACTTGGCGGGCACACAACCTCAAGGCAGAAATTCTTGTCCTTCTTGTTTCAGTTGTTTCCTGGAGCTGTTACGTACAAATGAGCGTCTACTTTCCCAAAGATATCAAGGGAGGAGCAGGTCAATGGTTCAACTTCAGCTGATAGAGATAAGGAAGCCTTCACATGCAACAAACACCAGCAGACTAACACGGTGATGTTGACGCACCTGAACTTTTCACAAACCAAGCTCCTCGACATTGTGCATGTGGTACTGAAAAGCTAAACATGTGCAGATCTTTGTGGAGAGCAAATGAGTTTCATTTTCAGAACCACAGATGATATCTGCTCTAGGCATATGGTTACGTTGAAAACACACCAGCTGAAGTAAGCTGGGAGATATAGTAAATGTAATTTATACCCCTCATTTACTGAAAGAAAGTAGGCTTTAAGTGTGCCATGGGTCCTGTGCATTAAATGTGTCACAAAATTTTATGGGAAGAAATGTTGGTGGGGCTAATTGGTAGTAATTCAAAACATTATATGCAAAATTCTCTGGTAATAGCAGCCTTTCTGCACAATTGGGTATTTCCAAGCAAACAAAAAACAAAACAAAACAAAAAAACATATCCCTTCCTCGAAGGCACCCTGTCCCACTTCCGTCTTTCTCAGGTCAAGGAATGCAAATCTTCGATGTAACCTAACCCAACACTTTCTTGACGTCATTTTGTCAGGTGCACCATCGCCAGACAGCAGCGCGCTTTATGGCCAACTGATTTTAGCCCCATCTAGTGGACAGGGACGGAATAACGCAAGGCAGACAGGAAACCAGCAAGAATCAAGCAGCTCAGTGTGTGCCGTATATCCAATCATTCTGCTTTTAATACAAAGTCAAGATACAATATCTACATCTATGGTTTCAAAGGAAAGAACAAGTACATAGGTGAGGGGGATGGCATCATCAGAGCTGGCCCTCAACACATTTCATATTATGTTACATGTGTGCCTTTTATATTTCTCTTGACACAATAATCATTAGAAATCGAAGGAATAACATATCTCATATATGTCAAACATCGTCAAGACTTGTGGACCACACAGAGTTCATATGAGAATAATTTTAAACAATAACTTTTGAGGGTATGTAAAGTGTGTTTAGCTAGGCAAGTTTTACCCATTTTCTGTCAAAAATACACTTGCTACCATGTGCTTTTGCGCAAACTAAACACCAACATCTTGTCAGGAGGCTTTCACTGATAAATCTGCTCTACATATCTAACTTGTCTGCTGCCCTCGAGCTTATCGTGGAGGGCTGGAACAAGCCTCTGCTGCTATGATCCACCGCTGTTGTTGCTATGTAGGGCTGAACTGAGGAGGATATCAAAAGGGAAACACTGTAAACTTAAACTAGTTCTGCCTCTAATGTACATCTCGAGCTAACTAGTCGGACATCAGTAATCAGTATCAAATAGCACCCTACACAGAGGGCATACTTTATCATAACAAAGCAAATTAAAAAAAGCACCAAAAACTGACCATTAAAAAATAAACAAACAGTGATAATTTCATACTTCAACATTGGCTCGCCAAAGAAATCTGTAACAATATCGTATTGGTTATAATTGTTGGAAATCCCAAATAAATAAAATAAAACTTAAAAATAACAAAATAGAATAATAAATATCTTTAAAAATCATATGATATAAATATGACAAAGTGAATGTTAACAATAAGGCTTTTTTTCTTTTTTTTTTTCTTACTTTTTTTGCAACAATAAGTACTACATCACATCCAATCCCTACATTATATTTTTGTGCTCAGACATATGTAACTGTACTGTATGGGACTCCAATGATAGACTGTATGTACACATTTTGTGAATCGGCCCAAGATTTCTGATACACTGGGACGTCGCTGTGCTGTTTAATCATCACACGGGACTAATCATATGTCAATTAAGCAAAGATATACATCAATATCAGGGACTTGTGCAGCTGTACTGGATATAGATGGAGAGGAAAACATCATTTGGTACAGTTGAAAGTGTCCTTACAGACAGATTTAACAGACAGAGAAAAGTCAAGGGTTTTTAAGGAAGAAGGAAAAGGGAAGAGAACAGCTGAAATTAAGTAATTCACCGCAACCTGTGAATATTTCCAGGATTTCTTTCATTATCTTTTTATGCCTGTAGCTATAATGGTAAACATATGAGGGACTTGACTGCAAAGTGGTTCAACTCAAGCAGAGATGCGTCTTGATGAGGAAGATGTTCTCAAGACAACTTTCATCCTCAACTGAAGACGATGTACGATAAAAAATGAGCAGCATGTTAAAAGACAAAAAAAGACATCTACATAAGGCCAAAATAAAAAAAAAAACAACATTAAAAATCCATTGAGATGGGCTGAAAACTGAGAGAAAAGTAAACTAGTTGTAGTTCAGGTCTTTCGTTAGCATCTCATCCAAAAAAGCCACTGCTCACCTTACACGATGGGACTGACATCATAAGGAGCCGAGGTCGAGGATGAACAAGGACAATAGCAAAGAGCAAGCGAGCTTTGTTGAATGAAGAATGTACTAGACTAGAAATCTCAGCCCAGTTTGGGATATGGAGGGCTCTAATTGGTGTTGTGAGGCAAGCTGTTACTCAGTGAGGACATGACTGCGGGGCAGGAGCTGATGCCTGACCAGTTTTTCGGAACAGTATGACTTTATAACAAAAGGAGTCGTTTCTCCTTGTAGGCCACAGTTCATGTTCACGCTGCATGGTTTCTCTTGGCACTGTGCATCGGTTTAAAGAGCATCCACATGCTTCTACAGTCCTCAGGGTGGCGAGTCCTTTACTGTAGGCTTGTGCTGATGCATAACCTAGTCATTATCTTCAGACTGCAGTCAGAACTACCTGCGGTGGCAGTAGACGCCTTTGAAATAGACTCACAGACACGTAGAAATGTTCACTTAGAACATCAAACCAACAGATACAAAGTTGAGAATAAAAAGCCCATTTAGGGTGCAGCAAATATCCAGGCTCTTTGTGTTTTTTTTTTCTTAAATCTTTTTATATTTTATACACATAGAGTACCATAACTCCTGTTCATAAGCCATTTGTATTTCACTGGTTCATATTGGAGATAGCTGACCACAACACACACTTATTATACGCCCTTCACACTGGAACACTGAGGTAAGTATATGGATTACACACAAACAGTCTCCACACCCACCAGGGAAAACGCTGATGAGCGTGGGTGCTGTTAAGAGATTTCTTGTTGTCGTTTTTGTCACTTGTTGGTGCAGAATTGGTCTTTAACTCTTGCTTTTCTCGGGAAAAGGATCAACATTGTGGTTGTGCCAGACTGCTCGTCTCTCATTTTCACTTGTTGGATTGGTTTGTGGAACTTGAAGCAGAAAGATGGATAGATGGTTGTCTCTTGCCTTACGTTGCATAGTGGTCAAAGCTACCCAGGTATTCCAGAGCAGCCTGGTAGCAGAACTGGTACTCGTCCTGGGTGAGAGACAAAAAGACAAATTAAGGACAAAAATGTTCCCACCTATCTGGATATTGTGGAAACAGTGCCTTGACTTAAACCCCAACTTTTTGGAGGTTTTGTTTTGGGGCTTTGGAAGCTGTCTTGTTTCTGTTAAGGTTTCTGGTTTTGCTCAGCTCTGATTATTTTACAGTAATGAATTTTCTCCTTGTGTGGCGTATCTCAGCAAGTTTAACTACCCCCCCCACCCCACCTCTGCCTGCATCTGTGTTTACCTCAGTCTGCACCATGGCTGGCCTCTGTGTCCGCAGCATTTTGACAGTTTGGAAGATGTCCACTGCCCCCTCGTAACGCATCCTCTCCAGGACGATACTCAGAGTGATGAAGACACCTGTCCGCCCCACACCAGCACTAAAGCCACGAAGGACAGCATTTTATATTCAAAGTTAAATGGTCAGACTTCACCGTTCAACACAAGTAAGAATTACATTAAACTGTTCTTTACGAAAGCGGCTGATCACCTGCAGTGAACTGTGATTGGTCCGTCTTGGCCAAACTGCTCCTTGGTTTTGTGCACTTGGCCAATGAAATCGATGAAGCCCTCTCCAGATTTGGGCACGCCCTGCTCTGGCCAGTCGGTGAACTGGAACTGACGCACTGTCCGTGACTGGCCATCCTGAGAGAGTGAGTGAAATGGCAGAAACGAAAACATGTACAGATCTACGCAAATTTGATTTAAGTCATTTCAGCACAGCATGCTTACAGCTATTACAGTTTATGGCACATGATCATTTCAAAATGACTATTTACAGGACTTCTTCTGCCGTATTGATTGAGGAGAGAGGATCTGCTTGCCATTTTTTTCCGCCCTCCTAACGATTACTGTTATCTTTTGCAGGCTCAGTAGATGTGGTTAACTTAAAGCTATAACGTCTGTATGTCTGCTACTGCCAACCAATCAGCAGGCAAGTGCATCTTTTCTCTTCTGCTCAGCCTTCCTGACTCTCCTTTAATGGAGATCAATAGAGCATCTGTTGATGTGGCGTCACTGCAGGACAGGCTTCACCAGAGTTATCTATGACTGGAACATGCGTGTGTGGGTGCATGTGCACACACGATCACACACATGCAGTCCAGATAATCTGGAGGGAGCATGGATGAATGAGCAGCCAAACGCATTTTGTCAAAAGTGTGAATCTGTCATGTTACATTCAAAACACACGCTACAGGTCGATGAGAGATGCTTTGTGTCATTTTTACAGACCCTGACGAAACCTGACGTTGCAACAAACAAGAGGAAGACAAGTCTTTGAACACACAGATGGCATGAACTCACCCTGGCGTCTGTCACTTTGAACTCTCTGAGGATGTACTGAGGCATGTTGTACTCTGCCATTGGGTCAACCACAAAGTATTGATACCTGGCAGAGCGCTCGGCAGGCCAGTACTGGTGACATTTCTCCTGACAGAGCAGAACCAAACACTTTCAGATGTGTACAGAGGGTCTACATGTAACAATGTGAGTTGGTTGAACATATTTTGTTCATACCCGTCCCATTTCCCTCAGCTTAGTCAGCATGACCACTATAGTGGAGTTGTGTTCCCAAAGCATCCTCCAGAAGTCTTCTGTGGTCTCGGCCAGTGGACCCTGGGTGGCTATGTAACCTCTCTGCTGCCTACACACACAAATGCACACGTTACATAGCCACCTCATCTTTTCATTCTCCTCGTTTCTTTGTCTCCCAAGCAGTACACTGAAAATGAGGTCAGGCTTCAGGGAAGAAAAGGAACCGTCAAAACAAGTGCCTTGAACCTTTCTGAATGGCTGAATCATCACAGTCTTCAGTGTCTGTCCTCTTTACAGAGTCTGAGACAAATGGTGAGAACGTATACGCAGTAATGACAGATCTGACAGGACATGACGGATGAGAGCGCTGTGCTGAACAGCTCTCCAATCCACTCACTTATCAAACCATGGTTAGAGAACCGGAGGGTCAGGTCAGATTAGCGTTTGAACGGGAAAAACATACCTGTATCCGTCTATGTAACTGGCATTGACATAGTCGGAGCCTTCGAGTCCTCTGATAGGCTGGAGGCATACACGAGTGGTTTCATAGGGCATGATGTTCACCAGTCTGTTCTTGAATTTGTTGCAAGGGAGGTTGGCTGTGACAAACCGCGATGTGTGGGCTTTGGTGTTAGCCAGGCGCTGAAAGAAAAGAAAAATGTCAGTCACAGATCCCAGAGGACAAGGGGATGATTTTAAGGAGTTTTTTTTAAAAACAAAAATAAATTTACTGTTTAAGAATGAAGCAAAGGATTCATTTTGAGAATGCAGACCAAGTTATTTCATTTTCTGTCATAACTTCCTCATGTGCTGCAGGGGAGACACTACAGATGATTTCTTTTTCTAATTTTGTTTTTGTTTTGTTTTGCACATTTTTATTGTTTTGTGTGTCTGCTATAATTTTGCGAATCCACAAAACACAGTCAACAGCCAGAAAAAGCTTTTGCTTTGTTCTCAGGGATAAATATTACAACCTGTGAATGAAGCAATCCCTTTGTAAAAACCTTCAGAATTAGATTCAGAAATAATATCAGAAAAATTCAAAGGAAAATATCAACTGTATTTTAACCGCTCACAACATTCAGATAGATACATGGACACTGTAAAATATCAGGACATTCATTTTGCCAATCATCTCATTTAAATAAAGCCTTCTTTCTCACCTTGAACTCCAGTTCCATGCCGGTCACGTGCTCTCCCGGCTCCACCTTGGACAGCTTCTGCATGTAGGAGTACAGACTCCGGGCTGCCACCTCAGTGTTCCCGCAGGCCACAGCCTCCAGCAGGGCCTCGTGGATGAAGCTGTACTGGTCCTCTGTTTGAACCATGTAGTTCCTCTGCGAGCGCATCAGGGTCACGTGACCGTAGATGTCCACAGTGCGCTCATGTCGAATGCGCTCCAGCATGGCATCGATAACAATGAAGCAGCCAGTGCGACCAACACCAGCGCTGATGGAGGGGGACGAATGTTTGATTTTAATATTTCATTTAAATGGTTCAACATCTCGCAATGCGGATTAATCCGGTGTCTAGTCAAGTATAGACATCCATCTGGGGACTGTCTAATCTTAGCTACAAAAACTGGAAATCAATGGTTAAATAAAGCGTGACGGCTCCTATCCTTTTGTTTTTTGCAGATCAAGCAGGCAAATAGTGATTTAGTGAGCTCGAGACGTGCAAGATTTTGTCAAATGTCATCCTTACACGGCCTGGAAAGCAAATTTCCCTGCCTCACAGTTAGTGAGTTTTTACCTGCAGTGAGCAATGATGGGTCCAGCATCAGGTGGGTTGCAGGCTTTGACCCTGCGGAGGAAGTTGAGAAAGGGGGTTGGATACTCTGGGACACCGTGATCGGGCCAGGCCGTGAACTGGAACTGACGGACCTCTCTTCTCTCGCTGCTTCCACTCTGATATGAGAAATTAAAAAAAAACAAAAAAAACAAAACTTTACTGTCCTTATTGAAACACAGGGGGACAATTTCTTTAACTTGACTTTAATTATAACTCCATTCATATTTAAATTTCTTCTTAAAGGATTGTGTCTTAATAATATTTTAAATTGATAAATGCAATGACACAGCAAATAAATAAAAAAAATAGATCCTCTCCACTGTAACACAACCCAACTCATCCAGCATATGTAAAGAAAAGAGACATGAATAATGCCTGTATTTTTTGAATATTTAAGAGCGTCACATGTTATAATTCCGCCAAATTTGATGTTTAAACGTACATCAGCAATGATATGGAGAAGCACTGCTGCACAGGGAACCGTTGGCCTAGTTTCAGTGTTTGTAAGTAGGCCACTGAAACATCCCAGCCTGACAGTCCTAGATCAGCTCAGCGCTTGAAGAAACTGCTCTGCTTCCAGCAGTGATCACATCTCAGCACTTGACGCGCGGAGGCTGGCTTGGTTTGAACACTCCACGATGTCTCGACTATTCTATCACCCCCCTGCACGTCCATATACACTATTCACGCGGTGATCTGAGAAATTCGTGATTGCATCTGCTGTATCTGGTAGGAAACTGTAAGCTCAAAGGATAAAATGTGTTTTCAATAAACTTAATGGAGGTAAATGCAGCACTGGAAGATGGGAATGAAGAGCTTAAAGACTCACCTTATGGAGGGAAAAGGTCCGAACGCAGAAAGTGGCAAGCTCCATCGTGTCCAGTAGCGTGAGCTGGATCATCCCGTATGTGTCTGTGCCGCGACTCGGCCAGTACTGATCACACTTTATCTGTAAGGAAAAGTGAAGTTGCCTCTTCTTTTAACCTTTTTCGTTTCAATCAACAGTCTTGTGCGATTTGATCCAATCTTTCAAACACCCATTCCATGAAATTATAAACTACACCGGAGACAGTGTAACAATACTCCAGATGATAAAAACTGTGGATTTGGGTCAGTGGATGAGGGCTTGGTTTCACTCTTACCCGTGACTTCTCCTCCAGGCGTGTCATCATAACGACAGAGGCAGTCCGCTGTTCCCACACCATCCTCCAGAAATCCCCGAAAGTCTCTGCCAGTGGCCCCTGGGTAGCGATGTAGGCATTCTGTTTCCTGTAACCATCAATGTAGTTGGCGTTGATGTAGTCGCTTCCCAGGATGCCTGAAAAAGAGACACTTGTGAGGCTCTCGCTAAACTGCAATCTGCATAAGTGACACGATGAATTAAGCTCCGTGTGTGACATCAACCAATCTAACGAAACGGTTGTTTCTGGCAGCCGTGAATTCCACGAGACGGCAACAAACAAACAGGAATTTGTCGGTGCAAATTCATGAGCTCCAGATCAAATCCATTCTACCCCTTCTTGTTCTGTAGGAGTGCTGGCTGCACTTGAATACACTCACGCTGTTTGTCAGTTTCATGCTGCTGCACACAGCGAGTCTTAGGCACAGTTTGCATTTTCAGATTTCATCAATCTCGCAGCCCAGCCACTCTGTTCACTGCCCATATTCAAACATCTTCAGACTCTCTCGCTGAGATTAAGTTCACTTGTGAACCCTCACCTTCTATGGGAGCCAGGATGACTCTGGTGTGGTCGTACGCGATGACGTTGGCGTAGCGGTTCTTGGTCTTGTTAACCTCCAGGTTGGATTGCTCCCAGGTAAACTGTTGACTGGGGTCGATAGACTGCAAAGATGCAGCAAATGCACAGATTAATAACCAGCGTTGGCACGTCAAGCGCTGCATTGTAAAGATAATGGACAGAGAGTGCTCTGCAGTGTAGACTAGTCGTAGCAATAAATTGCATGACTGAATAAATCATGAAGATATAATCAGCATAGAGATAAACTGTTAATGACATTTGCTTTATGAGACAAAGGCTTAACATCACCGGGCAATAAGGAAGTTATTTATTTATGCACATGGAATGATGATTTATTACCCACCTCGTACTCTTGGGAGAGCCTCAAGTTGTCGTTTGCTTTCAGCAGCTCTATGTGCTCAGCCAGCTCACTGATGGGGATGGGAGGGTGGCTCATCATTCCTGCAGTACCACAGGGGTCAGAGAAGCACCGGGTCAAAGGTGATGCAAACTTCAGCTACATATAGCACATGCAAAGATGTGAAGATAAATATACAACCAGATAACACACCACACTTCGTTAAGAAGCAATCCAAAAGCAGAAAATCAATTGTAATCCATGTGTAAGGACACAGAGAGGTGAGTCTGCTCGGTTTGTAAATTGTTTTTCTTTGATAAATTGCTGTCTCTGTGATCAGAGGAGCAGGGACTCAGAGTAAACAAACACACAAGAAACTAATTAAGCGCACACATACATAAGGGACGCTACCTACGTCTCCGTCAGTAATTTCTTTTCACTGCTGGAGTGAGGAAATGGAAGCTACGGCAATTCATCCTCCATTTAGAAGGCGGTTGGTTGCAACAATGATTCAAGGTAATGTCTCCAATTAAGTAAAAAAAAAATAGAAAAAATAATGTATATATGATACTGAAGCTCAGGAGCGTTGAAGGTTTCTCAAATTGAAATGCACATTGACACATGATAAAAAGCATTCAAGTCCTTCTTCTTCTGTGCTCATTAAATGCGTGTTCTCATTATTTTCCTCTACCTAAAGTATGTACAGGTGATCATGAGAAAACATTCCTGTCACGACCAATATGACCTCAGACAGCATCAGTTGTTTTTTTTGTTTGTTTTGTTTTTTTGAAACAAATTTCATCGGTGCTGAGCATCTCTCCAGGGAGAAGAAGTGGGCGAGGAGGGAGTTTCAAGGTTGCTGCCACAGAAGAGGAGAAAACTTCTGATGATGAAAGAGAGAAGCTCAGGTGCTCTCGTCTGTGGGGGTTTCTTTGCTTCCCAACAACACATAAAAATAGAATACTTGAGGCCTTAGGCTATTGATTAAATAAAAAATCTGTCTCATTTGACCTTTTGTTTTATGGCGGGTAACTTTTCTCCATGGTGACACATCCTTCCAGCTTATCAGTGGAGATGCTGCTGTATGAGCAGACTGGAACTGTGAACCTAACAGTGTTCGAGTTCCTTCAGTTTTACTTGGATGTTAGCTGAATAGAAGAAACAAAAGCGAAGCATCACTGGCTCACGGGCCACGACCGGAGCAGCCCTGTTGTTACGTCTCACTCAGTGAGGGGGCGGAAAGCAGCTAAATCCACGTGACTACTGTATCCTTACCTAATCTGTAAAAATGATGACTGTTAACCCGCAACACATATTTAGATGAAGCTTTTTGAGCTCCAAACATCCAAGAGTGTTAAAGCACATTTCTGCCTGCTATCTGCAGCCTGGCATGTGGGATGTGGGCGAGCAGAGATGATGAGATGTTGTCACACCGTTATGACTCAGACGTGACTAAGCACTGACTGTACTACCTGGGCAGCAGCCATTTTGATCTCAGAAACGACTGGAAGCTGCAAGGTGCGTGCCAGCGTGGTTGATGGGGGGGGAGAACTTTTTACAGTCTAGTCTGCATAATTCTGCCAAGGATAAAATTAGTTGCATGAATATTTTATTTCAAAATGAAATGAGCTCTTGGAAGAACGCTTTATCATAGACGTACAAGGTGTGTGTATGTGTGTGTGTCTGCATATTTTGGGTACGTGCTTCGTACCAGGAGTCTGGAAATTGATGCGTCTCATCTCTACGGGGTCTGTCGGGTGATGAGCCATCATCTCTGCGTTGTTCAGAAGACTCTTGGTTCCAGGTTCAGAGTCTTTCCGCTTGCTGGCCAGACAAAAAAAAAAAAAAAAAAAGCAACTGTCAATATGCAGAGACAGACACCTAGATCCAGTAATTACAGTTTTTTTGGCCACTTGAATAGAGTAAATAGTGCATTGGCTGACATGGTGCTTCATAGGTTTTAAAAGATTCTCTTTACAGCATTTGGTATTGTGTATTTGTCGTGGGTTCAAACGAACAAAGAGTTTGATATCAGTTTAATCTTACCTGTCAGGTTTGCTGCTTCCCGCGAAACAAGGGGAAGGAAACAGACAGATTGTTAGAGAGGAAAATCAATATTATGCATTAGTATTCAAAAGCTTGATAGCTTGCAGCAGACATCAGAGGCCTACAGCAGGGTCAGACTTCTTTGATGGCTGTCTGGGGGCAGAACAAACTTCTAAAGAGGAACAAATTAGGTGGATTTTCAGCAGCTGTGGAAGAAAAGCTGAACATTAAACATTTCTGGTATGAGAATTATCAGCATGAGCCACAACCAGAAAGTAGGCACAGCGCTAAAAAATGTGGGTTTCATGTTGCTGCATTGTGTAAAACACCAGTGAGCCAGTGTTGAGCATTTTTGAATCAATCCCACATAAACTCCTGCTGTAAACATGCACAGCAAAGGTTTATATGTTTCAATTCACTCTTGGCAACATTCACTAACAAAGACATTATTTATAATTGCTGTTTGCAGAAAACAGCAGATCTGCTGTTGGGACAATGTTTAATGTGCAACAGTAAATAGCCTAAGACATTTGCACCGAGACATTTTTAAAAAAAAAATTTCTGTGGAAATTCAATGGCACAGTCAGGGAGGCTAACATGCACTGAAACACTGGTGCTTCTCAAAGAAGATGGTGACCATTCATCCATCCATCCATTTTCCATACCCGCTGAATCCAATGACTGGGTCACGGGGGAAGACGGTGACATTATGAAAAATGTAGAATAAAGACAGTCTTCTTCTCTTATTCTCTAAGAATCAAAGCTACTTTGGCATTTACTTGGCATGATCAACAGTATGAGTCATGGCTGTTGCTGTGAACTTGACATTTGCTTTTTTTATGAAGTTCATCGCACTTACTTTTTGTAAAGGAGGATCGCAATAACAATGCAGATGATGAAGACGACAGCGAGGACAGGTCCCACCACCCAGATCAGACCATCGCCCGCATCAAAAGGCTGTGGATCTGAATCCGGTGCGATCACTGGGTCGGTGTAAGGGCTGGCCACGTACATCTTCTGTAGACAAACATTACAGGAATGCGGTGAGGAGAACTTCATAAAGAACTGAATGCAATTTTGTTTTTGCCAATATAACACGGTGATTGTAATGTCATCATTTTTCTTTCGTCTCATGCAAAAAATATCATGGACACCTTAAAAGTGACTGCAATAGTTCTGCAGGGAATGAACCGCTTGAATCACTGCAGATGTGTTGCAATGGACTGAATTAGACTATAACTGTGACCAGAAAGATTTTATGTGATTATACTGCATCATATGAAGGATGTAGACCACTACTGACACAGAACCACTGCTTTTAAAAAAAAAATTACTCTAAAGTACTTTGAAAAAGGAAACATCTTTTTCATTGCCATGAAAGGTAGACTCAATCTTCACTGGCAGTGGCAATAAAAGTATACGAGGGTTATTGGAATTGCTTACAACACTTTGACTGACAGGAATTACATTGTTTTAGCAGCTCGGCCATATTGATCGCAATGTATAGTGACAACCTGCAGGACATGAATCGCAGGCAGCACAGAACGAGGGAGAGCTTGCACACAAGGAAAGAAACGAGATGAACCAGAGTGCCTTTCGTACCCCTGTTGTGGAGTTCAGCTCAGCCAGGATGAAGAAGACGTACTCCTGCCCGGGCTCCAGAGCTCGGTTTTCAAAGCCCCCGTATTCCAGCTGGTCCCCCAGGGTGAAGAAGGCTGGCAGGGTGGCAGGTGTGAAACGGGCGGTGATATAAGCTCGCCTTAGGTCCACCTGCTTCTGCTGCCGAGAATCCCTCTGCCTTTGACTGATGTCTTTTAACAGCTAAACAAATGGTGAAGACATTGACAAGAAAAATGAGACATTTTGAATCTGTGACTAATATTTCAGCACTGATGTTTAATTAAAAACGGTCGGTGTTGCCAGGAGTTCTTGGATTCCTGGATTGTGTCTGTTTATGTGTGTTTTCTTGCTTGCAAGCTCAGAAATCAGTAGGTGGTGTCATTGTTGTGCTTCTCACCTCCTCCAGGTCCATTTCGTCTGGACTCTTGAGGTGTTTGATGACGCCACGGCCTCTCCGCAGCGGAACCACAACAACATACACATTTCTGTCGAGGTCAGAGATGAAAAACAGCCTCACTATGACTTGAGTGAAGGAAGTCAGATGACTGAAATCATCATCATATCTGTCTATGAAACAACAACTGATTCAAGGTCTGTGCCGGCATTTGAACTCATAATATTTTTCAGCCTTACTTGACAGGAGTTCGAGTTTCCAGCGACGGCAAGATTATGGTGACGGTGGTTTCTGTTTCACGCGTGTGGTCAATCTCAGGGCGGCGGATGGTGATTGGGGGGGATGTCTTGGCGGTGATGCGGTGGCGAAGGCCTCCCATGTTGCCTTCAGGAGCAGTGATTTTAAAGTCATAGCTGGTGTCAGGCTTAAGGTTTGTGATAACTGCCTTTCTCAGACGAGCATCCACCTCCATCTTTTCACGGTTGTACTCCACCTGCAAAGGCAGGGCAGGTTAGAGCAATAAAGTAAAAGGCACGAATATTCCTTTTTTTAGAATTCACTGTTGATATTTGATAGCAGTTTAACTTTAAGTTTGATCAAATCAACTTTTCCTTACTAATTGGGAACCTTATTTAGAGAGTTTTCTTGCTTTCAAGCAAAGAAATTAGTAGGTGGTGTTATTGTTGTGCTTCTCACCTCCTCCAGGTCCATTTCATCTGGACTCTTGAGGTGTTTTTTTGTTTTTTTTTAAAAGCTGATATTTTGTCGCAGTTCAATTATAAGTTCAATCAAATCAGTTTTTCTTTTGGATCAATTGGAAACCTTATTTAAAGGTTCTATATGAGAAAGAAAAAAAAACATGAAGATGGGATCTTACTTGCATAGAACTGATACAAATCTTGTGTTTGCACTGTAAATGTAAAACTTATGCTTAAAACCAGCTAACTTCTCTTAGGTTAAAGATGGAGAAAACGCTAACCTGGGTTTAACCAACTCTTACATGTCTGCCTCTGAAGATCTTTGTGGTCAAATCCATACAAAACTGAAAAATATATATTTATACATATAAAAAAAACCAAATTCCCTAAGCTAAACTACTTTTTTTGAACTAGTTGCCATGCAACCAGCAGAAATTGCAGGAAGTTACTAGACTCATCCACAAAATAGCATGGTTGATGACACCCTCAGTAAAGCTCTTTTTCTAGATCATATAAGAGAGATGCAACGTGAACAACAAAATTGCTGGAAGATAGACTTTGTAAGATATAGTTTGTGCTCATCTTGATGAAAATTCTCCAGCATGTCCTACGTGAAACAGTAGGTGTGATATTTCAACTGAGTTTATACATCTAAAAAGGCCAACATTTTTTACAGAAGCAGATAGTAAAATCTTAAGCCCAACATGTTGTGTCACATTTTGTGTTACTGTCTTCTAATGGCATGCACTGCACATGCACCAGGCGAAGACATACAGTAAAGCGATAGGAGTTGCTGGTCTCCGGAAACTCCCAGGTGAGAAGGACACTGGTCTTAGTGGCCAGATTCACTGAAAAATTCCGTGGCACGTCTAATATGTAAACAGAGAAACAAACAGAACAAAACAGACACACAAACAAACAAAACAAAAAACAAAAGTTACTTGTAATAAAAGTATTTCATACAAATCATTGAATCTCCTCCTTCCTACGTGGAGACCTGCAAAAGTGGAGAAATGTGTGGTGTGTTACTCTGGGAAAAATGCATGACAGTTAGAGAGGATGGGACCGTGATGAGGAAAGTGGATGGCAACGGTAGTTAAGTACAAGTAACAGACAGATCGGCTGCAGGACTGTGACATGCCACGTTATTATAAGAGTGTAAGTTTGTGTTTGTTCTACTCAAAATTCAGCATGTCAGCGAAGGCTTTGGAAAAGGTGGCAGTGAAGGTCTATCAAATAAATAAAAAAATGAAAAACCTTACCTTCACATAAAGAACCCAGCGCCAGCTTTCACTTCAAAAAAAAAGACTGAACACTTACCTTCTTCAGTAGACACTGTGCATCCCAGGCTTTGATTGACTTTTACCTGAGGGTTTGTGATAAGCAGTGCTCTTGAAGCAAACATCCATTAACACTCAGCCTGCTTCCACAGGTGGTGAAGGGGAGGTGATGAAGGTATAAGTGAGTGAGTGAATGAGATTTAGGGAGGTAGCTGTGGTCCTTTGGACTCTGCAGTTTCCGGTCTCGCCGAGGTACTCAGGTGAAAGGCTGACCTGTAAGAGCTGGCCCAGACTTCATTTAGTTTAGTGTTTCAGGGTGAACTCCACAAAAAAGGGGAGATGTGAAGTTGAACCAGTGCTTAGAAGTTGAAAGACGTTCCCCAGGCCTGAGGCCAGGCCTACCTGTTTCAAAGGCCAAAGTGAGGCACACCAGAGGAGGGCTGATGGGGCCTGGCCCTGCCTTGTTGTGGGCTCTGAGCTGCACCTCGTAGGCTGAGCTGTGATTGAGACCCAGGATGGTGTAGCTGGACTCACTTCCTGGCAGTGTGATCAGCCAAGGAGAAGGAGTTAGACCTGGTGAGGTAGACGGGCCTGGGTCAGCGGAGGGTTTGGGGGTTGCTGCTTTTTTGTAAGCTACAGTGTACTCTGTAATGACACCATTGCTCTCATCTGGGGCAGGGGGCAGCCAGGAGAAGTGCAGGGAGCAGCAGGTGGCGTTAATAAATTCAATTATTTTCGGATATCCCGTGGGTGGAATCATGGGGATGGTTATTTCCTGCTGCGTTGCATCCCCGTAGCCAGCTTGGCTTTTTGCAGAGAGGGTAAAGATGTAGGAAGACCCTGGAGAGAGGCTTCCCACGGTGAAGTTTCTCTCGCGAGGTGCGAAATCCACTGTGGAGTTTAAAGAAGTGTTCGTCGGGCCATATTGCAGGCGGTAGCCCTGAATTTCCACAAGGTTCCCCTGGTTACCAGAACCCGCCTCAGAGCAGTCCAGTGGGGGGGACCATCTCACTACCACCGATGAACCTGATCCAGGACGAACCCAAAGGGAGGGCGGACCGGGCACTGCAGACAAGACAGGCAGCAGAATATGAGCAGCACTACACACTATAAAGCCATATCTGACTTAAACCATGTAGAAGGAATAAGAACTGATCTGGTTGTTTATTTACAGCTGTCCTCAGGTTCAGTCTGCTGTGAGATATACTCTTGATGTTACTGCATCTAGAGTGCTGTATATCTGACACGTGCTTACCAATCCCTTTGGTCTGCACCAGCTTGGCTTTGCTGTGTGCTCCGTCCCCTTTGGTGGTGTAAGCTGCCACTGAGACAGAGTACAAAGTCTCTGCTTTCAGTCCTCCCAAAATCAGCTCCTGTGGGAGAAAAGATGCATGGGGCACCATCAACAAATCTATCTGACCACTCATCGTTAAAAATTAAGCATCAGTATAACATTTTTAAGTAACACATTGAAGATTGATGAATCTGTGTGAGGACTGTAATGCATTGGCAGCTTGCTGTTGTGTGTATTAATGGGGAGTTAATTCATAATGGGAAGAAGATGGGTAGCCTGCACTCACATACTGAGTGGAATCATCCTCCTCCATCTTGTTGGACAGACGAAACACAAACCGTAGGCACCCGAGACAGATGTGAGTAGGAGTGAGTCAAAGGACCAAATAAAAAAGGGAAAATGTTTACGGGCAAAACAACCGAGCACCATTTAATCCTTTAAATATGGAGTTACAATGTCACCTGAAACTCATCCAATAAAAGGTCTTTGATGCGGGGTAGGGTGCGTGATTCACCACTCTGTGCTCGGCTGAAGTGCACCTGGTATCCACGGATCTGTCCTTGGCGTAACCGAGGCAACACAGAGCGCCACGTGACTCGGAGTGCCGAGGAGTTGAGCGGCTGGACGTCCACCTGACGAGGGGCTGCGCCAGGAACTAAGAACACAAGAACCCCCCACACGCACACAGATGCAGAATTAATTAAGGGGCAAATAAATAATAAAATGTAGGTGTTACCTAAGACAAATATTCATACCATCCTCATCCGTTCTGCAGAGCACAGCTGGGCTCGTGGGTCTGGTCCCCTCTGCAGTGGTGGGTGCCATGGTGATGTTGTACCAGCTCCACTTCTCCAGCCCATCTAACATAGTCTGCCCCTGCTGGGCTGGGGTAAGAAGCCTTTTCACCTCCAGGCCCTGATCTCCGCCTCCCGCCCCATAAACTCGCTGGTATTTCACCTCATAACTTCCCGATTCACCGTTCTGATCCGCCATTGGAGGTGGCCTCCAACTTATTCTCAGCGAGGTGGAGCTGACACTCTCGCAGGACACACCCTCTGGTGCAGCTGAGGGCTCTGATTGGACAAGGGGCAAGCAGGGCAGTTGGCAAAGAATTTAGGAAAGACCCAAAAGAATAAAAGGTGAAAAAGCAAGAGAGAGGGAAATTGCAAGTAAAAAGGATGGAAAATTAGGATAAGAAAGGAAACAACAAAAAACTAAGGTAAACTGAACTGAAAAGACAAAGCTGGGGCAAAAAAAAAAAAAAGAAAAAGAAAAAAAAAGGGGGGAACAACTGCATAATGCAAAGACATGGCATTAGCCTCAGAGGGTAATGAAATGAACCAGAGACAAGAGCACTGACCCTTAGAGGGTAACGCAATTACACGCAAAGAGAATATGTGCTTGATAGCCAGTGGGTATACATTATTTTCTTGCTGTACGTTGTGGCATGAAAGCATCCAGATCCATGAGTGAAACAAAGTTCAAGTCTGTCTTCCCTCTAAAGGAGGGATGCAAAGCTCACCACACAGGAGCAGAGACAAATATATACATTTCACAACACCAGCCCTCGTGGCGCATAATCCTCAAGTCCTCGGGATAATAGAGTGGTGTGAGACTTTCCTCTGGTGACAAGGAGAAGGTTTTGAGCTTCACAGCACGGAGATAAAACAAACTAAAAAAGATCTCACACAGCGCCAAAAGGATTTAAGAGCAGATAAAGGAAAAAAAAAGAACAGAAAGGCACTGAGACGGAAAGAGAAAGTCAGGCTAGAATGAAGAACCGAATCAGGAGACTTCGATATAAACAAATACCAGCAGAGAAACATGCAGAGAAAAAAAGAAATCACACACCTTCACCACCACTGATTTCCAAGCCACAGTATCACTCACCTTATACAATGTCATTTAGGTTGCACTCATAAAAAGCCAAACATGACCGAGGAGCCTGGACTTGCATTTGGACTCTTGGAGTGTATGGTGTGTGTGTGTGTGTGTGTGGGAGAGCAATAGTCATACTTGACAGGTTCAAGTATCTATTCACTCAGCCATACAGCCACTGTTCTGTTGGCCTCAGGGGACAATCCTGATGTGCACCAAAGCTTGGCGATAACAAAGCGCACATAACCTCGCCGGGAAATGAATTCTGCTGCATAAAATAGTCTTGCTTATCTTGTGGAACCCCCCAACCTCTTCCCACCTCCTCTGGTATACAACGCTGATCTCCTTTTTTATTTTATTTTATCTTCTGGGGGGTGGAGGAGTAGTAAAAAGTCAAGATGGATGTGGTCTGAGTGACTCTAAATACAAGAGAAAAACTTACCATTTTTTGAGGCGCCACATCCTGCAGGACCGTCTCCTGATTGCAACTACTTTGTTTAATCTCTTCCTCATGCCATATTCCCCACTATCTCTCTTTCACTTCTTGATCGCAGCTTTGACAAAGCAGAACTAGTGGCACTTATTTAACTCTAATAGTTTATCATTGTTTTTGCAAGAAAAAAAAATAAAGCGAAAAAGACATAGGGGAACTATAAAACAGACTGGGCGGCACTCACCTGTCAACAAAAGAGGCCGACCGTCATCCTTTAATGCTCCACTCTGCTGGCTAAAAGCCAGCAAGTGGCAGGCAGTTTCACCATTTCAAAGACATTAGATACCAATAAAGTGGAGAAAGTGAAAAAGAAGGTGAAGAGAAGGAGGAGTGAAACATTAATCGGTGCTCCATCTCCATCTGTCACGATGTTTTGGCTGTCGGAGAAAAAGAGAGGCTGAATGTCGGAAGAAAGGCACAATCAAGAGCAGACGGATGGACGGGAGGAAGGGTTGGACTGATGGGTTTAAAGATGAAAGCGCGTGGAGAGATCCGAAGATGGTTCCCGATTTTAACTGCTGCAGGATCATTTGTGTGTTTGTGTTCAGAGGACAGAAGAGTCACAAAATGTTTTCTACACAACAGTGAAATAATATCACAATTAAAATGGGTGGCATATAGGTGTGGGTGTGCCGGCAGAGTGTGTGAGCCCGGCTGAACTGAGACGTACTGGCTTGTGACGTCCTCTGCACCAGCTCATTAGTGAAAGCTCCGATGCCTTTGTTTGAGATGGCGGCCAGGGAGAATGAGTATTCTGTGTTAGCTTTCAGACCCTCCACAGTGTATGAGTTCCTTGGCCCAAAGGTCAGCTTCTCCTGCGAGATAGAAGGGAGAGGAGCGCAGGACAGAGAGGTGAGGCGACACGAGAGCGGGCGGGGTGTGACGGGTCAAAAGTTAACTGCTAAAGAAGAACTCAAGAAAGGGAGATGAGACTGTCACCACAATACACAGAGGTGCTGGACACTGGGGTTAATCTGAATTTTCCTCTTTTATCCCTCCAATTATACCTCTGCCATGCTAAGAAATCCACTCAGCTGAACAAACAAAGAGGGCTTACCAAACTGCCAAACTTGACGGGCTTGTAGAGCAGCTCATAGTTGACTATTTTCTCCTTGGTGTAGGCAGGCTCCCAGGTCAGCTCAATGCTGGTGTCCGTCACCTTACCAACTTTAAATTTGCCCGGCTGGCCCGGTACTGAAGAGGACGGGCAAACAGCAGTCAGTCAGGACATCTGACGTCTCAATATACACTAGTATTTTCCGCTGAGTTGTACATTTTTTGTCTTAAAGACTAAGCTTCTGAAAAGATTTTGTATAATTGAAGTACTTCATGCAAATCAGGTAACTGCACATCTAATTCCCTTCAATTGATCTTTTTTTTTTGCAGGCTTCCTATTTAAGTTTACCACTCCTTTTTATGGTACCAAACATAGTAAATCTAGAGCATAAATTAAAGTGCAATTTGCAGGTTGGTTTCATTCACAAACTGTACAAAAATACTTTGCAGTAATGCGTTTTTTTTTAAATGATTTTTTTCATGCAGTGTCTTTTATGAGAGAAATTGAAAAGGTAGGTAATCTAAGCAGTGCTTGTAAAAGAAAAAAAAACATTTTTCCTCAGCAGAGCAACATGTTGCATAATATGAAGAAGCAGCTTTGTGTCGCTCAGTAAGGTACAGGTGATAGGGAGTTTTAATCTTTGTGATAAAATCAGTTGTCTGTGATTTTTATTTGAATATAATATTAGTTTGGGCTACAGAAACTTCAGCTCCCAGATCTCCAGACTCAGTGGCGCTAGCTTTCCTTCCTGGATACAGATTTGCAGGCGAAGAGATGGTAACGCCAAATGAATTGTTATGTACTGCTCATTTTGAAAGGGAATTGTGTACCTGGAGATTTGCTGGCGCCTCAGATGTGATGTGAAAGCCAGAACCATGTGAGATTGATGGCAGATAGCGGCTAACCTTCTGTGCGTACGAGATTGGGGGAATGGACGGTGATGGGGAGCTGAGACATCCCTCTCGACAGAAACTGGAAATGTGCACTGGCAAGGAAAGCCAGCTTTTCTGATTTAATTGGCTGTCTTTCATTTCTCTCTTGATTTCCCCTCCCTCTCGCTTTGCTGTGCAGTGTGTGACACGACTTAGGGCACCTCAGGCAACCCTTTTCACTTTAGGTACAGCTTTGTCTGTTTAATACCCCGTTATTAGAAGATCGCATCTAGCTTTGTTACGTAAAAATGTCAGAAGTTGTTAGTAACTCACCAGCTCACTGGTTCACCAGGTCTCACACCACTAATTCATTTCTCTATGACAACTATTATTTCTTCTCATCATAGTACCGTCCTGGTCTCTTGAGCTTGACAGGCTCATAATTATAGTGCTGTGGTCTGTCATGTGCTTGTGTATTAAAAGGTTTTAATATCTTTAGCATTGAAATAACGTGGTGGATCCAATGCTCTTATGGTTAAACTCATTTAAACTTAGCAGCGTTTCCTCATGGTACACAACTGCTGGGATACAAGATACAGTTTATAAAACACTTCTAAGCATCATCATAGTTCATTTATGAACATTTTAAAAAATTATTACATGTTCTTATGTTATAAATCAGTGGGATTACTAACCTGCAAGCTGCATTTTAATTTTAAAGGTAATCTTTATCGATATCATTACCATTAGAATAGGAGTGACACCGAAGAAATGCCACAGTAGATGAAAAAAAAGCATCAAACTAAATTTTGCTGTGTTATGGGATACTTTTCATTTCTGTGCTTAAAAATGTTAGATCTATGACAGACTCTTGGTGGAGGAGTACCTCAAGCTCCAGAGAAAATAAACCAGTAATACCATCACACTTTTGAAGCTGTCATCTGTTTCTGATCCTATAAAAGCAGCTGCTCCACAGCAGCTGTCACCTTGACACGAGCAGCAACGACGTATTTCAGCTGTTAATCCCTGTTTGCATTTTGTAAATCCCCACAGTTCTGCAAAAATGCACTCATGCCAAAGAAGTTATAGCTGGTGCATCATAAATGATGATGGCAGACTGATGAGGTCCCGACTTTTCTGGAATAATGATGATGCTGCATCCACACACTAACCTCCACGCAAGACTTTGACATGGACGGGGTCTGAGAAGGGTCCATCCCCTACAGAGGTGAAGGCGAGGACCTGGATGGTGTAGGTCTCTGAGGTCACAAGGTTCTGAATGGTAGTGATCACGCTGTCTTGGACATTATGGATCTGCCACTCATTAATAGGCCGGGACGGGTCCATAGTGTAGTAAACACGATAGCCTTTCACCTAGAATGGAGCAGAGAGTTACTGACAGGCGTCCCAACAAGGAGTAGAGCGGACTGTTCTTTTGTGCTCTGGGACCTGATTTGCTGGTGATCGGGGAGTGGGTTTTATCATTTTGTCTTCCACCTAATCCCACAGTAAACCCATGGTAATCCATAATACTATGTTTTAACACAACCAAAGTTTGGACAGCCGAGGTCATCGTGTGGTTTACTTCAGTCCAGATGGTACACAGGCCACCGTTCAGACGTAATCACAACGCTCTGCCGAAAGAATTTTAGTTATACAGTAGATTGGTCGGAGTTTTATATAATCCCTCTGCCATGCCATCCTCCTAAACCTTCAGCTCCCCCAACTTTTCTGTTGTTATTCTTTCATATATAATCCCCATATGCACTCAATTCATTCTTGTGCCTTTATGAACCTGCTGTGCAGTTAGATAGGCTTGAAAAAGAAATTAGGCCTTAATCGGGAGAGCTCTCAATTAACGATGGACAGTCCAATTATCCTTTCTTTCTTCAGAGAGAAGAGAAAGTAGCAAGGGAGTTAAAGGACAAAAGAAGCTCTCCTCAGACATGATTCCTGCAAATGAACCTGTACACTGTAATAAAGCTCCCGACTGGAGTTTAATGTATCTTTGTTGTTTTAACTTCATGTGGGACCGGTTGCAGTTTCAGGACAGCGTCAATGTAAAATGTGCAGATCAAAACATGTCCTCATGCTGTTTTATATGTTTATGACATAAGTTAGAAACTCAATGTGGGTGTGAAAGAGTTTTTTCTTTTTTTCCACAAAGTCTGGATGAAGTTGATGTAATAAATGAACTCTGTTGTCTAGTGCAAGAGGATAACAAAACCACTACATGATTAAAAAACAACATCAAAAAAACCCGAAAACAAAGAGCTGCATCTGTCCTCAGCTCACCTGTCCATTGGGCTCCTCTGGTTCCTCCCAACGTACCATCACGGTGTTTTCAGAAATAACATGTGCCTGGACGTTTCGTGGAGGGCTCGCGGGGGCTTGCTCTCCTGTGCGAGCCTCCACACGGGCAGACGGTGGTCCCTGGCCGATGCTGTTGAAGGCTGACACTCTGATTTCATACTCGGTGTTGGGGTACAGCCCACCGATGCTGTAGCGGGTGGTGGTGATGCTGTCCACTGTCTCGTACTTGCTGTCTGGCCCTTTGGCTCGGTACTGAATGATGTAGTAAGAGACGGGGTCAGGGTTCCCCGAGTCCCAGGTGATGGTAACACTTGTGGCTGTGGTTTCCGTGACGATGGGTGTACCAGGAGGCTTCGGTAAAGCTGGGGATTAGAAAGGCAGCAGATCAACAGGATTATAGAATTTAAGAGAAATTATTATGTTGTTTTTTCCATCCCAGTCTTTGTTTGAATCTTATATATCTAATAATTATGCAGTAACTATGCATATTTAATTAATACCTTCATTATATTATAGCAAGTTAGTGCTCTGTGCATTTTGTTTTCTTGTTTAATCTAACATTTATTATTGTTTAGCTTTTTTCTCTTTATATATTCACAGTCTACTAAAACTGAAGGGATGACTTACTAATTGCACTTAAACCCTCTAATCAAAATCAAATTTCTTATTGCTTTTGTATGTTGTGCAATTAACAACTCACAAGTAGCTTATTATGATGCAATCTGCACTTTTGTGGTGGCAGTAAGAATGCAGAAATGTCCACTGAGATTTAAGAGCAACATAACCTGCCTTCAAGACAACATCTTTTTCAGGAACGTCCATGCATTTTTCAGTAAGACAATTTAAAACCGCATACTGCAGACTTTACAAATGCATGGCTGAGGAAGAAGAGTCTTTGGATAGTGAACTGGGCTGCAGATCTGCCTCCTACAGAGAATGTGTGGAGAATTTTTAAATAAAAACGCAACGAGTGTTGTATTGACATCTCTGCAGGAACACCGAGACAAACACAACCTAAAAGCTTCATTGTTTTATATGCTGAATGCCAAAAGATCTTTTTGGCATTTTTAAAAGGAATGACAAATAGTGAAATGGTTATTTCATACTTTATTCAATGAAAGTCAACATTAAAGTAAGAATTGATGCATTTTCCAATTTTTTAAAATGGCATTTTCCAGGCCAATAAATTGTTTTTCCTAATTTGAAGTTGTAGGTATCCGAATGGAATGTAAAAGACTAGCTTCCTGCAAAACCCCATTATGTTAAATGTAATTAATTCTATATTAATTAATAAAATGCTTTCTCAGGCCTGTAGAGCTGACCAATCACGGCTTACTGAGTCTGTTTTCCAAGAAGCACAGAGACAAATGGAACACGTTTTAGGGAACTTATGTTTTTCTTTGAGATTTACCATTTCCATCCTCAGAATTTGGGATTTGAAAATATGTAGAGTATGAAAAAGGCGGAATCTTTGTGTATAGTGGCGCTTTTATCCTTTCATTAAGGTGCAGAAGTGAAAATAATCAAATGTCTGTACTGATAAGTGGCTTCCTTACTCTTGACTAAGACCTGAGCTGTGGCCTCAATGATACCGAGGCTACTCATGGCCACACATGTGTAGTTGGCAGACTCCCGAACACCATTGAGCTCTAGCACGTTCCGTCCAACAGGCATTTCATCCTCGGGGGTCAGGTCCTCGGTGCCCAGCATCCACTTGACGTATGGCATGGGTGAACCCACGGCCACGCAGGTGATGTTGACGCTTCCTCCCGGCATGATCTCATGGTTGGAGGGGAGGATAGAGAAGCGAGGGGGCACGCGGCGCACTGGGAAAGGAGGAGAGTTGGGGGAGAAAGGAAGGGGTGGGGGCGGATGTTAAAGGGGTTAGGTAGAGGAGGAGAAAAGTGGGGAAGGGAGTGAGGATAAGAAAAGGTGGAGAGAAGGAAGGGGGAAGAAGGAAAGGAGAATAAGAGAAAGAGAAAGAGAGAGAGAGCAAAGCAGAAAGCAGGAGAAAGATTGAGACAGAGAGTGAGGGCAGGAGAGATAAAAAGGAAGAAAAAGAAAGAGAAAGAGAGGAGAGGTAACAGGAAGGGGGAGAATGAACTTCAGGGTTTTTACAGAAAATTACAAAGGGATAATTCAAGTTTAGTCCCAATTACTTTATGGTACTGATGATTCCAACAAAAAAGACACAGATCTTGTGTTGAGCTCAACCATTCAGTGTGAGCTGTCTACTCAAAATAATATCGTGACAAACTCTTGAGTATCATTTCAACCAGGACATGACACCTATAGTCAGCTTCTCTGCTTATAAAACAGAACGACCAATTTAAGGAGGAAAAAAAACAGACTTCATGATTCAAGCTTTTTTTTTTCTTTTGACTGTAGTGATATTGTTACTGTTTTATTCCCCCTGCAAGGAATGACTAAGCAAGCTAAAGTTTCTCAGAGATTTTATAAAGAAACTTTACTTCATTGAGATTTCTGTGTCTTGAGGTGACTATGCAGAGGGAGTGTATGCATCTCGGGGGCCGATCAATAGGCCCTGCCTGCTATTTGTGTCCCCGTGTGAAGAACAAGCAAAGTGGCAAGTTATATCCAATACTGAATCTGTCAGAGCTCAGTAGACTACATATTAGGGGGAGATGCATCGAGAGACTGAACTCATAGGTCACTTGCATGCCTGGGCGACTCAAGAGGGATAAAATGGTGGAGAAACACAAAGAAGAGAACGGAGAACTGAGAGGGAGACAGAGAGAGGCGAGACAGGAGCAGAGACACTGGAGAGGCAGATAGAGGGATAGAAACTCAGTAAAAGTGGGGAAAGACAGAAGGACAGAGAAGGAGAAGAAGCTCTGCGTCTCTTCCAGACAATGACAGGCAATGTAGCAAAGGACAGCCACATTGTACAACAAGATACTGTACAATACAGAGGATTCATAACTGATACAGTGTGTAAGCAAATGAATTGGAAATGTGGACAGGAGTGGGTCAAGAGGTCCAAAAAGGTGTTGTGGCATTTACAGAGTGATCATTGGACACATTAAGTAAAGAACACCAAGACAACATGAAAGAGGCAAAACGGGAAAGTGCGAGCAAAAAGAGAGATATGTGAGGTAGTATGTGCATGTTTATAAGTTAATAAACTTATGTACATGTGTCTGTCGCTCCTACACATCAGGGTGCAGACAGAATGCAGAGGAAGAAGAGAAAAAGGGGCAGGAAAGGAGGGGAACAGACAAGGAAGTGAAGATAAAGAGAGGATTAGAAGAGGGTTGCGGGGGAAGGAGGGGAAAGGGGGAAGAAAAGAGGAGCGAGGAAGAAGAAAACACATGGATCTATTTAAAAACAAGGCTATATACCAGAGTCAGGCCCATTCAGAAAGTAGGCGCTTCAAAATTAAGAAACAAACAAACAACCAAACCAAAAAAAAAAAAAAAACTAGTAGAAATTAGATGCCGAAGGAACAGAGAGGAGGTGGGTACCCAGGGGTCACAACAAAGATAACGAGAAAAGTAGAAAGAAAGAAAAGATGGACAAACGTGTGTGGATGAAAGGAGAGAGTGAAAGGGAAGGCAAAGAGCAGAAACATTTCTGAAAAACTCAGTTCTAGGAAATTTACTGGATATGTGTACTAAGAACAAAACAGAGAAAAACAACAAATACCCACAAAAAAATAAGATCACATGAAAAAAGGAAAATCAAATAAATAAACAAACAAATAAATATGTGTAAATGTACTGCATAACCTCCACTCCTTAATGAGTTACATCAAAACATGGAATCTTCATGGGTCACATCCCCCTACTCAAAGAATCTAGGGACAATCGGATAGAAATGAACATTTTTCCATGATTTCAGCAGTTCAAATATCAACTGGTGCTATGATGTCACTATCAACTTATGGTTAGCAGATTAAATCCAGAGCATTTGGAATACTTGAAGGACAGAAAAAGTAGACTAAAAAAAAAAATACAAACAACCTAAAAATACCCAGAATGGGATACAGAAATTGAAGAGAAAAAAGAGACAAAGAGACAAAAAAACAGGTAGATCTGTTAGAAAACAGACATGATTGGGCAGGCATCTCCTCGTCACCGCATGCTGGAGACAGACAGGCAGGCAGGGCAACAGCTTCATGCTCAAGACAGACGCAGCAGGTGCAAAGCAGCATGGCAACATTTGTTATTTGCTTTAAAAAAAAATAGCAAAAAAAAAAATAAAACAACAGAAAAACAAAAACAAACACATTTTCAGCTTATTATGGATTAATTTAAGCGACAGGATGAAGGTGATGACAAAAGCGTTTATCTGAAACACGAAGTCAGCTTCTGAGGATTTCTGAAGTCGAGTCTGGTGACAAAAGATGAAGACTCTGCTGCAGAGACGCAGGTGAGTGCTTTAGAATAAAGTGAGCTTATAACAAGGGATAATCCCTCACATGCTCAAAGAGCCTCTAGCTTAAACTAAAATTGAGCTGGCTGCTTCATTTCCTTCATTTTTTATCAATGGTGCGTAAGCACTAGGACCTTCAATCTTTATTAGAAGAGCTATCATTAGCCCTGTCCTCTGCAGGGAGTCTGGAGGCTACAGGCTGAGAGGACCTCGGCACAGCCGTAAGGATTACCACTGTATCCGCGCATTGATATATAGCTGACATTTACTCAGCGCCATCCCGTCCGCCTCAAGGACAAAGCTTTCACCGGGCACTTTAATGAGATGAAACCAATTATTACCCCCTCAATATCGAAAAATGCGAATGGATGAAATCAATCTGAAATGTCAATCAACAGAGGTGTTTCAGAGTGTTTGGTGGAGATAATAAAAAATGATGAAAGCAGCTATGATAAACCATATTAAAATCAAGTGTTGGGACAGTATCCAGATCCTTGAAGTCAAATAATCACCTGAACACAACAAAAATAAAAATATTCTATCAGAAGTCAAGAACTGAGCTACACATTCATGTGTATACATGGTTTTAAATTAAATTGTATCTACAAATTGTTCCCAAAAAAGTCAGGAAATATCAGCTTGTTTTGAATTTGAATGGCAGCAGAACTTTTAAAAAAAATTGAATAAGAAAAGAGTGTAAAAGTCAAGTGAGACCAAGAAATAACTGGCTTGACAAATTCACAACTGACTGGGAGAGGTTGAGATGTTCAGAAATGAAGAGAAGCGGTGCAACAGAACGGGAAAAACTGTGTGGGAAAATGTTCTTCTCATAAAATGGTTACAAATTTGGCGATTTCATCATCTGTGGTATACAATACAGTCATTGACAGATTCAGAGAATCTGGAAAAATGTGGCATTTGAGTTGCTAGACAGCACTGTTTCCTCCAAAAAAAAAAAAAAAAAAGTGACAACTCTATTAGTGGAAATCCCTGCATGGACTCTGGAACACCCCGGAAAACCTTTAAATGAGGCAAATAAAAAACTCTCCTGTCAAATCAAAATTTAAAATTCTTTTGGGAAATCTCGGATGCGTCGTCCTCCGAGCTGCAGAGTCGAGGAACCATCTGCCTTATTTAAAGTGCACAGTTGAAAAGCCAGCATGCATGATGGTACGGGAGTGCCTTGAACATCTGTGAAGGCACCATTAATGCTAAACAATGCACTGTATACAGTGTGCTGCAACATATGCTGCTGTCCAGACGATGCCTTGTTCAGGAAAAGCCTTCAATATTTGAGAAGGAAAGAGTCTAACAGATTCCCTGTGGCTCTGCGGTAAAAGAGTCCTGCTTCAAAACTGGCTTGCCTGCAGTCCAGCCCTGTCGTGCGTTCAAATCATTACAAGAAAAAAAAAAGGCACGTGGAAGATGGTCAGAACATTTGACCAGCTGAACTCCTCCAGTACCCTGAAGCACTATTACACCGTGGTCCAGTGCAAGTCATATTTTAAATTCTTAAGCAACTACCCATCATAGTCGCTGTCATCTAAGTTTGAGGTTCAACTCAGCCCGATGGGTGATGCTTCTCTGGCAAAGCGAACACAAAAATAGCATGTACAAACTCGACTGCAAGTGCAACTTTCCCACTCAGTGCATCAACGGGAGCAGACGTGACAACATGGGAGCAGAAACACAGCAAAACAAAGGCGAAAAAAAAAAAGAGAAACAGCTGCAAGGCATGGAAAAACAGAAAGTTTAATAATATCACAATCCGAGCATATCAATAAACTTGGACACACATGTTGACGTGCCTCTGCAGACATGTCAGTCAGCAGACATGCAAGCGGTGCTCCTTTCTCTTTCTCTCGCACTCCTTCCATGCAAACATTGCCTCTTTTTAATCTTCCAATTCTTGGGTCTCCATGACAACAAGATCATACCATGCAGAAAAACATTGATCGGGGAGTGAAGGCAATACCAAGGGTTCTGCACACAAGGCCTCACAATGCAGTGAATGCACTCTGCTGCGTAGGCAGATCGCTTCTTCATGGCAGCAGCTTTGCTCTCCTCAGTTTGGATACAGCTTTTAATTGTTTCACTTCAAAGCTACTCCAGTACTTTTTCCCTTTTTTGTTTCCCTCTGTTTCAATGACTGACGCTTTCTGAAACAAAGGAGTAACAAAAGAAAAGAAAGAGCGCACCAACCTTCTCGAAGCTCTGAGGGATGGAAGGGGGTTGATGCGGAACACAATGACGTGAGGGGGTGGGGGGGGGAGAAGAGAGAACGAGGAAACACAGAGAGAATAAAAACGGCCAGCGCAAAGCCACTCGCTTCACTGCAGCACTCTCTCACCACGTACACACTCTTCTCTGATATCCCACGTTCACACAGAATCTGAACTTGTAAATCTGAACATTGGGTGTGGCCTTCGGTGCACCAGCCGGTGATACACCGGCACCCGCAGACAGAGGCTGGATTCGGCTAATAAACAGGGATTATGCGTGTGCACAACTGTGCCATCAAGCCAATTTCATTCCAATTATTAATCAGATCAAAATCAAAGCATCTTTATCTGCCTCTGGCAGAGAAACAACTTTAGCAGACAGATCAGTGACGCTTCCATGCGGTTAAACCGAGGTGAGTGCTCACTTTGATTCAACCATAGCGCGTGAGATCCCACCAGGGTTTAATGTGAACTTGTTAAAGGTGGTTGTGAGAAATACCAAACAAGGTCAACATATATTGTAGACAATGGATGGGTTAGTAATACTTGTTTAAGAACAGTCATGGAAAAAAGAGGTAGCTTCATAAATCCTACCTAGAGCAGCTTAACAGTAGTCATTTGAGTGCATTTGTCTGTGCGTGTGTGTTCAGGTCCTACCTCGCACATAAAGGTTTGCAGGAGAGGAGTAGCGCACGCCTTGGGAGTTGGTGGCCACACACTCGTACTTCCCTTGGTCTGTTTCCTCGCTGTTCTCTATCTGTAATGCTCCTGCAAGAGGACAAAAATAAGTGCATTTTGTTTTGTGTGTTTGTACCAAAAAAAAAAAAAAAAGTCCTCTCTCATTGTGATACCCGTCTGTGTCTGCTTTCTGGAGCAGTTTGACCCTTTCTGTTTTTTTGTTTTTTTTTACATCTTAGCTGTCATTTTCGCACATCACTGTCTGAACGGCTCATGCTCTCGTGTATCAGAGGTGTGCATTTTAAGAAAGAGTTGTACATTTTCTCCAGCACCCAACCGCTTCTCCCGTTCTCCTTTTCTGAAACAATGACATTTTCAGAGATGAAAGAGCCCTTGCAAAAAGTTTGCAAGTCAAGAAACAAGTGTCTTTTTTTAAAACTTGGCTGACAGTTGTGTACCTCTGTAGCAGCGAGTGGTTCCTGGAGTAGGCACTCCGCTGACATGAAGAAAGCCTTTTACTATCTTGGCAGTAAACTGGCAGCAGCTTTACCCCGAGGCGACGACCTGATGACGCTCTTTTGCTTTTTTGTTTCTTCATTTCTTATCCTCCTACCTGAAGCCTGCTGTGATAAACACTGTCTCACTGAACGTACCATAATTACACACACATACATCAGGTGTTCTTTTGTTACAAAGGGGGCTGTTTTCACTCCTATGCCTTTTTCTCTCCTAACATCTTCCTAACAATTTCTTTCCTTTTTTTAAATTTTTTTTTTTTTGGCTCTTTCAGTCTACTCGGTCACATTCATGTCACCGGAAACTGACTTTGACACGCAGCCTGAGGAGGAAGCACAAAATCCTGCATTACACTCAGCTGCATCACATGAAGTGGAAAACAGACACAATGCAAAATGTACATGACATACCCAGATTGTGCTGGAAGAGGCACGTAAAGTGCACGAGTGTGTTGACAAATGTGTGCGCAAGCACACATACATACACAAAAAGCAATTCTCCCCAATTTGCTCACCGAAATCTATTTTTAATATCAACTCCTCTGTGAGATGGATAAAAGGCATTTAGCTTGTAAGAGATACAGGGACATGCCGCTTGTAGTGAGCTTTACTTGCACACAGATTTAGTTTTTTAACTATGAATGCAGGGGCAAAAGAAAGTCTCAGATTCCGTTTTCGTCATAAGAATATCACTATGTGAAAAATTCAAACACAAATCCTGAATTAAAAAAAGTAGAAAAGCAGTATAAATAATCTTTGTATATCATATTGTTATTGCGCTAAACTACTGTCATGCAGAATGTTTTTAATCTATTATATTTTATCATTTTACAATAAATGTAGTCATTAATTCATGTGTATCTTTTTACTGTTAATCCTTTTAACTAACTCAGATGATAAAGCCAACTTCATTTTGTGATTTTTGGCACTATGTACAGTTTATACTGATCCCAGTGGACCATTATAGTTTCACTTGACTGTGGGTGTTTCAGATGTTTGGAGGTTTGTCTTTTGCTGATGCTTTAATGACACAGTCCCGCTCCTGTGTATAATTTCACTGGTGATCAATAAAAGCTGTAATGTTATTGGCTGAGGCTTGAAAAGTTAAACTTCTCACTTCGTATCACAGGAGAAGTATTTCCACTGGAAAGCAATGCAATTCTGTTATCTGAGTAATTTATTCTGGGAAACACAGAACCAATGAAAAACATATTTTTTTAAAATGCAATTCAGTTCTTAACATTTGAATGATTTATAACAGGGATTTTCTGCAGCAGTTGTGCACTTATATCTGCTGTACTGTTGTCTGAGAAGCAGCGGCTCTTCTCAGCTGCTCACCCCGGTGCATTTAAGGTTGGAGATGTTGGAAAAAACACTAAAAGTCAGAGAGCTTTCCAAACAACACAATTACAAAAAAAAACTCCTCCTTCCTCCAGGCTCCAAATCACATCGACGGTCCAATGACTTTTGCTCGGGTCACATACAGTGATTGAGCAGCGCTTTCAGGGCACTGTCACTTCCACAGGTGATTAACATTTTCTGTTTTTAATGTGAGAGAATTTAATTCACTGGTTTGTATCTTTGTCTAAAGAGAATATCAGGTAATTGTAAAGAGCTGCATTGCCGAATCATAAAGAGCTTTGCAGGGAACAGCTAATGTTAAAAAGATGTTATATAATTGCAGACTTTTTTTCTCATCACTTGCTATTATTAACAGATTGGAAAAAAAAAAGGATAGTACAAAACTGGGGACCTAGACAAACGGAGAAGGGTTTGAATGCAGACCATTCTCTGACTCCAAAGAGTAATGTGATTCTGTTACATAATTTAAGTTTATGTAAATGAGATGGGCTACATAAATTTCCAATATTTAAATCCACCAGAATCTATTAATGAATAATTTTGAGGTAAGAGTTTAGAGCCAAATTAATTTCCAAAGTAGACTATGGTAGTCCAGCAACTCCAGCATTTTGCAAACTTTTTGTTAAATGACTATTTTTTGAAAAAGGAGCGTGGTGACTTTAAAAAAGAACATAGGTGCTCCTGTTTCAAATCATCTGTATGGATTTAATGACTTCATTCTCAATATTATTTCTTTGAACTGGCTCAGCAGCAAGACTACTTTGCCTCAAAGGCATTTGGACTGATCACCTTGACAACAGCATCTGGAAATCAAAAATGAGTTTTAGAGTGCTGAATTAATATCCATCTGTGCATTTGTCTGTCTAAGTCTGATTAGACAAGCACCAACAGCGCTGGTCTTGGAAAAAAACTTAAATTTAAGACGACCGAAGAAGGAACGTGAAGGAGGTTTGTAAGCGAAGCAGCTAGACAGTGCAAACTTAAGATAATCAACAATTTAGCAAAAGCCTTTTTACTGCTTTGTTTTATTTATTTTGATTTGAAAGAAAAAAACCTGCTTGGCCTTTAGTATTGTGGTTATTTTTTTCTCTTAGCAAAAGTAGTACAGAACATCAATATATTTTATGGCTTTGTAATGAAATTCGCAATTTTAGCGTTGTGACAACACTAATGCACACAGACGAGCATTTCTGCATCTCTGAGTGCATTATGGACACTAGCAAAAGTCCACCATAAGAGCTGATGCAAACAAAATGGTTTTTAAAATTTATAAGAGAGAAAGTATAAACTTGTTACTCTCAGCTGGAGCGTGAGCTGTTTTGTGCATCTGAGAGCATTTGTTGACGCTGTCATCCATCCGCTCCACTCCTCTGCAGTTACATGAAAAGAAAACGGCTGGTGCACCCCTGCTTTTTTCTTCTCATTTTCCTTCTCTCATTTCCCCGTGGTACAGGGCAGAGTTAGGAAATAAACAGGAATAAATTATCCGTGCTACAAGGCAGAGCTCTCCTCCTGAAAATGGCACAGGCAGGGGGAGATGCAAGAAAAAGACGAGGCAGAGGAGAGGGGAGCTCAGACAGGTGGAGCTCTGAAAACTGCAACTCATCTGGCAGATGGAGGCAGCTCAAACGGCAAACTATTGGCGCATCTTTAAAATTTGCAAGTGAAATCTTTTATGCAAAGCATGCAATTATCATACATGGGGAAAAGACAGGTGTTTATCGTATATACGTTGCGGTCAGTAAGCACATAAATAAACAAGCAGTACAGACAGAAAGCTGGAAATGAACCAGTGTAAACAAAATCAGTCTGGGAAAGATGAGCAAAAGAGAAAGGAACAGGAAAAAAAAAAAACAGTTTGTTGGCGGGTCTGGAAGCTGAGGATAGACCAGAATGAGATGTGACTTAAGTAAATCGAGCTGCTGTGAAATCATGGAGGGTGTACAGTGACTGCTGCGCTGGGATTCAGCTAATCAGATGATCACCGATACCGCTAACCCGATACCGCTGCCAGAACATCTAGGTCAAAGAGCTCACCTGGGCTCCAGTCTCCCACCAAGAGAAATTAATCTGACTGGAAGCTGGACATCAACTGCAAACAATAGTGATAGATGGTTTCTCGTTTTGAGAGAAAACCTAATTAAACACATGAGCCAAATGCATCTGTTGAGGAAAATGATCCAATATCGCACATCTGTGTGTGACAAAAGGTTGTGAGAATACAAGATTATCTGCTCATTTGAAGGTGAAATTGGAGTAGAGTGATTTTAATCAGGTGGATAACAATTAGATGCAAGTGGGTGCTCTGTGTTATTTAAAGAACAGAGATCAAAGTCTAATCTTTACTAAATGTTTGTGGATATGTATCATGGCAGGGGCAAATTGCTTTAGGAGATTTTAAGAACCAAAAGCCATGGGTCCAAAGGCATAATTTGTGCTTTGGCCAGCGTTGTAATTTCTTGCTAATAATTCTCCTGAAGTCTGTTGGTGAGATTTCCTGCTGACTAACAGCCAGACAGACCAGCAACGGGGGCCAAAAACAAACCCCACAGACAGTATTGAAGGATGCGAGACTCAACAGTTTGCCACAGTGTGTGACCATTCTCATTACCATAACCTTTGATCACATGACGGTTCTTCACAAAGGCAATACATCCATTATCCAGTATTGAACTTCTGCATGCCATCTGTTGGGCCATGGGTCTAAGAAGGATGTTAAGAGCTTTAAACTTTCCGGTACTTAGCTGCAGTTTTCAGGGGTAGACAGATACCTTGTAATGGTTCTCCTAACGAACGATAGAAACTGGTATAGCAGATGGCTCGGAGAAATAAATGGATGCCTGGTTGAGGTATAATGATGTCAGAAAAGTTCAGCTTTACACTGCACCATATGCTTCTGTCCCTAGGAATTGATTAAGAGCGTGTGTGTGTGTGTGTGTGTGTGTGTGTGTAACTATCAGATGTGTTGGCACATTGTTCATCGGCTCTGGACAGTTACCTGCATGAGAAATCCCCCACAGATGATGGATACTTAAGGGCTATGAGATGCCTAAAAGTCTTCCCTTGTCAGATGTGAGTGCAATCGTTCACCATATCGTTTTTCATCTTGACCCATATGGGACATAAAATTATTTTTTCAAGCAAACATAGACAGAAAAGAGAGGACAGAGAGAAAGCCATGATGGTGGATCCCTGGCTGCCATCCACCGAGTCAGAGGCATTGCTCACAAGTGCCATCATTAAACGTCTTACCTTTAAAGTGCTGTTTCATCCATAACACATTTCAGAGCTATTTTGTGCCCGGCTCATGTGTAATTGATTTCCTTAAAGTCATTTCACTGCAGTGCTCGGTTCATTATGCAGTACATTTTGTTGTTCAGGTTTGTGGTGGTTTTGGTGATTTTAAATCCCATTAAAGCCTCAGATGAATCTCTCAGAGCCATTTATCTTGCTACTGTTTCATTGATGTGATATGTGGCCTAACAAAGTGTACCAGTGAATCACTGTTAATGCCTGTGTGACACTTTACAAAGGACTAACACAACTCAGGGGGCACCAGCGGAAACTCCTTAAGATAAATAGTATAAAATCTACAACTGTAAGTATTTGTTATTCTGTGTAATGATGACTGACGCTGAAAAGGAAAATAACAGGAGAAGGAAGTGGTTTAAGATCCATGACTGTGTTAGATACTGTAGCTTTGTTAATCATGAAGAACAATGAGAAATATCTAAATTAAGCGTTTACATCAAACAATAACAAACTAACTACGCAGCTTTTGCTCTTTCTAATGAACTAAAATCCATGTACCAGTGCTCTGAGATGTTTTTCTACCTGCATCCATGCAGCGGTAAAACAGTTTCCACATCCCACCCACAGCCACCTTGCCAACTGTTTGCACAGAGGTAATTACACGGTAGGTATTCTACAGTACATACATCACACTGGCAAGCATCCGTTCCTACACATAATGGCTATTGGAAGAGGATTACAGTTAAGATTAGGTTGAAGTCAGACCAACAAATGCATATGAAAAGTACAAATGTGCAAAAAAGCAAGTTAAAGGTGCAACATGCTCGCTGAGAAAACCGCTGACTGTTGCATCAGAACAGCAAAACCTCAGTCCAAGACAAATTAAGTCCAACACGATTACAGCTTTTAGATCTCTTAAAATCTAAGCAAATTTAGAAGAAGACTGACCCAGGTGTCTTTTTTTTTTTTTTTGGAGCTTTTAAACTGAAGAATGTAAATTAGATAATAGAGAGAAATCTGGAAGTCACAAATCTCCAAATTATGTGAATGGTGACACGGGGCTCGGGCCTGTAATTGACAAAGACTGCTAGTGATCATTGAAAGTCACTGGCTGACAACAAGGGAGATATTTGAGCTGGCAGGACGCTGGGGCGCCGAGAATTATAGATGAAGCAACAACAAAATGGTTTCGCCTCACCATCACTTTGCTTCCCCCTGAGGATGGCTGAGTGAGAATGGCTGTGAAAAGACATGTCTGCCTGCTCCACGAAACACTGCATCACTATGCAGAAGAGAACAAACAAAGCTGAATAAACTGTGTTTAGCACAGGATGTGTTTTCTTTGTATTCATCCTTTCATCTGTCAGTAGAAAAGGTCCCCCACTCCATTTCCTAGTGTCTCTGGCAAAAGAGTTGAACCTACATCTAAAAAAAAAACCCCACTGTGTTCACTGAATACAACTTCAGCTGTAGTGGGTCAAGCAAAGAATAAAATCCATTAAACAAGTGGATTTAGAAGTGAAGAAACATGATTTTCCATTGATTGAGCATTTAATTAAGTATCAACAAATTCAATATTTGCATTGCAGTTGTATAAGCTTTCAGCTTCTAACATGTGTACATTCTCTTTGATAACAAGCTGATGGGATTTTTTATTTTTTTCACATTCTTGATAAACAATGAAGAGATAAATTTGTCTGATGTCGTCCCATAATCTAGTCTCTTAAATATTAGAAAAAAAAGATGTGTTTTTTTCTGGCTTAAGGCTAACACATTTATCCTTTTAATGAAATTGGCTTTAAAAAGGTTTTACACTCCCAAAGGATGTGGATATACAGAGAACAGCTTGTAATCCCTCAATCATAATTAAAACACGATAATCACCAAATTTTGAGCAACTGGGATTTACCTGATCCCAAAGCTAAGCCTCAGATGCAGTGATTGTTCAGTTATTGGCAACTAAAACAGTCAGAAATAAAGCTAATATCTCTTACCTGATCGAAGCTGTTTGATGCGCCCCTGGCTGAGGCTGGGGTCAACGGGCAGGAAGTCCTTGAACCAGGAGATGTCTGGGTCGGGGATACCGCTGGCAGCGCATAGCATGGTGGCTGTCTTCGTCCGCTCCACCACCTTCAGCTGTGGACCCATGTCTATGCTGGGGAAGCCAAACGGCAGCTCATCCTCTGGAAGAAATAGAGACAAAGAGAGGACGTCAAACTGGAATCATGCAGCATTCAAAATATTTCGTAGGTCAAGAACTTTGATTTCTAAAGCTGAACCAGTGAAGTTAGTGTGACCTCCTGCAGCAGATGGCAGTCGCAGGGGGGTCACAGTTTGGAGAAACACGAGGGATTCTGATCAGGAGATGCACAAACCACGACAACCATGACTTGGAGTGAGTCATACTGTCTGAAATAACTCAAATCTCAGAAAATTCAAACCAATCCAAGCAAAATCCGTATTAGATCATTTTAAACCCTCACCACTTCTGAACCAGGCAGTTGTTCATGTCAGTTATTCAATCACAGCATGGTACACGTTAACGCGGCCTGCGTCACAAAACAGATCAAGTTTGTGCAACAATTTGATTCAAAAATGGCACCTTGAACAAAAAGAAAAAAAAATCCACCATGTTTTGAACACTTGAACCACTTTATGAGGTTTGAGCTGTTTTTCTGATGAAAATTCACTCCTCTCTGTTGCTCATTCTGAGCAGTCGATAGTTTGGGTTTGGGTAATCCCTCCCTGATTCTCCAAACTGAGCGCTGTGACCGCTCTCTATTGCAGACAAAGACACAAACATGAGGACTGCACACAATCACACTCTGAAAAAGGAAAGAGAGAGAAAAAAAACTAACACGCTAAACTCTGTGCACAACACTGGATCGAAATGTTAGAAAATTATTCGTAAGAAAATTTTACCCAAGATGAGGACTGGTATTACGAGGAGAGCATTAACTTTTGACACAAATCCAGTAATTTTATATCAGCTTTAGGAGAGGTACGCAGTCTCAGAGCGCTCTTGCTTGGGAGCGTACTCCTGCAGTTTTCCTAAAAACAAATAACTGCTTTATCTGCCTGCACTGAAACACAGTAAGCCTGCTCATGCATTCAGTTTTTACCCTCCATCATCTGTGGTGAAGCACAGGACATGCTCATACGCACAATAATGTGTGAGTCACTGTTCCTCCCTGCGACATCTGCAGACCCTTGAAAAGTAGAGATACTGGCGCAGGCTGCAGAGCCAGTATAGCCTTTGTGATCAAAGGCTCTGGCTTATTCCTACAGCTAGCTAGTCATTAGATGATATAGCAGGTGGGGAGAAACACGGCTCGGTTTTTGCGTGTGTTCGACAGGCTGCTTCTATAAACATACCGCCCAGTCAGCATGAGCTACTTAAGTGCCTCCACATGCTCAGATACACACAGATCCACAATGTTCATAGGAGCAGATTTAGTTTGGTGGCTGTGGTGGGGAAACCTAAGCTTTTAGAAGGTGTGGCTCCATGTTAGGTCTCGGTAATGATTCCTGTCTAATAACTATGCAGAGAGCTGTTCAGAAACAGCAACAACAATTAGAAGCTGGGATCAAGAGGAGGAGCAGGGCACTGGGGGTAATAAGGACTTGTTAGCAGTAATTGTTAAAATGTACCAATGATTAGAGGGGCCAATCTGGGATGCGTCTGGATGTGTCAGATTACGTTTGGGGGCAGCAGAGTAGTGTGTGCATACAAGTGTGTGTGTGTGTTGCCACGTGTATGCAAATGAGCATCCTCACAGATTTTGGCGATGTTTGGAATAATGTTGTGTAGCATATCCAGAGAAATACATAGAAAATGAAAATGCATATTCAGGAAAGCAGTTGCTTTGTGTCCCAAACATGCAAAAGCATACTCTGTGCAACTTCTCTGGCGAATGGGACAACGGATCTCGTGACAACGGTCCAGATGGCCAGACACATAATCAGCCCACCTGTTTCTTCCTCTCCTTGCCCTTTTAACCAGCTCGATTCTCTCTCACATGAGCACAGACACCTCCTTCATATCTGGAGAAAATGCTGCAACATTATAGCAATTACTAAGATTGTAATAAGTGTGGATGATAAATCAAACCCACTGGAATCTGCCTAATGCCAGAAACAACTAAAACTGCTTAAAAGAGACATATAAGGACCTTTTTTTTTATGAATTCCCTTTTCAATCATGTCTGTACTGCTCTGTGTGAAGCAGCTAGTTTTTAGGAGCAGAGACCATTAAATCCACTCCGTCTCCCCCCACTCCTTCCTCCTTTGAGATCATCGTCCCTGCTTTGTGCTACCCACTTCAGAGGTACAATAAATGCAGCGTGATGTGAAGTTCAAGGAAGATGAAAATGGGGAAGCTGGGTAATTCTACTCTGATCTGGATGTGTGATGTCAACGAACAGCACAAATCAGAATGGTTCACTGAAATCCGGGATTTCAGACCTAGACAACCCCAAACAAAGTGCTAGGGTTCTGTTATCTGAAATTCTTTGAGTTGGTAGTGACTTCAAAGACCAAAATAAATGGCCTCAGGCACAGAAAAAAAAAATTATTTTTTTTCCCTTTAAAGTATGCTTCCTCTAGTCCAGCGTAGCAGAAAAATTCTGTCGCCAAAAACTGTCCAAGATGCAGGCCATGGCCACATCAACCGTCTGTGTGTTTTTCCTCTGCTCAGCTCCTCCTCCGGCCCCCTGCTACCAAACCACACGACAGACAGGCACCATCTGCTCCAACACACTCTGCAATGGTGAAGAGAGGCTGAGTGGAGATGGGATCCATCGCCCACTTTCTCACTTACCAGTCATCAACAGAGGAGAGACCCCAGATAGGCACATCATGGTGCTGATGCTGTGAGGAGGAAGCTGAGAAGACACGCTGCAAAAGCCGTCAGGAAAATCAAAGCTCAGGGGAGAGCCTGGATGATGAGGATGTTCACTGAAGCGGTCAGGCAACATACCAACCTTCTGACAACAGAAAACAGAAACCAGATGGGAGGGGGTGGACCCCCTCCACTCCTCTCTCTACCATCCTAAAGTGATCAATGCTAATGATCCACCTGAATGGAGGACTGTGGTATGATCATTGATGAGACAGAGAGGAAGAGAAAGGAAGGAGAGGAGGGAGATCGATGGGCAGGTCAGTAGGCTAGCTCCCCTGAGGGGAGGAATATGATGGGTCTACATCTGCTTCTCTTTGCCCTCCTCTGGTCCCGCCCCTCTCCTGAGAGGGTTCAGATGGGCTTTTTATCACCCTGTCGGCAACTACTACATGAACTCCCTCGCTGTTAATTAGAATTGCCACTGAACTCGGGTTAGGGCATGAGCACTTGAGTGTGTGTGTGTGTGTGTGTGTGTGTGTGTGTACACACACACACACAACCAATGGAACTTGGTGTGTGTGTCACACACACCAAGTTCCATTGGTCATGTGTGTGTGTGTATGTCGTGTGTGTGTGTGTGTGTGTATGTACACACACATGGAACTTGGTACCAAGTTCCATTGGTCATGGTTTTAGATCTAGTTTTTGTTTTAGTTCTTCTACTCATGATTTCAGCTTTTCTATTCCTGCTTTCATACAAAATGTCCCAAAAAAAGGAGAAACAAAGAGATGTGAACAAATCTGATAAACTGACGTGATGTGGAAAAGTAGTTTTGTCTTGAAAGAAAACAAGAGAAATGGACCATTAATAATGTCTAGAGAGCAAGTGTTTTTCTTTTTTTGAAACACTTTTAAGCAAATCTTCAGAATTGTGAAGCTGGACGGATCAAAGCTTCCCACATTCTGTTATTTTACTCTTAATGAGCTGTTGAAGGCTGCATGCCTCCACCAAGGCTGAATAAAAAATTTGGAGATCCAGCTCAACATCAAAAGTTAACCACCTCTAAGTGGAAAGCCAGTAAAATGTATCTATTGTAACTATTTTGAAAATAATATCAACTTCAGTCATTTGATTTGTTTGTTCACAGCATATGTTTGAGCATACAGTCCAAAAATCATCAAAAGTGATGGCACTGGATCAAAAACTATGGATTTTTTTTTTTTTTGTCATGTATACTTTATAACTATTACCATTAAACTTGAACAATAACACATAAAATCTTGAAATGGATGTGTTCAAAAACTCAGTGAGCTTTTGAACTCAGTCAGAACATTCTGAATAGAGCTGATTTGATCTAAATAAATAAAATAATGGATTATTATAGTGGATTATCATTTAAGTATGCCTCATAAATCAGGACTGAAATGTTCACCTTGAGCAGAAGTTAAGTGAATCAAAGCGCATAATCCTGCTCTCTCTGTCACTGTTCCCTTTTAAGTACATGAATGCAAGACTTTCTCTTCAAATTGTGGCATTAATAATTTTACTTAAGAAAAGCACTTGGAGTAATTCTTCCAGCACTGTCTGCCAACTCCAGCATTCTCAAAGAAAAAGGATGAAAATAAAGCAACGCAACATCTAGCAGCAGCCCCCCCCAGATAACTAAATCCTTCCCTGTCGGAAGCACAAATAAACTTCTGAAAGACCCTGCAGGAAAGTGCCACATGGCCTGGCTTTATGTGGATGCAGCCGAAGCGCAGCTTCGTCCTGCAGGCTAAATCCTCACGCCTCCCTGCATGTGTGTGTACTGTAGCTCAGCTCCACTCATCAGCAGCACGGGCCTGTAGCTGTGACAGAGAACTGAGAAGAGACCATGTTTAGCACTTTTTGTCTAATCTGTATGCGTATCTGGACTAAAGAGGAAGAAATGACCACCGACAGACAGAGCAAACATTCCAGTTCCTTTGGCTTTTGACTGAAACATGGATCAAGAGAGTCCTGCCTCTCGGCCCGTGTGCAGGCTAAGAGAGAGAAGTCAAAACCTTTTGAAATGACAACAGCTCCAACACACGACTGGCTGACTGATAACTTCATCATTTAGTGACAGTAAAGGGAAAAATGTTGGAGGAGACATTGTTGAAGGCAGTTAATCGGTGAATCAGACAAGTGTTACAAAAGACAGACCATCAGATAAATAAAGCACTTTAATAAGCAGCAGCAGACTGGACTCCTAAGTACAGTTTGCTGAAGAAGAGAATAGGAAGCTACAGGTTCTCTGCCAGGTTCCTGGATGAGTCAGCGACCGCTTGAAATAGATACCGCGGGCATGGCCTTGATCGCGCTTTTCACCAAATGAATCATTTATCGAATGCAAACACAGCTCCACAAAAGTCAAGCTTATTTTTCATCTCCTGGTTAAATTGATAAGACGGCCTATGGAAAAATGCACCATGTGTATACAAACAGTGTGTGTGTCAACAGGATTTCGGGGAACATTGGCAAGCACTGAGCAGCATTGTTCCCTGGAGCATTGGCTTTGTGTGTATTTGTGGGCATCAAGAGGTTGAGAGTGTACATTTTGGCCTGGTTATGTTTGCAGAAGGGCAATCAGGCCTGGTGCCCAAAACCAGTGAGCTGAGCCAACCAGATCTGGGCAAATAAGCAAGTTGTGTTTCCCTGTGCCCAGATACGCATACAGTAGTCGTAGCGACGAGAGACACACATCCAAAGAGTCAAACACACAATGCATATGATGCAAACAAACAAATGTGAATCCAGTTTTTTTTTCCTGCCTTTTTGTATTCCTCACACACAAACTCAGACCTGTTAACAAACAGGTTGCTTATTCATATTTCAGATAATTTCAGTGGCAAATGGCAACGTGCATGAAAGAAGACGGTATAAAAGCCGATCTGAGGCAGCCTGATTCAGGATTAATCTTCCAGCATTCAGCAGTCTTCAGAGGCTATAATGCATTGACTCCCATAGACCCATAGGAGGGCTGGAGGGGAGCACTTTAAATGCAAATAGACCTTTATGATAATAGATTACAAAAGAATACAAATTCGGACTCGTCATCATAGATCAATAAAAATTAAAAAAAAAGAGATGTTTCTTCTCCATCCTGAGCTCCATTTTAGCGGTCAGAGACTTAACATGATGATTACACATGTAACACACATTTGTAATATTTAAGAAGAATAAAGTGAGAAAAAAATAAAATAAAAAAAACAAAAGGAGGTGACGAAAAGTGAAGATAAAAGAAGCACTTCTCTACTCAAGAAGCATAATCCTCTTGCAAGCTGAATTTATACTTTCAGTTGTTTTCAGACGGAAATGTTGCCTTGACTGCTGGTCTGCCAATGCAGTCGACGCCTGGGGGGAATCACTGATCTCCCTCTCTTGTTCATATGAAGGGTGGCAGGAGAACATCTCTCCTCCCCCTTTCTTCCTCCCCCTGCTATTCCTCACCTCCCTTTCTCCTAAAATGGGACATTGGGAGGTGAGCATAATCGGGATTACTCTGCACAAACCAGGCATACACACGCACACATATATGCACACTGACACACACTTGTAAAAGGAAGAAATCCGTGTGCATGAATTCATATTCACACACACGGCTGGGAAGGTCTTGCATGCACGCACACATACATGGTGCTGCAGTAATGAAAATCTCCCGCCCACCAGAGGTTTTCAACCATGCAGAAGTGCAGATATTCTCGTCTGCTAGAGGCAGAACAACACAACTGCAGTGTCCACGGAAAAGAGCATTTTGATATAGAGGGGATGGGGTGGAGCAGCACAGGGCCTGAAAAATGCAACGGGGTGGGGAGCAAAGATGGAGTCTGGATGGACAACAAGGGTCAAGAGAATATGAAAAGATGAATAAAACAGGAGAGAAGAAATTAGAAATGAATATCGCTGTGGGCCAAAGAAAAGGAAGCTGCAGTCAAAGGCAGAGAGGCGCAGTGGAAAAGAAAAGAAAGTAGGAAGAAGAGAAGGTAAAGGGGATGGCTGACTTGTGATAATGGTGAACAAGGCACAAACAGAAAAGAGCTCCTCGACTGTAACCTACCACATCTTCTTGCATTAGGCAACCTATAAAGCAGCAGCAGATATCCTGTGGCCAGCCACAAACCCCTAACGCTGTACAACACACCATTAGTCTCAGTCAGGCATTATAAAAAAGACAAGATGAAACACACCAGGAGATGAAATGTTTCATGGAGCCTTTCTCCAATGAACCATTAAAAAAAAAGGAAAAAAGGCCTGACCCAAACACAATTTATACCCACTTTTCTGCACTTAACAACAGTCTTGGATGACATGATCCGTTCTGCAGTTTATTGCTTGGTCTGTAGATGACTACAGGACTCCGTTAGAGCAGGAGATTCTGTCAAATAATCACACATAAAACCTGTAAAACCTGTAACCTACACTTTCAGGAGTAGGCACTTTGAAATACTTTTAGTTTGTCCTACAAGTTGCCATTGTTTTGGCAGTTATTTAACTTTTGATTTTTGAGTGCCTCCCCGCGATATGCACGCAAGACAAATAAATAAATAAATGCATGACAGCTCTCTTTCATGAGATTACCATCACATGTGTCACACGTGTTTCAGGAGCTCTGCAACAGCTTATGAGTTTCAAAAATGATGTGGCTTTTAGATAGGAAAATTGTTTTAAAATTAAAAAAAAAAAAAAACTATTAGTATTTTGAAGAAAGGTCTCAGTAACAATTGTGGTTTATGCTTTTTCATTTGGCCAAATTCGGTTACGGATTTTGAAACTAACAAAGCTCTCCAGTCGCAGACTGGTTTTGTGTCCAGTTACTTTTCATGCTTATTACTGTTGATATATGAACAACAATTAAAGAGACAAAGCTGAAAGAAGAAGAAGAGAGGAAAAAAAAGCAATTTTATAGAAATGATCATGATTCAAATCACATTTTTTCATGGGTAAAATAACCAGAGTTTGAATTCAGTTTTCTGGCATATTTGTAAATTACAAAGATAAAATCATAATTCTTCAATTTGTAACATTTCCCTTCACAATAAACTCATACACCCTCATATTACAGTAATGACTGAGAACGTGTCAGAATCTTATGGCTGAATATCATAAATAGTAAATAGTCGAATCATCGGCTCCCTTGCTGTTTGCAGGCAGACCGTCTGTTCGCCATGATTCAGGGAAATGTTTAACGATCAGCTCACGGCTCTGAATCTGATTAAAAATGGCTTCATTTAATGATTTACTGTATTCTGTTCTCAGAAGCTGATCCTCCTGTTGTCACTGAAGGGATGGGGACATCGTGCTGCACAGACCTCGGTGAAAGAGAAGTTTACACAACCAGAGGCGGAGAAGCACATGGGGAGGCTCACCCTTGAGGTCTGCTGTAATGGGCTTTAGAGTGGAGCTGTGTGTGCAGAGATGATGGGCTGGGTAACAGATGGACAGGAGTCTATTCCCTGGGCTACCAGCCTTCTGCTTACCACACAACCCAGCCAACTCCATGATCCACATCCATCTTCTATACCCTCCCACCCCCTCTCCCACCCCAACCCACCTCCACCAGCACCTCCAGCTCTTCCATTTAATCTCTACTGTTTCACACCACTGTGTTGCTCGATTTACTCCCACCTTCTCACTCTCCATCATACCTTCTCTCCTCTCCTCGATGCAACCCCCCACCCCACTTTTCCTCTCCTCCTCAATCACTCCTGGCAAGAGTGGGTGGTCTGCCAAATCCAGGTCCAATCTCATGATTTTTTTTTCATTAAGCAACAGTCTGAGCAACCACCCTCTATTTCTTCATCCCTTCCAGCTGTGCTGGGAGGATGGCCAGTTCTAAGATCCCGGGCCAACAGCCACATGCTACAACGTGAGCGCAGCAGCCGATAGGCTTCCCTCCAAAATGACAGTCGACATTCTGGTCAAGAAACACAATGCTTAGGGCAAGCTTAAACGTTAAAATACCCCTCAGCTAGCACGCTAGCTGGCCCTCCCCATGTTCAGATCACGCTCCGTTGCATTCAGAGAGACTATAAAAAGAACAGTTGACTGCAGCCTGCTGTGCAGGGAGGGTGTGGTACTCCTCTATTGTCACATCTCCGACTGACAGCCCAGCGAAGCAGGGATGACGGCTGAAGCAAGGTGTGCACATGCGAAGAAAAAGCATGCCTCAAGAGGAAAATGAGTATGTGCATGTGTATGTGTGGGTTTCTGTGCCTCACCCCTGATAATGGCCAGCTTTGCAGTGACAGACACCTCTCCTTCGCTGTTGCGTGCCACACACTCGTAGATGTTCTCATCCCGAGGTGCTCTGAGCGGCTGGATCCTCAGCACAGCACCTGCACCCTCATCAAACTCTATCGTCTGGACAGCCACAAAATCACAGAGGAAGACGTATTAGTCATGGCGGAGCAAACCGCCAAATCCCATAATTACAAGAGTGAACTTCTCTATGAAGTTGTGTATCAGCATCTGAGTTTGTTCCTACTGTGACAATAGTTACAATCAACTTTATCAACCTCTAACAGAAAACCCCTGTTTCACATCTTCACCATAGACAATTTGAAGCTCTGGCACAGATATAACATAAGAATCTGCATAGATGCTTCTGACGCTGGTAGGCGGCTCACATCCTGCACAAAGACACCTCAGCTGTTATAGATCATGTACTTACCAACATCAGAGGTTGATCTTGGTCCCCTGCTTGAAATGTAGTCTTTGTAAGAAATATTTAAACATTACTGCATCAATTTACAGTCAGGCCTGCACTTGTATTGAAAAGAAAAAAACCCTGGATTAGCTTTGTGTGTCTAATTCTATTTCTTAACAGTAGTTGAGTGTTCAGTCGGACGTATAAGCTAATATTTCCAATGAAGTGCTTCATATTTCCATGCATGAGCTCTAAAAAATAGGGATTGTAAATGAATCAAATCTTTGTCATGGACAACCAGTTTTTATGATTGTTAAATTACTTTAAAAGAGTTCAATACTTATTTGCCTCCTTTATAAGCAGAGGTTTACTTAAGAATTAAGATTTTAAATTAATACTGTTTTTTATTAATCTGTGCCTCTCAAACCAGGGGTTCTTTAACTTAGTGTGAGGTCAGCAGCTGGTTTGACTCTGTTAAAGAAAAAAAATAATCATCACTACTTGCAAAGGTTGTCAAATGGAATGTTACTGTACTTATTTTAATTTGAATACACCAGATCTAAATAAATAAACACAGAGTGTCAAAGAGGCACAGCAACCTAATGAAGAAAGACCAGCCCATAATTCCAAATAAAGCACAATATGTCATTTGTATGATCAGGCTTTTACACTGATGAAGAAGCTTATGTTATGTACATACACATGTCTGTGATCTTATTTTGAGGGTCCATAGGAACAGGTATTCAAAGAAAACACTTTTTTTTCTTTTAACATTGCTGCAGAACGTTTCCTGTCCGTCTCTATGAAATGTTCTGTTTAAGTTCTTGTCTGCTTTAAGACCCAGTTTGTTGTGATTGGGCAGCTGAGTGGCAAAGAAGAAAAAGATTACACAGTGATGTTGACCAATGAGGGAATGTTTAGTCCCTTTCTGTGACAGAATAACTCTTTTAAGTGTTGACATTGAGCTTTTCTAGACCTGTTACTTGCAGAATACATTATTTATTCAAGAAAAAGGGAACAACTTAAAAAATATGGCCCATTTAAACTGATAATCTAAATGGACAAACGATTAGGTTTTAAAGCTGCTGGTATACAGATTTTCTTTACCTCCCTTTAACTTTGGACAGAACCAAATCAGCTGTTTCCCCGTGCTGCCAGACTTTATGCTACACAGTTAATCATCTGACAGATATAGCTTCATATTGAGCGAACAAACATGAGGGTGGCATCGATCTGTGTATTTCTGAAAATGTTGAGCTGTCATTTCAGCTGAAGTGTGGCTGCAGCATATTTAAAATGCATTACAAAATTTATAATAAAAACCGTATTCAATATCACAACATGTTGCTATCCTTTAAACTAGAAATAAGCAGCTAAATCTTAGCATAGTATATAATTTTAACAATTGCATCTTTATTAAGAGAAAAACCCATTTGTCTTTGTCATGCAGCTACTGCAGGAAGCGAACGTTGTGCACTGTGACAACCACCTCGATGCGCTGGGAGTTGACCTTCTTGCCCTTCTTGTTCCAGTAGACGACGGGCTTGGGATTGCCAGAGGCCTGGCACACAAATGATGCCACACCCCCTGACACTCCGATCTGGTCTGTGGGAATCTTGGTGAACTTTGGGGAGGCTGAGAAACAGGAAGAGGGGGGAAGAAATAGGGAGGGACAAAAGGAGAAAAAGGAAAACAGAAAATGCAAGCATGAAACCTGACACCTTCACAGCCAGGGGACTGCAAGCCCAACCCCACAACCAGCAACAATCCCCCACTGAACAAGCCCCATTTCACTGTCAGTGACTGGTCAAGCCGACTTGTGCTCTGATGGCTGCGCAGTTGTGCTTACTTCCTGGGTATCATCTAGAGGACAAGTTGAAGGACTTCCTGTGGGTCATAAATAAAAGATAGGGCTGGGCTTCACAGGAACATCTCTCTCTTTCACTCTCTCTCTCTGCTTCTCTCCATTTCCACGATAGGCTACCATGACAGCATAGGCTGTCATGACACATGAGTGTTTCACAGGTAGGGGAAGTGTTGGCTGAAAATTCACAGCATATAATTGGTTTAAACATATTAATACCAGAGGCGTGATTTTTGTGCTTTCGTACTCCTAACACCTATAGGGTATTTGTAGCTGCAGATTGTAATGATCTTAATAAATACGACGAAAATACCAACATTAGTCTTATTAAATTCCTGCTTCACCTGAGTGTGAAGCATCAGGTGAACATTTTCAGTGATTACAGTGTGATGTGGGATGTTAAGCACTGCAGTTGCACTGCAGTTGCACTACAAGGAAAACAGCAATTTTCAAGTGTGATATTGAGCCAAAGGTACTGAACCTACACTTTTCGCAGTGGCTGAGTCAGATCGTGAAACAACCTCACGCATCCACCCCTTGCTGTCTGTCTGTGGCCTGTTGCCATGGCGTCCGGCTTAACTCCTCTTCAGCTACGGAATCGCTGCTATCCATCAGGGCGAAGTCAGGATGACCCTTACCATAGCAACCTGGATCCCTCCTCCCCTGCGTCTGGGTGGGTGAGTTCTGCCATGACTGAAGACAGAGCCGCTAACCCTGCCCATAAAAGGATCACCAATGGATTCTTAAGCCTTTTTAAATGTCTTCCCACTCAGCTCACTGTTAAACTGCCACACAGACCGTTTTCCGGTTTCTCTACAATACCTTGACAGTATCCACAATAACATTACGACAAAAGGCTGCACCTGTTCCAGCTGCACTGTTCTTGCAGAAAGCACCCACACTGGATTTCAGAAATAACATGGTTTAATTTTACGTTTGCCTTAATCCCGAGAAAGCAGAAGCAAAAGCAGGTGTTGTCTGTCTGAATAAATTTAAACTCGCTGTTTTTAGATGCAACATCAGGGTATTATCCGTCTCCTAGACTCGTAGAAATGTACACAGTATTGAGCAAAATGCCTTTTTTTCAGCAAACAATATGAGAATGTGGGCTGTCAAAAGTTAAAAAAAAAAACTGTTACGGCTGAAACTGCTTTCTCGTGGCTATTGGATTATGGACGAATTTCGTGTATTTCTTAGGGCTTGAACATGGTATTCAATGGCTTTATGTTGAGCCCAATATGTTTCCTATGTTTTCTTAATGCACCCCAGCACCAATAATAGTGCAAAACCCACCCTACTGGCAATGTAACCACTTAAGCCTCTTCCAACAGCTAGAGAAAAGCACTGCAAGGCAGTGGCTTTGGATGGATTTGCTCTCCATAGAAGCTTGTTGTGATGAGGAGGTTCTTGAAAGCTGCTTGGCAAATAAAGGACTAATGAGGACCAGTGTCTTTTTAATGGTAGACCATGGACCAGCGGGTCTACCAGTAACTGGTCTTATTTCAGCAGAATTTCTTTTATACCTGTAATCATGGCTCACCACTGCTGTGCTCAGATACAACTGGAACCAGCAGGTTTAATGCTGTAGTGTTTTCAGCATGCTTTGTGATGGAGAAATAACTGGAACTCTTAACTTTGCTTCAGGTCACGAGTTAAAGAAATTCAAGTTTCATTTTGGAAAATTCCTTTCGGGGAACAGCTTCTGGTCAAATGTTACAATTTGCAACTGCCTTAGTCGAGAGGCACTTATGGCAAACGCGTTAAGTTCCACCAGCTGGGAGCTGAGAAGCCTTTAAGCCACTTTTAATAATGCATTTTTTCCTTCTTTAGTTTATGTGTCTTTTCTGTCAAATCTGAATTGAATATCACATCTGAATGTGAAAAAGAAACCAAGGAAGAAAATAAAGATAAAAGCATCAAGAGACGAGAAGCGACATAAGGATAATATTTTCTTATGCAGTTTCAATTAAAAAAAAATCAGATTTGGACACACCAATAGCAAAACTAAATTCAGTTATCAACTACTTCATTTGTGTAACTTTGAAACTGTTTTGAAAATGTGTGTTTCTTCAGTCTGGGGAAGGAAAGATTCCTTTATTTAAACTCAAAGTAGGAATAGATAGGGGCTATGTCGGAAATGAAATAATACATTCTCAAAAAGGGAGTAAAAAAGTGTTTATGAAAACATTTCTTTATCCTCGATATAATTTAAAGTTATTTATCACAACATAGATATGAATCTTTTGATTCGCTGTTGAGATTTTTTTAAAATTATTTGTGTATTCACTGAGGGGTTGATAACCGGGTTTCTGTTCATGAACAGTCATGTGAAGTTTATCTACGATTTTGCAATGTAACCTAAGATGTAAAATTATAGAAATTTAAATAAAATGCACGTTCATCATTTTCTCATAACATTTGTGATCAAATTTTTTTCAGAAGAGGTTGAATTCTTTTTGTTAACGTAAACTAGACAACTCGGTGTCTTTGTCAACAATAGTCAACACTATTATTATATTTGTACTTGTAGGTGGTTTAACTCTCTACACAGTAAAATAGTTCAAATAGTGCACCATTCTTTGAATAGATGATGTTTTAGTTACATAAATGGAAAGTGAAGAATACCCATTTTCAATTTGGACAAGCTTTATTCTTCAGAAAAGCAGCAGCAGGAGGTTGAGGAAGTGTGTGCGTGTGTGTGTGTACGGAAATGTGTGCTGACCGCTGAGGCAGGAAATGTGTAGAAATGTTGTAATCAAGAAGACGATGAGGAACATGCTGATGCAATCCTGTCTTATCAGAACACATTAACAACGCCACAGTTCAGCTGAGCTGAGATACTGACAGGCAGGGATTCACTCTGACATACACCAATGCGTTAACACATATTCAGATTTGTATGCATCATATTTACCGTCTGACCTCCAGCCGACAAACAGATAAAGAAAGATGTCGTTAGATCATCATACCTAGTGCCGCACAAACGCTGCTCCAAGGTCTGGTTAGCAAGATAATCAAAGGCAGCAGCAGACACAGGGGAGATGGGCAAAGGCAGAACCCAAGGATGGGCTGTCTGGACTGGGCCAGGACTCGACCTCGTCTGGACAGAGGCATGACACCACTGCTGGGTTGGTTGAAGATGGACTAGTAGGGCTTCGCTCAGCAGAAGTAGGCACACTGCAGACAAAAGACAAAAAAAAAAAAGGTTAGGCAAGTTTCCTTCACTTCTGATTCATCACGTCGCTTCAAAAATGCTTCTCACATGTCAACGCACCACGAAAGGAGAGTATGCAATATTTTATAGTTGCACAGAAGAAAACGTATCATGAAGAAAATCGAAGACAAATTTGTACATTCAGGATGAGGTCTTCTGATTGGGCCTGAGCACTCCTGACTTCTGGGATTCGAAGCCAAAGCTGGTTAATTCTGATGGAACTAATGCCGGAACAATAGATGCACTACTCAAGAACTATTAGAAGAAACTGCAAAAAAATGGTCTTCAGAGTACTGTCTCTGTATTAATAAGTCTTCTTTTCTAGTGAGCCATGAAATTAGCTGCAATGATACAGTTTTAAGAGTTCTTTCCCCTCCTCACACATCCTAATAATTTCATTTCATCTTTGGCCTAATTCCTTCTTAGCCTTCACTATTTTAATGTTCTGGTGGCACCTCTTAGTGTCAATACAATAATACAGCCAGAGTGTGCCACAGTAATGGAAAACGCTTAAACAAAGAGGATTTGGGGTTGGGGTGGGGGGTCAGTAGGAATGCAGTAAAATTCAATAACAGCAAATGGATCAGAAACTGCAGCTTTAATCAATGCTCCCCCCTTTGCTAATCCCAAGTCTTTGGGGGATCGCCATCAGCATTTTTCTCTCCCTCCTGGCATAAACACATGAACACAGAGTCACACACATCTGGAAGTCTCAACATAATTCAGCTCTGTCTGCTCACAGAGATTTAGACAAGCTGTGCAGAAGCTCCGCGTCTGGGAGTCAATAAGTCCTCAGTCTTATCAAGCTCTCCCAACCCCGTCCCCTCCGCCCGATGCGTCGGAGTGCAGGTGGGGTAGCCAAATGAGAAAGGAGCCTTTGTTGAACACCCCCCTCATATTTGCCTCCCTTAAAGTGGCAATACACGATAACATATATCCTCTGAGGGAGGCTTAATATGTATTCACAGGTGACAGGTCAGATGGTGATAGGCACATAAATGTGCATAAACAACCACAAGTACACTTTTGCCTTGACATCTCCAACACACATGCAGAAATAGAGGAACAGAGATTTGGCCTGGCTGCCTTTAATAAATAAGAGAGCATTTCTAGTGAGTTACATATTCAAACACTCCTCCATCCATTTATTGGGCTAATGACCTGCTCAAACATATTACCATCTGCCAGCTCCTACACTAAAAATAGCCGAACTGAAAACATGTCTGTCTATCTGATACAGGCTCTTTTTCCTGCCGCTCTGCCTTATCTAATGCTGCGTAATAGCTGTTGAATAGAAAAGCTTTCAGCGTCCCATTTTCAATTGAACAATGCGATAAGAAAAATCAGATCAGAGCTCATTCAGCCACTATTGGCAGCATGTTAAGTAAATTCTCCTCTTACGGAAACTCAATTTGATGGCGCTAATCTAACCAGAGCCACTGTTGTGCATGCAGCCACATGGCAACTAAAACATTAGTTACTGCTCGTCTGTTGCACTGTCTGCCTCGTTCATCCTGTGCATTGGATATGCTTCTCTGACCTCTGTCTCACCGTAAATATCATTTTCGATTTATCCACTCCTCCTTGTCTTCCACCTGCTGAAAAAAACCTCTCTGCACTACTTCCACTCCCAGCACCCACCCTCTGACTAATCCCCGATCGTAACCTCATCTCACTCCAGTACTAGTCTCAATGTTCCTGAAATCTCCTCTTCCTTCATTGTCTTTCATCCCCGTACACCCTTCCCCTCCTCACTTCCTCCCTGCCCTTCTTGTTAACCATCTTCTCTCTTGATGCCAACTCCTCAGTGATGCCCTATCATTCATCTCCTTCGCCTTTTATAGACACTCTAATCCCTGCTTGTATACAAATCCTCTTCCTCTCCCCAGCTGTCCAGCACCGGCTGCTCCAGCTGCTGTTGGTCCATTGACACAGTTCAAACAAAAGAGCTTACAGCATCCTACAGCTGTGGGTGATGAGGGAAGAAGCCAAAACAGATACACAGAAGCAGCAGCAGATCAGGCCAGTCTGGGCATGCCTGGCTTGTGCTAATGGCATTAAACGCTGCAACAATAACCCACTCATCCTCTCTAGCTTTGGATAGCAAGAACAATAAGTCATCTTGATTATAGCAGAAACAGAAATAAAAGTGGTCAGAACTGTGTGCATGGATATCATGACTCAGGCCTAATGCTGTCTGTACAGCCCTCCTCAGAGGTTTCAAAGCTAAACCTGCTCTCCCTGATCATCTGGCTCAGCATCACAGCATAGACAGCGGGGGTTGGTCTTATTACCTTTTCAGAGTAACAACACAGATGGTCAGCCAGACAGATAGATTGATGGGGATACACATGCTATTTATTGCAGGGGAACAGATAATGACACCACAGCTCAGGTGGTGCAACGTACACCGGTTATTGTGCTCCATCAGGCTGATGAAATAACACTGTTTAGGTGGCATCTGACCTGGCCCTGCTCCGCTGGGGCACTTCGAAAGATGACATGCTTTGTTTTTCATCACCTCAACCCCCCCGAACTAAGCTCTCCCCCACCTTACCCAGGATGCCTCTCACTGCAAGTGGGTTGGGATGATCTCACAAGACCTGTCACCATGACAACGAGCCATGAGCACTTGTGGAAAGACCAGAGGTGTTTTATGCGGTACCATACTAGTTGTGAGAACTTTGTGTTCTTTTGATTGCTTTCTCCAGATTCTGAGGGCGTGTGTGTGTCTTTGTGTCTATGTGGGCGTGTGGAGTGAGAAGGGAGTGATTACAGGAGTGCGTATGATTCAGAAATTAAAATAGAAGAAAAAAAAAAACGTAAATGCATAGAAGCTGATGAGAGGAGAAAAATAAATTGATGGCTGGAGACCACAACACTTTTTAGGAATTTGATGACAACATAGTTACTCAAATTATTATTCTTTCATATTTAAGCCGGGATTTAAAGTGATAGTAAGTACATTTTCCACTGAAAAAAATAATCTTGCACGGTTTATACTCGCCTTTGTGTGCCAGACGTGAAATGAGACATTCGGAGAAGGATCCATGTAAGATACAAAAAAGGACTGAGAGCGATATTACTTCACGTTTCTGTGACCCAGGACACTCTGGGCAAACAACACACACAAAAACATGGCAGATGGCAAAGCATCATGGGGGAGATTGGCTCTCCCTCACACACATACTTTCCTTTGCTCTCTCTTAAACACACAGCCCACAGACACACACACACACACACACACGACTGCGCACACACGTTGAGGATCAGAGGCACCGGATGAAGCACAGCTTACTGCGGGCATGAGCTACAACGCCCTGGTTACATTTTTAGTGTAGGAAATAAAATATCTGAAGCTCCTCTCCGACAGGAAAACACACCTGTCACTCAAATAGTGCAGCTCTCAGCCCTGAATGCAAATGAATCTGGAGACCTGTGTACCTCCACTAAATCTCGATCGGTCTTGCTTTATGCTGAATGCAGGAGGCTGAAATGAGGAAACTTCAGCCTCCTGCATGCACTGTTATAGGAGGAAATATTGGCAAAAACGCAACAACATCCGAGCCAGTGGATACCGTTTACATCGCTGGTGTGAAGCTATAAATATGACTGTAATGAGAGTGTAAAACAATCTTTTGAGTGATATGACACATTCCAACATATAAGCGGCTACACCCCCCCCGCCGACTCCCCCCGTGTCTAAATCTGTAGGCATGGAGAAAAAAAAAAACTATAATTACTGAAATTATTTTTGATCCAGTAGTAACTGATAGTAATATTCAACTAATCAAAAAGTTTGCCGAATGGCAGGGATCATTCAAGAGAAATCCTAAAACTGTTATAAATATGAATCTTTCGGGGAGATTTGATTCTTGTCAGAATACTAGGCAAATAAGATCATTTTTTCCTTTCTTTCTTTTATGAAATTATTAAAAGTGTAAATAAATGGGTAAATAAATCTTTATTTAATGGGTGATTTTGAAGGACTCTTTCATTGTTATTTTTTCCCCTTTGTACAGCTTTGTTGGCCAAGTCTGCCTCACAAGCAGATTTCTATTTTACCAAGTCTTTAAAAAATTCAATAAAGCTGTAGAATTTTCCATTTATTTTATAAATATCTGTTTTTAATGTCTGAGTTAGTATGTAGTTAGAATTAGAATGAGGTACTAGGACTTATGGTTGGCATGTACTATATATTTTCTTTATGCATCAGAGAATGTTTCCAGAGAGATCTGGCATTTTATTCTCAATTTTTTTGGAGACTTTTTGTACTCATAAAAGAGTTCAATTTCTTTCTTTTTTTTTTTTTTTAAAATATATTTCCAGTTTTGATGTGAACATCTGCAGGTATTCATTAGTAGACTGTGATTGCGCCTAAATCTTTAAATCTCAGATGGGTCCTTTTTATACTGGATTAGGTAACTTTTAGGAAATGTAGCATGACTTTACCACTTTAATAACATAATTAATTAAAATAATTGTTTCTAAGAAGACTGGCGACCTATCCAGGGTGTACCCCTGCCTCTGGCCTGTGATGGGCTGGGATAGGCTCCAGCAGACCCCCATGGCCCAGAAATGGATTCAACGGGTCTAGAAAATGGATGGATGGATGTTTCTAAAAAAAATTTTTTTAAAAGCCTTCTCTTGGAAGACGAGATAACTGAATTCAAACATATCTGCCAACACCCTCTTGTAGCTTTTTTCCTGGAGGGCATCTTCAGTTTTTCTTGAGGCTACTCAATTAATTGATCACCTACAAGGAACATGGGAATTTTCTGAAATATATACTTTGACTTTACACATTTACAGCAACATCCTGGCTGTCTAAGCATTGCCAAGTGAAACAGCTAACAGCCTTTCCTACAGCACGTCAAACTGCATACACGCATCACCACTACTTTGCATGACCACGGTGTTTAAATCACCTTTATCTTTTTTTCCCAATTGGATGAGGCTCAGTTTTTCCCTGTTACATTTAAATTTGAGAGCCAAAGAAATGCATGCAGTTGTGATTGCTAACAAAGAGAGAGGTTGAGAAAGAAGCGTAACTAACTGTCCATCTGACCTCCATCTCAGCATGTCTGGGACAGAGCAAAGCTACTGTACTCCAACAATGGCAACGAAAATATTCACCCACGCACCTCAAAGGGGCTTCAAGGTCAGCGAGACCGATGCAACTCTAAAGAGGCATCTCATAATGGATGAAATGGCCTCGGATGAGACCAGCAACAAATGGACTGCATCTCGCTAAGCAGGAAGTGTATTACAGGATGGTATAAAAAGTACATACAGAGCAGATTATTAGAGTGGGTCAGAGAAAGGTTGCAGGATAGAAGAGTCAGGACTGCTGGAAGAGTAAATAAATATAAGATTACCTTTAAAAGAGAAAATGATTTGTGAAATCCAATTTCTGTTACATGTAGCCACTGTATGAGGTTTTACAATACATAAGACTAAAAATTAGAACTCTAATATCAAAATTAATATTTCTTTCACCAGCTCCTATATTGTTGCCACCTGTTTTCTGAGGTGCTACTCCCGCTCACTACATGCTCAGGCTGATATGAGTTCCCAACTTTTGTTGACAGTGAAAATTTGCTCCTCTCTGACCTGACTCTGAGTAGCTGTTAACCATGGCTCAATGTCACAATTCTTCCTGGATTCACCAAACTGAGGGCTCTGGGAACACTGCAGGTAAGACACCAACTGCTCATTAGTACCTCTGTCAACCCCACCTAAATAAAAAATTTTAAAAAGTCATATGGCATGATGTTCATATCATAAGTAAACAAGTGAGAATATTCAATAATGAGCCAAAAATCACATGTCCCAAATTTAGCTCCAAAAGAAATCGAAGCCTCACATGCCCCGGTGAATAGCCTGCAACTTCCGTTTGACCATTTTCATGATTTCAAACAAGTTAAGGGATCATTTGCCTGTTTTCCAGCCTCTTTAAAGTCCTTCGGAGTATTACCAAGATTGCAGTCCGACTAAAACGTGGATGCTTCTGTCGCTACATTTAAAAAAAAAAGAAAAAAAAAGTGATTTGCACACGCAGCTCGACCTGACCAGTGAAGATTTATAACAAGACGAGAGAGGAAAAACAAGGTGCGTGAATGTCCACATGCAGACACCTAAGTAATGTTCAGTCAACTGAGACAGCAACACAAACACCTAAAGGTTTCCCGTGATTTATCTCAGCTGTGCCGCTCCGTTGCCTTCTCCTCCTCAGACGTGGCCGATGCTCTCTGCAGCGGCTCATTACGCAGGCTGATGGCTGAATCCTTGTCAACTCACTGTCCAATTAGCATATTCAAGACTGGCACAGACCCTCATCCTAGCAGGAGAGAAGTGCGCATACATACTGATGTCCACATAATTATGCACTTGCATGTATGTCCCTAATTGTTTAACAGCTAAGACATGAGAAAAGGAACATTGTGTGCCTCTGTTCAATTACGGGGCAGATTCCTTATTCAGACATAAGGCTTGCAACTGTTTCTTTACAAGACTCCAATGCACCGTCAAAAAATGTATTTTAGATGTATCATCAAATCCACAAACCAACGCACATGTAGGAAACACGCTCAGCCAGCCAAGACACACCGCAGCCAATTAGAGAGCTTCTTCTGAAGCAGGACTAAAGCTCCCTGACAACGAGAGCACCTTCATCCTCCTAGACGTCATTGTCATCATCCTGACCATCTTTATATTTCAGCTAGGCTTCATTAATAAGACATGCCAGCTATTTTTACGTCCCTGTTTCGGCTATTAGCATCTGTCAGAAGACAAAGTAGGGTAGAGTAAAGCAGATTTCAGGGTGCACTGATAAGCTTGTCTTGAGAGCGATATCAAGACCACTGCTCTTTATTATAATAACATCATAAAGACTTTTTAATAACACAGAACTGTCAGATGAAAATGTCATTATTGAGAGGTAGTTTTCAAATGGATTCATCTTCTGACTGATTTGAAAACAATTTATGATTCAAGCACCCACACACACCTGACTCAACGCAACACAGCGTTTCTCCCTCGCCATTTCCTCACATGCTGCAATCTTGAAATCAGCCCTTTATTTGTTTTGTGCTTATGTAAAGATCCCTTTGGGAGATCTTGATTAGTTTCCTGGAGACACTTTGTTGTGTTTGCCCAGAAACCTGCTCTCTCCTGTGTATCAGTGCTGCTATGGTATCACCTGTCTGGCATGACCACATGATAAGGTGTCCACCGAGAGCTCATTAACTCACAACTGCAAGACTGCGCCGCAACAACACTGTGAAAATCTATAGAGTCATAACACACACACACACACACACACACACACACACACACACACACACACACACACACACACACACACACACACACA
>JAOWBL010000009.1:8331564-8358178 GCA_028564865.1 Zenarchopterus dispar | reverse complement strand
ACACACACACACACACACACACACACACACACACACACACACACACACACACACACACACACACACATACACACAGACACATACAGTTTGGCATTTAGTTAAGGTCGATGTGCTGTGATAAAACATGGTGCTGATGGAAAGTTTTTCCTCATTTTGTTGTGCTTCAGACTCATTGCGAAGGGATTGTTGGGATTGTGAGAAATCGAACGGGCACAAGCGCACACCAGCCAAGTTGTATTCACATCTTAAGGAATTGTGATGTAAGAAAAATATGCGAGTGCTCAATAAAGAAGGGTCTGAATACTTGGGTCTGATATTTCCATCTTACCTTTTTAATAAAGTACTTTTACTTTTGTTTTTCTATTCCACTGAAAAACAAAACTAAAACTAATTATTTACAGGTTAGTGTGAAATGTAACCACATACGCCACTGACAACTTACATGACTGAACCATGTACCATCTAAAAGCAGAGCTGTTTTTTTTTTGTTTTTTTTGAGACTGTGCATGCTGGGACAGAGATCCCATTCACGTGGTGCACAAGCTACCAGCCTTAGCAGTTCTGTCACTAACCAGCCATTGCACGACTTCCTGATGGGGGTGAGATTTGTGACGCCAAATTAATTTCTCCTTGAGGGACGATAAAGTTGTGAATGGAATTGAAACTGGGAGTAATGGGCTAGAGAAGGTGCATTTATCCTCCGTCTAAATGCTGAAATCAGATGGAAAGTGTGCCTGGGTAAGTGAAGTGATGAAATGCATGTCAAGGGTAACAGACTTGCACACCAACGCTTTCCACGAATGACTACCCATTACTCGCACCTCCGTTGAATACTTCATCCGAACTGCCATTCCTCGCTGCAGTTAAGACAGAGTGATCATGAAATCCCACAAACAAACGTGGAGCTGTATTCAAGAGCAATGTGAAACCAGTCCCACCACCAGAATCAACACATTTCTGTCTGAGTTACGATGGAGCCATAAGTTTCCTACACATCATTTATTTTCTATGATGTCTTAAGCATCATAGATGTGGCGACCCATAATTCCTTTGTAGTGTGGATGAATATTAGTCCAGGCTGGAGGCAGAACAAAAACTTTAAGAGGAGACTAATCCTTGAAGAGCTGTGGAAAGTCGTGGTGGAACCACTCAATGGTGATGACAGCTTCCACAGGACAGGGATGGACAAGATGACAACTGTGTACTCTATAAGATGTAAAGACAAACTTCATCTGCTACAAATGCACCTTTTATATTTTCATGGCACACACAACGACCATAATGCTTTACCCAACATGTTCATTAGTTTTCAAGGGTTTATTAGCAAAAAAAAAAAATTTCATGTGTTGAGGCATAACTTTTGTGACACAGTTTTGTCATATTTTTTCTTGTATAGATTTGCTTTTGGTCACTTTTGACCATGAACCCAGCAAATGTTCTTTTGTGCCACTACTGAGAACATTTCAATAGTTTGAAAACAGTATCCTTGGTAAAATTAAAGTGACCCACTCTGCAATAAAAAGTACAAAATATTCAAACTGAGATTCTGTTATAGTCAAAATAATATTCCTAAAGAAACAAGTTGAATGACGTCAGGTGAATAAGGCCTGCAGCAAATAAAAAGCTAATGGAAGTTCAAAACTTGTAACTGTCACAAAAACTTGAGTTAGTGGAACATTTTAACCCTGGAGAACCCACGGGGTCAAATTTGACCACCATTTTTTGCTGATACCCAACGTAAAAAAAAGGGTTGTTGGGTTCTCCGGGTTTAATATAACATTAGATAATAGTGTACAGTATATATTAACACGGATTTAGAATACACTGAAATGTGACTGGTCAAAAGTGACCAGAATGAGGATAGATGAGCCTAAATGAAAACAACAGGAGGGTTAAAGAGGCAAAACTATGCCGCTGACGCAATAAGCAGTCTCCCTAACTGTCAAATATTATTTGGAGAAATCCCAGAACCTTTTCTTACATCTGATCTTCTCAGCTTACAATAACACGGCACAGCTCCAGTACAATCCAGTCTGGACAAATGACAAAGGGAACAGAGCTACTGGTTGGGAAATTCCACATTGCTATAATGTAGGATTACTCATGCAGTTTAAAACCACACCAAATACTTGTGAGTTTAGACAAAATAGCAGCGCCTTGAGCTGAATCTCTACGTCAGAATGCCAGCATGCTGGTAACCTGCTGATGTCTTTGTACATCACCATCTAAAGTTTGATGAAGGAAGCCCCAGCAAATATCAAGTTTTTAAACTTTCTTTTACTTGTCCATTTGGTGTTTTAGAAAGCCTACTGATATTTAGATTAAAATGCAAAGCGATGGCTAAGCAGTTCTGTGTCCAATGTATCAGTTACAGTTTTCAAACACAGATTCAAAGACCCAGCTGAGACATTTCATATGTAACGAACCAACACCAAGAAAGAAAATCCCTTCAATTTGCAGGGTGGGACTTCTCAAGAGCATAGGATTTATCTCATACTAGCAAATCATTAACGTGAGCTATTTGATGAAAAACATAAGAATCATGAAAGCTTGAGGAGATTCAAGGGTGAAGAGAGGCACTGTTGTGAATGGTACAGATAGTCGGTGCTGGATATTTACAGAGCTGCGCATGTTAAATGAGGCAAAATCATAGCTTTATGCTTCAACATTATGTTGAAACATAAAGCTATGATTTTAATGAAAAAAACAATGAAATTTCTGAGTATAGATACCTTTTCAAGACTTTAATCAATAACTGGCAAGAATTAAGATGTAAAGTGGTAAAACACTACCAACCTTGATGGAGATGTTAACAGTTTTAGTAACTATTTTCTTCAAAAGCCAGAGTATGAGACAAACTAGCCTTTTGTAATCAAGTCCTGTGCATTAATTTATTATTATCATTATTATTGTTATTATTATTATTATTATTATTATTATTATTATGTGCTGTTTATGACAGGTATATATTGTACATTTCAAGTTTGTCAGACATCTAGCTACATAGTCACTATTTGTGGCGAACGTGCAGGTTAAATGAGTGTCATATTTAAAGCACTAACATAATTTATTTTTTTCTGAATTTAAAATCTCAATCTTAACTAGCAATTTAATTTGTAAACCTTACCAAACTCCGACACCAGAATCAGGAAGGAAGTAGTGTAATGCTTAAAGATGAGTCAAAGCTAAGAGAGGAGATAAAAATAACGTCCTGTCTGAAGATGATGTTTTAGATTCCTCTTCTCCCCACTTTTAAGGATTTTTTTTCTTGATAGGTGACAAGCAATGCCCCTGCATCCCCTCAAAAGGAAAGCAAAACAAAATAAAACAACAAACCCCCCCGCCCCCCAAAAAAACAACCAACTAACAAAGCTATATTAGCCATTCAAGTCAGTGTCAGTAACTGCTTCCCTGGAAGTGTTAAACAGTTTATTTTTCTACTGACTCGCTCACATTTTGACCTGATGATGCTGCGTGATGTCAAATGTTGGCTTTTCACTGAGGAGACTTGACTTACATTTTCATGTTTTTTCTGGTAGAACCTGAATGATTAGAGTATGTTTGAAACAGACCTTTTCAAGATGTTTACCATTAGTTAGAAGGCAAATACTCACACATGAACCTCAGAGGTCCCCTTAGTAAGTTGAGATAGTGTTACCATAGCAGTGATCTAAATGGATGATATGAGCACATACTGTCCTTTTACTAAGTGAAGTTTAGTAACTCTGAAACATTCGTATGGGTGCACTAAACATTGACATCAACAGTTATAAGGTCAGATAAAATTCAAAATGCTCATTAAACAGTTCTAGACCTGCAAAAGCAAGAGCGGTTAAGTTTAACAGCACCCAACCCTATGACGTACTTTCCCATACAGCAAAGCATAACTGTTCTAATAATAGTGTATTAAACAATGTATCATGTATACAGAAGCCTTTACTGCGCCAACTACAAGAAGGCCAAGAATAATCCTATCATTTTATGTTCTACAAAATCTCAAAATTTTGGCATCATTCCAACCCTAATGAATTCATCTTTACCTCAAAGTCTGCATGCATAAAGCCTCTGTCGTTGCAAGAGATGCAGCCGAGGACTCGTCAAGCGCTTGAAGCAAGATGCACAGAATATTTGATTGTTTAAACATTTATTGGTGGCTAATTGAACATTTCAAAGCAGATGGTGCCCTCTCACGTTCCTTGTTCTGATTAGTCAGATTGTCTCCTGCCGTATCAGCCATCTTGTCAGTCAGCCCTACCCATCTAATGATTCCTGTCAGTCAGGGGCCGAAGTGTCAACCTGCTTCAAGAATTGCACTGCCTCCATACGTGATTAGTTAATGACCTGCATACTCCAACATTTTTCAGTTCCCAGTGTAGCCACTGAACCCTCCAAAAAACTGTCTTGTCATGCGATGATGCACAAATGTCTGTTTAACAAAAAAAAAAGACTTGATGGAGAGAATGAGCTGTTGGAAAAGAGAGAAGGGTTGACTAGAGGACAGCAAGAAAGCAGCAATAGCAACCTTCGTTTGCATACGGGAGGAGGAGAGGAGGGGGAGGGGTGACAAGGAAGGTAAAGATGCCTTCAGATGTGGCAGTTATGATGAGAAGAGAGGCAAATGGCTGAAGACAAGAGGTGGAGAGGAGAGAAAGTGGAGGAGAGGTAGGGGAGCAGTGTGCATTATTCATCCTTGCTGACACATCAGAACTTCTGATTCATCAGGAGAAGGGCAGCATTCGAGTCACCACCTATGTCTTAGCCTTCACTCATATATGCACACATACACACACAATTGCAAATGGCCTCATGGTTGCAAAAGGATAATTATGGGTCTGGCTCACTAGAGGAATCCTCAAAAACACTCTGATTCATATTTACATAAGCAAGAAATTAGAGCAGATTCCACCAGGTACAGAAGATGTCTAATATGTTTATATAAACAAAAATTACATATTTGCATAAATCCTATCCAGTTAACTTTAATATATGCAGCTAAAGTTGAGGAGGGCATCTGAAACAAAACCATAATCTGCAAAACTCCTAGAAAAGGTGAACCAACCTTTAAGCTATAAGAATTTATTTTCTAATTTTACACATCAGACTACGAGTTATATGTGGAATTCTTAAATTTTTATTTTTAGCTTGTTGTGTTTGCCTGGAATAAATTTTGGGATTGCAACACATATATTTAATGTAACTGAACTACACGTCATTTATTAGTGAGCTTCTGTCAGCGTATTTCTCCACTCCTCATTTATTTTTACTGCCATCCTACTGTGATGTTGTGCTTTATTTTGATTAGTTTCATTGCTCCTCATGTGCGTTTCATTTTAACATTTCTTTTCATTATTTTTTATTTATTTTTATTTTTTGCTTTGTCTGACTAAAAGCTTTGTATTAATGTATTTTTACACAGTTGAATCATTTTGCTGTGAATTGAACTTGTTTATTCCCATTTAACCTGTATCTGGATTCTGGTGTCAGTAAAAACACGCATTGCTTTTTATTTATATTTTCTTCATGTGGCTCACGGCTGTGAAATCCCACAGAATATGATTGGAGTGATGTTAAGTGTGAAACGTGATTCAGATAACACCAGTCAATGCTAAACAGCAGTCAAACTGTTGTACTGCACTGGAACATTTGTGAATGCAATTGGCCTTAAATGACTCCTCTGGATACCAGAAATTTGTAAAACAGTAATATGGTATGATCATAATCCATTAATATCATATTCAGTCATATAATATTCATTAAATGCTGACTTAATGTCCAGCCATACAGAAGATAATGCATCTCAAGAGACCTCCTGGTTAAATGAGGCTTAAATTGAGGCATAAAAATCATAATTTCATAAGACACCATAGAAAATGAAGGAAGGCCTCCCCTGTAAGTTCTCCTTCAGGTTTTTTACTCTATTTCTATATAATCCAAGCTGTTTTTCATTTCAAAATGGCGTTTTTCATTTACATTAAACAGAAAATGGTTTAAAATACAAAATTAGGATTAAGGTTAGTTTTTTTTAATTAAGTTTTCAATAGTAAGAGCAAGTCCTGAAATTGTTATAAGTTATCATTTCATCCTTGTTGCCCTTTTATAAATATTTCAACATGAAATATTCTCAGCAGCCTCTGAAAAACCAAGACAAGAAGCAGCCCAAAGCTCCCTGTTTGGAAGGCTTTGAAAAGGTCAATTAATAGCAATGGCGAGACAACAAGAAAGTGTCTGTCCGCTTTTAATACAGGTGGCTACGCTCACAGCATCAAAGTTGCATTGCTTTGATCTTCCCCTTCCTGCCAGCTGACTGGTGCAAAGCAAAGCTAAATGGACAGTGTCCAAGAGATTCTGACAAAATCCAGGAATGGGAGGAACATGTAGCACAAGGGAAGGGAGCAGAGGCCAGCGCGGTGAGGGGAAACGCTGCTGCGAGAATCTAGGAATGAGACTTCAATGAAGCCTTTGACGTGAAACCAAAGCAGCTCCGCTGGGCCCACACGTTCAAGTCTGGATGAGTTTTTCAGCAGTATATGTTTAGAAGGAGCAGAAAACATCTGAGATGGAGCAGAGAATATCTGAGGCCCATAGTTGAACCCTGTGAAGTGCTATTTAAAGAGTACCATGCCATCACCGATTTCACACACCTCTAACAGTGTCTGGATAAATACATGTGGGTCCAAGCATCTCTTGAGTCTTTAAACTGAATATTTGATCTGTTTCCAAATGACAGACAGAGGGAGTTTGACAATTCAATTATTCTGCTTCAAGATCTCTGCTCATCTCGATAAGACTTAGGACCTTGTGGATTCTTCAGTTTGACAGAGTGGAGAAAAGACATCATTAAAAAGTCATGGGGGTCTACTAAAGAGAGAAATCCATGCGCAAAAATGACTGATTAAAATAGTGAGGGATGTGGAAATGGTCTGGAACAATGACCAGCAACAGCACAGAGCCCCGGGGAAAGTGATCCATCTGTGTGTGTGAAGGAAGACCTCCCTAGGACTCACCACAACAGTGTGATTTTCCACTTTAAGGCAGCCAGCGGAAAAAACAGAAAACCTAAAACACGCTTTGGAAGTTTATGTGGTTAAACCCCAAAAACAAGTAACGGCCCACGGAAAATATGTCAGGGTAAATGGATGTATTATCAAATTACACTGTGCCTGTATGCTTGAGTTGATCTGTTAAAACCAAATTCTTCTGGATGCATTTATAAACACATTAGAGCTCTGTGGACTAATAACACCGGCCATGCGTGCAGATGGGCTTATTTAAAATAAAGCTAGAGAGCAGCAGATGCAGCAGGCACTCTATTGTCTAGAAAACAGTCTCGCTAAATAAGTCCATCCACTTCGCCACCTGGTGCCTTCCACATCAAAAATCATTGGAATATTAACATAATGGCTCACATGCATTCATAATGTGTCGATGAGAGCCTCCTCGGAAGTGTGCAGGATGATATTATCATAAGGAGGTTTTTGCTTTGCTGTGGCCTCAGAGAAATATAAATACATGGCAGTTATTCACTATTCCTTTTGAATGCATTAAGCAATTTTTTTTTTACAAAATATTTAAATTATTATTATTATTATTATTTAGCGGTGTTCATATTTTAATCTTTTTTTTTTTTCTTCTTTTTTTTTGCGACTTAAAATCGACTCGGCGTCAGACTCTTTGTTCCTGGAGGATGCTCAAAAAGCTCGTTAGTAAAAAAAGCCACTTTAAATGAGCGTGGATGAGGAACAAAGGCTTTGCCAGTCTGCACGGGTCCCTCGAGCTGCACATCCAGCGATGAGGAGGAGGAGGAGGAAGAAGAGGATGAGGATGAGGAGGAGGGGTGAGTCGGGAGGACGCGCACTGTTGCCAGCCAGCCTGATCTGCACAACCAACGGGGGTCTGCTTTTTACCCACACCTCCGACACAAAGTCACGCGCGAGGATGCCATGTAAGGGAAATAACATAAATATGACTCCTGACCCCACTCGCCGCCCGAGCAGCTCTCGCACCTGCTTAGTTTCTGGGGGGCTGCCCTGCCAGTGAGAATAAGCAGCCTGGGTGGGGTGCACCGCTGCAAACATGAGCTGCACAGAAACGAGACGGGCATTGATCACTGCTGCTTACCTTGGCAGGAAGTGCTCCGTCTTCTTTACGTTCTGCTTGATTCATGTGGGTGGATTTGCAGCTGGAAGCCTCCTCGGAAACGGCAAGGATAAATGTAATCCAGCGGCAGCAGCGCTCCGCTCACAGAAAGCTCTGTCGCCGTGGAGGCTGCATGCTCACATCGCCGGTGTTTCCCCCAACAGTCCCGTCCTGCCTCTCGGCTGTCCGACCTCTCGGGAGCGCAGCGGGTCACGGCTGCTCCTCAGCCCTTTGGTCGGGAGACCATCGCTAATAAGTCGGCCTCAGTCACTGCTGCTTGATGTCATTGATACTCCCTGCCTCCTTCCTCAATGCCCTCCCTCTTCTCTCCTGTACTCTCCTCCCCCCCGCCCCAAACTCTGCTCTCTCTTCCTCTTTCACAGGATCCCTCCTCCTCCCCCTACACATTACGTGATGCAGACAAGGTCTCCAATAGCAACCACATCCCTCCCATCACCCCTATTACCCCCATTACTACCTCACATCCATCCCACCACCTCCAGCTCTCCCTGGATCGCTGACTTGCGCAGAAGATATGGCAGCAAAAGTAACTCGTTCTTGTCAATTGGAGGCTGATTTTTCCACGGTGCTCCCCAGGGGCTAAAATGAAGATAAGCACCTTGCAAGCCCAAGATTCCCATATTATGGAGTCTAATTATAGCTGCTGGCAGGAAGACAGAGTTAGAGTCCAGTATTAGCTCTAACAGAGTTGAACCACACTAAATTATGGGCACTCAAAAAATTAGGAAAAGCACTTGGGTTGAGAGATTATGCTGTACATTAATAGTTGAAGGAAATTATACAAAAGTAGCATTCATTATGACAATACATACTCTGAGTTAACAGTTTTAGAAATGTTTGTGTGCAAACCTACACTTAGTAATAAAAACTCACAGGTGCAGGATGTAAATTTTAATACAAGAGGGGATATTCATTTTATGTTGAAGGGTAATAAAGTTTGTAGCATTAAAAATACTTTTATAGGTATTCCACTCAATAAATGAAGGCAGACCATTGTAATTTGAATCTGTCATAAATCTATTATTATCATCAAATATGTAAACTGAACATGTTACTCTTAGTTGGGGTTTTCTTTTTTTTTTTTCTTTTTTCCTTTTTTGCTTGGTATCAGACTGGCAAAAGATTAAAGTGGCTTTGCGGATATCTACATTTGATTCAACTCTCTCCCTCAGTAATCCCGGTAAACTTCTACCAAGAGATGAATTGGCTGGAAGATTTTTGGCAGGCACCGAAGGAGGAAGCATTGCAGTGAATCTGTGAAGTCAAACTCTCCAACAAAGGATGACTGCACTGCATTGTTTGATAGTCTAACACTCCCCCAGCAATGTGAACAATTTGGTTAAAAAAAAAAAAAAAATAGTGCAATATTAATTTTTGCACTTGTACTCATTAAAATATCTTGCTCTGGAACCCAGTAAAACAAGTAAATTCACTAATGAACGCCTATATTAGTGCATGATATAACATTTTATTTATATATATATATATATATATTAGTATAATAAAGATCAGAGAGCAAGAAAATATTAACAAGAAGAAACATTTTAAAGTGCTTGGAAATGGCTTTATTTCCTCCTGCTGACCCCCAGACAAGTCTTTGCATCAGCAAACATTGCCAATCACTTTATCTAGACATATTACAGATAAATATTTACCCCCTTTAATAAAAGCCAGTATTATAAATTCGATCTTTTTTTCCTTTCATCATAAAAACTGCGTCAGAGCATGACAGAGAGACGTATACGTCGACTGAGACCAGTTTTGACATAAAACGCTCCTATTTTGTTTTTAGAATTTCACCTGATCACAAAGACACAAAAGATTTCACTACATTTAATTTTCTTTGTTGATAGTGACATCTAGTGGTAAGACGAGGTCCTGCATTTACTTAAGAAGGGAATAAACACAAAGGGCTCATGAATCCGGTCAATCTTTGTGAGCAGTCTTTTTAGCATATGAAAAGCCTTCAAATAAATGAGTAAATAAATAAATTAGTTTGACTGGAAATTAAACGTCAAACATTACACATTTATATTTTGTTTCATGCCAACATTCATTTTAGCTCCTTTTGATTTTATATTCTTATTCATATAAAGGCCTAGTTCCATCTTCTGCAGAAAGGTCATTGCATTAGACCTTTAAAAAAAAAAAAAAAAGAAAAAAAAGGCAGTATTCAATTTCAGTTTAATGACGGTGCTTGAGGAAATTGGTTGCATGTTGTCATGAGAATATGAACCACAATGTACCAGCTGGAGTCAACCAACTCGGTCAAGATGACACCTGTCACAGAAACAGCACAACAACTGATAAGAAATATCCTGGGTTAAATTTCCAGCTGTATATACCCACCAGTGTCTGCTTCCTGTCAGAATAAAGCAGTCTGTGTTGTCTGTGTGCTGTCTCTGCCACTCACCCTGAGACCTGCATGACTGGATTACGTTACACTATTCCCATTTCCAGAGTTGGAGCTAGGGAAAAAGATCCCTAAAATTAGCAGGGTGGTGCTCTGTCTCTATCACTGCCCCGCAGCAGTGACGTTAATTGCACTCTATTTTTATCTTGGAAGTGCAGGACCCAGAAAGATCAAGTTTCTGTTATGCTTTAATGCAGCATCCATGACTTAATGTGAGCAGTACAGAGTCTTGACACAAAGAGCTGAAATGAGTGATCAACAGTTTGTATTGGGTACTGGCTTTTGTGATAGACTGAAGGATTTGACATGTCCTGCAACTGTATTTCAAATAGTGTAAATATGTAAAACAACTCTTAATGCAGAACTCCAAGACCAAATAGATGGAGAGAAAACAGAGAGCACAGAAAGAGACAAAACTTCAATTTCTGAATCAAAAACATTCCCAAGTAAAAATCATATACATGTTAACTCGTAGAAAGCAGAAATCATCCACACACAAGCACACGTGCTCTGTTGTGATACTGAATTTTATTCAGGTATCCAACACACTTTTGCTCTCCAGTTATCATCAGTGAAATGAGTCAGCTGAGTAAGAAAGGCAGTGGCAGTTCAAAGCCCATATGTTAAGAAACCCAAGATTTATAGAGCCTCTCACGGCGCAGTCAACCTGGTGGTGCTTAGCACAGACAAGCAAAACATAATGATAACACAAGAAAAACAAAAGAGTGTTAAATATAAGACTAAGATGCCGCAGTGGCCAGGTAGCCATCTGCTCCATTTTTTTGACCTGTATCCGAGGTTAAAGTGAAAGATTCACTCCAAAACAGAACCTACACGAGTTCTTGAACTGTAAATTTGTGACCAAATATGATGCAGTCGATTGGGCCAAGGACCTGGTTTTCTATCCTGATCTGAAGGTGGCTCTTTCACATGAGACTGTATACCTCTGTTACTGATGTTATCATCCAAATAATATGGGTTGAAGGCACACTTCAGGTTGAAATTTGAAACTGATCAGTAAGATGGAGCCAAAATTTTAAGATGAAATTCTTAAAGAATCAATTAAAAAAAAAAAAAAAAAAATCAATTTCACTGTCAATGAACTAGCTCCAGTCAATAGTAAGATAAATGCTGAACGTTTCCACCAAAAATGTGTTTATACAATGAATTTTGACTTGATAAACCTCTGACTGAGCTGATGAGTTGCATAGGTTAGAAAACCAGTGTGGACTGAGGAGTATTAGCCAAATAATGATACCACCCTAATCTACACACCCCTTTTTGATTTCACTCATCCTCAGTCTCAAAATCTTTCAAGTAACAGCTCTCCAGGCTGACAAAAAGTATCACAGTCTCAAATGTTAAAAGATTACTGATCCTCTGGTATAGGAGTTTAATCTTGTTTTAAGTCAACATCTCTGCTTAAATGTAAGAGGATAAGTTTTCATTTTACTTTCAGTTTACAGTCAGTAACAGAATGTTTGGCACAATTATTTCAACACCTTTCCAACATCAATGAGACACAGCAGATAGTTTTATGTGAACAGTTAAGCAAACACTTGCTGGAAAATTTAGCCAGCAAGTGTTTCAGTTTGTTCAAATAAACATCCTACCTGAATAAATTTGCAAAACAAGAAGTGGGCAACAATATTCACACTTCATTTTCATGCACATTGGGTGGATACTTTGATCAACTGCTTCACAGCAATAATACCAAAACTCATCTCTGAGCCTTCTACAAACACACAAGCACAGTCGTGTAATAGCGCTCCATTTTGCATGGGAGAAAGTTTCATTCAATATTAATAAGTAGTGGAAAACCAATTACTTTAAAAGTCTGTGCAACTTAATGTTAGAGTAAAACAAGAATTGACCAGATGTCAGTGAGAAACTTAAGCCCGCAGGGGGAAGGTTTATTGCTCTGGTTTGGTCAAGGCTGGTACAGCCGGGAGTGGAGAGAGATGGAAGAAAAAAAAGGTTGGGACAAAAAAAAAGAAGAAAAAAAAAACTGTGTAAAAGAATGAGCAAGAACAGGAAGAGAAGTGCAGGGTTGCCCTTTCAGGGAAGTCAGTGCAGTTCAATGAAAGCCTCCATCTCTTTAGAGATCAATCCCCTGTAAGGTAGTCTGTGCTTCTCGATTGCACGTGCTGCGAGGCACTGAAGGGTGACGTAGTTAAGCGGATAGAGAGCTGGATGCCCACTGCTGTGCTCATCCAACAGCTCGTGGGCCGTCTTCCTCCGTGCGTTTGTGGCGTCAAAATGACCTCCAGCCTTCATAAGCAGGGCCATAATCTCTGGGCAACCATTGTTAGCAGCGATGTGCAGCGGCGTGTTGTTCTCACAGTCACGGGAATCCACATCAGCCCCACACTCGAGGAGTAGCGCCGCCACTGGCTGAGAGGGGAAGCGGCCGACGGGGTAGCGACCGACAGATGTTGTTTCTTTGTCTACAGCCATGTGGAGAGGAGTGAAGCCACTCCGGCCTCTGGGGTTGAGCTTCAGAAGCCTGTACACTGTGTGCTTCTTCTGATGTTCCTGCTCGGGGGTGCACTCAAACTTTTCCAGCAAAAAGATGAGGTGGAGGATGATGAAGAGAGCCTTGGTGAACTGAGGAGCTTCTGGAGGGTTATCCCTCTGAGCGACAGCTCTTTCAATTTCCCTCACACTTTTCCCCAGTACAGTCATGAGATCTTGGAAGGTGATGCTAGTTGACAGGGCACCTTTGGCCCTGTCCTGAAGAACGAAAGAGAAGAGCTCTGCAAATGACAGGAAGCTGGCAGCTGTCATGGGACTCAGAGGATCTAAATTGCTTTGCTGCATATCTAAAGCATATTTCCACAGACTGATGCAGCGCTCAAAGTTTCCTGAGTCGGCGTACACAGCTCCCCTGTAGCGGATGTAAAATGAAGTATCTGGGTGGGATGGGCCCAGGATGCGCTCACGAACCAGCAAGGCTTGCATTCTCATTTCATCGGGGTCAGTGATCAAAGCTTCAAGTTCCTCTGCTGTGCTCACCTCCTGTGCACACCCATAGGCAGAGATTGGGGGACCAGGAGGAGGTTTGTCCAGAGATCCTGATTTATCAATTGGCTGCCTCAGCTCCATGGCTCTTCTCCAGTATCTCATGGCTCCCAATAGATCACGTTTTTTATCCACAAAAGTAGCCCCTAGTAGTTCAAGTGCATCAATGCGCTCCTCTCTGGAGGTCTGAGGCTGGTGAGCCAGATACTCCACAATCCTGGTGTGACCTGTTACACTTGCAGCCAGGAGTGGGGTCATTCCATATCCATCTTTCTCCATGCGGGCATTGCACTTCAGCAGCATTTTCATAATTTCCAGGCTACCCGACTCGGCACAGTCATGAAGAGCCGTGTTTCCTTTCACACTTTTACGATTAACATCGGCACCACGGTCCAGGAGGAACTTGGCTATCTCCTTGTGGCCCTTGTAGCAGGAGATCATGAGGCAGGTGTGACCGTGGCGGTTAGCCACCTCCATGTCAGCTCTGTGCTCCACCAGGTAGCGGACGATCTCCAGGTGGCCGTCAAAACACGCAGCTCGGAGCGGCGTTGAGTTGGTTAGTGTTGCGTTGTTCACCGACGCACCGTGTTTCAGTAGCGTTTTGACCACAGGGAGATGGCCGGCTGCCGAAGCCGCCCACAGCGGCGGGGCACCCTCGATGGTCTCCCCGTCGAAGTTAACTGAACCCCCGAGTTCAACATTTGCTCTACAATGTTCAAGGAGGTAATCCACAACCTCTAAATGTCCGTATCGAGAGGCTATCAACAAAGCGGTACCTCCCTGTGTTTTCTCTTCTGCTAAAGCCTCCAACTCCTCAGGAGTTTTGTTGCTCATCAACTTCTGGAGAAGTTTCAGCTTACCATCTCTGGCCGCGTTGAAAACCGCTGCGGTTATATCCATTTTACAGACTCTGTGCTGCGGTGCTGAACACCAATCCCATAACCCCGCGTTTAAGAAAAAACAGGCAATTCTAATTTAAAATACTAGAGTCCCGGAATTTTTGTTTGCACTCGGTTTCGAGCTTACATCTTTCTGCCATTTTGAGGCTTCTGTCAAGATGGCGTTTCTGTGGTTTGACAGGTCTGTGCGTTTGGGTTTTCAGCAAAGCATTGTGGGTAAAGTAGTTTTGACATAATTCTTTCTGTCCTAAAGGCAGAGGGAATTTTATGGACAATGAACTTCATTTCCCATAAAGCAAATAACTTATGTTGCCTACCGGTTAAGGGCTTCGTTTGTTATGGTTACCAAAAAAGGAGTACTGTCTCTGAGAGTCGGTAAACATCAATAATTGCATTGTCAGTGTAGTACAATATCCACATATAATATTATGCATGATGCCGAATATTTGTCAAAGTTTAGATACCTTAAATGTGTTACATATTATATCAGATTTTATGTGGATGGATAAATCATACTGTGTCTTATGGGCTCATTTAGGTGTTGGTGCATGATTCTTTTAATCATTACAGCCCTGGAACAGAATAAAGTTAAAAAGAAGCTAATTCATGAATAACATGTTTTTAAACTATATATTCTATCAAATGTAGTTATTAAAGTAAATAAACAAAACAATATCTCCATAAATAACGGTCACCCTTCACTACTGGCAGAGAAACTTGAGGGTAGATGTTAAAGACACCTCCAGGGTGGAGTCCTTTCAGTATGAGCTCAGTTGCTCTTCATACTTTCTTTAACTAATGAATGCAATTATATGAAAACTACAAACCGCCCTAACCAGTGATCATCAAAGTCATGAGCATGAGTGGTCTAAATTACATCTATGACTGAGTAAAGATAAAAATAGCTCCTAACTCATAAGCATGAGACCTCCTGGACTGTGAGCAATCACCATCAACTGCTAAAAGGATCAGTAGTTGGTCAGGGCCTCATCAGTCATGCAACATTGATGGTAATAAAGTACCAATAAAGTACCTCCTTTTTATATTATTTATATTTTCTTTGTTGGATTACATTTTCGAGAAATGCATAAAAGTGCTCTATTGTTAGATTTATATTATCCATTTTCTACCATCTTTACTATTAGAATATATTTTTAATACTTGCAAATGATCCAGTTTTAAAAGGATTTTTTAAAGAAAAAGCTTTTGTCCAGAAGCAGAAGAAAATGTATCAGGAAGATTTTTTTTTCTTTAATGGTATCTTGTTTATAAGTGTAACAACAAAAGAACAGTAAGCATCAGAAATACTGTTGTCAAAAAATATAAGATTTACAAAAGATCTTATAATCTGTGTTTTATCTGTGAGGAATGTTAAAAAGTTTCAGAGTTATAAAACTGTTGAAACTAGTTCAGCACTAGCTCAGCACATGATGCTGAAAAGAAACTGGATTATGGAAAAAACATACAACATAACACATCCAATGAGATCCATAATAAAGACCAGGAAGGATTGCTGAAATAAAGCTTTAAAACTTACATTTCACAAAACTTTTTCAGAAGCAACACTGTCTCTATGATAATCTGAATGGAGAAGTCTTTGGAAATACTTGCACTAGCTTTTTTAAAGACTCAAAAATGAAGCTCACAATGAGAAAAAAAACAAACAAAAACAAAAAATCTACTTAATGGAGGCTCTATCGTACTGCCGGCTGTTTTGTTGCCCCTTTTTACTGGAATAAAATGAATGAAAAGACAGATCAGACCAATACAGTGTCAGAAAATTTGGTTTTATATATAGGTTTTGAATTTTAGGCAGGTCAACCCCCCAAAGCACAGATCCAACCACCTGTAGGATGGATTAAAAAAAAAAGGGGGGGGGGTTGTCATTTTTTTAAAAACATTTGCCTGCATTTTTTTTTTAAATAGTGCCAGAATATTGGAGAGTGTTGAAGCCTGTCCCTGCAAGAGGATGTCCTGCAGATTAAAAGACATCACTGTTAAAGAAAAGGAGAAAAAAGCAGACAGAGTTAGGGACAGTTTGAGTCAGTACAGCACACTTTGGAACAGCAGTCCCTGATGCATGCCTGATGTGTTGGCTGGATGGCAGTAACTCTGCTATGTAACAGTGCACCATTTCACCTGTACAATACTGTGTCTCCAATTTACCACATCAGCAAAATTACATAAAGCAGCAAATTTATGTACAGCCAGTCATCACTGTTGCTACTTAGCACATATCACTGTACTGATTTCTAAGCATAGATTCTCAGTTGTGTATCAGGACCTAATAGAGCATAATCATTCACATTTTAAAGAGAATATGTTTTGTTGTGCTGTCAGTAGTACTAACCAACAACCATGACTTGGTCTGGAAGGATCTGAAGATGAAGCTTAGCTAAACAGGAGGCAGCTTGTGCTAACCATGAGTCAGCTTAACACAGCGGTCATTTTTGACTTCACCACTAAAAGGACATTCGAAATGAGAGCTCCTGCTGTGATTGTTCACTGGGGCTCCACAGCTCCTCTGTTGTGGCATGTTGAATGAGAAGAGAACCACGGTGGATCATTTCAGGAATTTTTTTAGGCAGAAGTCTGTTGGGTCCTGCAGTCAGCCAGCCCCTAATGACACAGGCTTTCCTGACTGCAATGGATCAAACTCCCAGGCAGGAAGACGGGTGATGGGTTCCTGCAGAGATCTACTCATCCTTGTTTCAGCTATGACAGCACTAGTTTCAGATGTTTTATTACTGGAGACATTTGGATTGAGGATGTTTGGACAATGAATATAAAGTAATATTAATTAGCATCATAAGTGAGAATAAGCCAGCCAAGCTAAAATACTGCACTATTGGTGTGTTCCCATTAGTGGGGGATTCAGGGTAAATGTGCCAGACGGGAACATTTACCAGGGCCTACCCCTTTCCTCAGGCCCTTCAGCCAGAGTGTCTCCATAACACTGTGGGACCACAGAAGAGCTACTGACTGAACAAATGACACAGCTGACCAAATGATGGCGGTAATGCACATTTTTTGCTATTTACCTGATTTATGTTCATGTGAAGTGGCTGAAAGTAATTTAGAAATCCTGCCCAGTAGAGACCCCCCACCAGGTAGGTCCTATATGCCCAGCATCAGAAGAGCCTCATAGGTGTTTTTCCAGTTCTTCTTATACAATCTGTAGTGAAAACAAGCTGTTAGTGGCTGATATTGTCAAAGTCAAACATAAAATTAAACATCTGTGGGGAGTGGTAATAGTAGTGACAGAGGCATGGTTTCTGTTTGTATTACTTTAATAATCTGCAAGATTTTATCATTTTGCTCAGTGGTATTCAATGTTTGTCATAATTTTCTGATTATGTAATTTTGGTTTATTTATATAAAAAGGCAAATAGATTTATTGAACAATTCTCTCCACAACTGTAATTCTTTTTCCTTGATAGTAGTGTATAATTCATTTGACACCAGCACCACCCAGATGTTTTTCTGTAATTTTAATTCATAATCTTATTTTGGACTGATGGTTAAAAAAAGAAAATAAAAGCCCTTCAAGTTAACATGGTAAGAAGCTTTGTGGAATTAAGATATATGTTGATCTTAGCAGCTTAGTATGGATCACGGAGCTCTATTCTTCTAGACAAAGGCTACAGCCAGAATATTAACTTAAGCATTGACTTGCATGAAGCCGCACATGACCGGACTTGCTAAAACCATAATTATATTCATTTACATATGTATAAAGTAAGGCTTCAGCTTGGCTTCTTCAGATCTGAATAAGTGAGCTTCTGAGGGTTTGAACTGGGGTGTAGTGACTCTTGTGATACAATCAAAAACATCAGGTGCAAAGTCCTTTGCAGTTTTTCCTGTTATTAGTCAAGAGCACCAAAAATAAATAAATAAATAAAATTAAAAAATTAAAAATTCCCACACACATTTGAAGACATTTGTGTTGAGTTCTCTTAACAGATTATTCAGTGACACTTGTGTGATAAACATCGCACTATGAAGCTCAAAGGATGAAATGACAAAGATTACCTAAGCTCCCTCTCAGTTAGATATGAACTAGCTATGATGTACAAAATGAGATAAGATTTTGGTTTGAAATACTTCATAAGTATCACCAAAAATCATACACATTTAGTCATACATTTTTGATATTATGGAACTGACAACAAATATCCAGTTTTTCAACTGTCTCAGACCTAAGGTCTTGTTTAAAATTAGACAACATGATGTACGGTTTGTTGACATCACCCATCTCAGTGCTGCATTGTCCATGTCCCCCATCTGATGTTCCCCATTTGTACCCCACCCCAGTCCTCCGCTTCATATCATGCAGCATTCTCTGTTTCTTAGAATCATTACCACAAAGCTGGAAAAATCAATTTTCAATGAATCACACCTTGTAAAGAAGAGGGGTAGCTGTAAAAACGTACTGAACATGTGGTATTTTGACCAAATTACGCCCAAGATATTTCCTTAAGGATCTGTCCAGGGTGTACCCCTGCCTCTCACCTGGGATGGGCTGGGATAGGCTACAGCAGACCCCCGTGACCCAGAAATGGAACAACGGGTCAAGAAAATGGATGGATGGATATTTCCTTAAGACCTTAGGAAATGGTGGCAACTTTCCAAAAAAAAAAAAGAAAAAGAGAGCAGAGTGTCTCGTTTAATAGATTTTCTAAGTTCAGAGGTTAAAAGACACTTTTAGAGCTTCCGCTTTGTGGTAAATTGACTTGCAAACCCCCAACCAACCCAGAGGGAAACATAATTACTCAAGATTTTTTTCATCAGTTTTCTTCCTTTCTTCTCAAGTCTGTGGGAAATTAATCTTTTTTTAAACTCACAGATAATTGTGTCCCAAATGGGTGCTTGTTGAGACTTTTTTCAGTTCTTCAAAAGTTGGTAGAGTTGGCTACACAGCGCCATTGGGCACAGGGCTCAAAGTGCTCTCATTATTATCTTTTAAACATGTCTTATTATAACAAATATTATTATTGTTATTAGAGGAATCTTTTTTCTGCCCTTCCCAGAGTTTAAAGAGTGCCTTTCTCGGTTTATAAGGGGAGAGGTGAAGAGACACCAAGAGAAGATCAGTGATTATACAAAAAGATGCTAATTAAATTATTTTATTTGGATTTTAATCATATTTTAAGGTTCACTGGCATGTCTTTCTACTCTTCCACCTGTAGAGGAGGCTTAAGATCCACATTAGAATTATGTTTTTACTCAGCCTGTATCTGTATGTTTTATGTACAGTAAGTTATGTAATTAAAGGGGAAAAAAAATCACAAATCCAAATACTGATCTCAAATGAAGTATAGTAATTTTACAGTGAGATAATTTTCATGTGATTGAGCCATAACTTCTCCTTCTGCCATTCTTAATAAGTATTTTCAACTCCCTGGTGGACAGCCTGAATTGGATATGTGGTTCTAAAATTAAACAGGGAGTTTGAATGCACATGGAGCCTATAATGTATGCAGAGAACCACTGAAAACCCCACAAATGACACTCGGTCTTTGAGCGTCTCAGAGGACCCAGCCTCAGAACTGTTTTGCGAAATTGGAAAACTTGGAGGAGCGAAGGAGGATTTATAATCTCTTCTAGGGCTTTCTGTTGATCCAGAGGAATTATTAGAAGACAAACCTGCAGAGAAAGGATTGGAGGGTAAGAATGAAAAAGCAAATCAAAACGCAGTACCACAAGCTCTTGCACTGTTTATTCATACATTCACGAGCACAATCCATTACATCAGTCACATTTGTAATAGATTCACAAGCAGTTAAAACAAGTTTTTATTGTAGAGTCTGTTATTTACACAGATGCAATTTTTATTTCCACAGTTACATGCAAAAACTCCATTTGTTATTAATATTTATTACAAAAATACAGCTTTAGCTTAAGACGAGATCAGTATAGCAACACAACTGACATGATTCTGAACCACATCACAATGCTCATCAGAGAGGGGGGAGGGGGACTCCTTTGAAGCTCAAATTGAAATACATAGGCAGGGGACCGTGTCTCCAATATTCACATTCTTCTTTTTCTGGCAAACATGTACAGTGTGATGGCTTGCTTCTGTCTAAACTGGACTGACAAACTGCCAGTAACAACTTGATTAAGAGAGAAGTGGCTGATGTATAACACAGTGTGAATGATAAAACTCCTTTGTCATCAGTATGCTTCCTCTTATCCAGAATTCATCAGATCCTTGAAAAGGTCACCAGAGAGGACGGGGCTCTGAGCGGTATGGGCTGCTTGCTTTCACCTATGTCTTGACAGATGCTCCCTAGACACCTGAGAGAAGCTCACTGAGAAGCACCTCCCTTTCTCCAAGAAGCACATCTCTCTTGAGACTGGTTCCTTTGTTCACCACCTTTATCTTCATGGCCAGACTCTTTACTTGTGTCTGGGGCAATGCGTCGAAAAAAAAGTCCTCGTTGAAAACCGGATTCCTGCTGTTCTTGATGATGGTGCTCCTTTGTTTCTGCTGCTTACCAGGGTTCAGGTAGAGTGCCACGCAGCAGTTAATGCTTTTGAGGTCCGTCTTCCTGTCATAGAGGGCCTCAGCTGTGAGCACGCGCACCCGCAGCCGAGCTGCCTCAGGGTCATAATGAGTGCTCAGCCTCAGTGTCCCCCCCTTGTGAAGGTTGACAGTGTGCTCGCGCTGCAGGAGATCCGACGCTGCGCTCCTTGAGCCGCTGGTTTTGCACCCACGGAAGGCGGGAGAGGGAGGGCAGCGCATGCGACGCCGCTGCATACTGGGGCTGTTGTCTGCTGAGCTGCATTCATCCGTAGAAAGAGAACTGTGTCGCGCCAGGGAGCGTTTGGCACGAGACACCTTGATAGAGAGAGAGAGAGAGAGAGAGAGAGAGAGAGAGAGAGAAAGAAAGAGAAAGAAAGAGAGAGAGAGAAGAAAAGCAGCAGGTAAACAAAAAAAGAAAAGTCTCAAGTTAGAACAAACAAAAAAAAACTATATTCACTCGTTGGTTAAAATTATAATTTTAGAAACTGTAGTCTTTACCTTGGCTTGTGTCTCCTGGGTGATGGAGCGCAGAAGGGAGGCAGATCGCGACAGAAGAGGGGAGTTAAAGGGTGATGATTCAGCCGAAGAGCAGGTGTCACTCTCCCCACCGCTGAAATAGCGGTAGGGGTTGGGATCAGCTGGGGCCAGTAGAGTACCCCCTTGGGAGCGCCTCTGGGACACTGGGGAAGTGAGAGGACTGTTGGGGTCACTGTGGAACAGACTCTCCTTGCGTCGGGTATGGGGGGACTCCACTAGGGTAGAAAAGCCATAGGACGTCTGAGCCTTGGGGACATATGGCAAGGACATTGCAGTCTGCGAATGGGGGTCAGCATTGGTGTTCACGTCAACGCCCACCCTGGACGCAGACCCTGCACCTGGTTCATCGGCACTCTCTATCTGAATGATGTGGCGGTTGGCTGACTTCTGAAGGTTGCGTGGAAAGAGACGAGGGCTGCAGGGGTTCTTGGCTTTGCGAGCTCTGGGGCTCTGGCTGCAGATCGCATGGTCCGAGGAGGAGGGTCTTAGAGTGGGTTGACGGCGTTCTGGGCTGGGAGACTCCTCTGGTGGGCAGCACATAAGTTTGGGAGGGATGAAAAAATCAGGGATCCTTTCTGGAGTTAGCACATTGGCATAAACAGAGACTGGAATGGCCTCAACTGTCTGCGGGGGCTGGGAATGTGTCCCACTTCCCTCCACGGAGCTGCGGAGCTTCTCCAGCAACCACATGCCCACTCAGACGCCTCAGCTCACAGTTTCTCTATCAACAGGAAAGTGATGTAGGATGAAAAGGTACCACGGACATAAGAAATGGGCAAAATCAAAGAAAATAACATCTAAGTAATTTTCACAAGACAAAAACCTCACAAAATGTCACATCTTTGAAGTCTGTTGCACCTTTGTGAAAAAAACGACTTGTTGAGCCATGCAGCACACAAGTTCTGTTTACTGTAGAGTCAACAATTAAACATTCATCTTAAATCAGATTTACATAACCTAGGCATTTTCAAAGGCTTTAATTATACAGTAACCAAATGAGAAAAAATAAATAAATTAACATTAACCCACACAAGCTGCAACATCTCAATTGACTTATGTCTGCACAAACCAAATCTATTTTTAAAAGTAATCTACAGCAAGTAATGAGCATTTCCACTCACTTAAATCTATTAAATAAATTACTACAGAGCAATCTAAACTTTTCTCTGAAGCAAAGCCGCAGTAAGTGTCTTAGATCTACTTCTGCACACAGATAGACCCACCTGTTGGTCGTCAACTGTTTTTCTTTCTCGAAAAAAAAAGAAGAAAAGTTGTAACTTCTCCAACGCGTAAAAATGTATTTTCCGTGGCTGACGAGTGGTTCTGAGCGCGCTCGCCAGCGGGAAGGGGGGCTTTGGATCAGGCACTCTCACTTTATAAGATGGGCTCTCTGAGTTCTGAGCCAATGAGAAGGTTGTGGAACCTTCCCATGATATTTACCGTGAAACTGCTCCCTGCGCAGGCACGCACGGAGAGGAGGGGTGGGGAGGGTGGTGGAGGTGGTGGGAGTGCATTCATCAGCTGCTGCCTCATCACCCACAAAGTGTTGCAAATTACTTGCGTTTCATATCACTCTGCTTTGTTGATTTTTTTTTTTCAGGGAAAACGTCGCTGTGATTGCACTTGGCGCTCACGTGAGAGCAATTCCCCGGTGCATTGTCAGAGAGCGCACAACAAGCTATTACAGGGATCTAACTCATGCAAACAAAAGACGCCTTAATTGGACTTCCTGGTGGCAGTAAGTTAGAGAGGCAATGTGCTGCATTCATATACCCACCATCTGCACTCATTAAGAAACGATAACGCAAGAGAAGCTTTTATCTTTGGGCACACAGGATTATTCCCACAGATTGAACAAAACGTGAATGCATGATGGCAAATAAATTAGGAGAAATCTCATCACAATCACACAGTAAGTTTTGGTGACTTGCATTTGTATTTACCACGTTAGCAAATATCCATTTGTTTTGTATTGCATTGCTCTCAGGTTTATCAAAGAGACCCAGCAATCATTACAGCTGGAATGATGAAGCAAAATCTCACATCCTGTTACTTCTAAAGTCCCCACATTTGCTTCCAGTATCTTTGTGGATATTTTTTTCTTAAAAATACCTTTGTTTTTCCATCAATCTTATCTGAGACTTACTGCTCCCTTTGATATACGTGCCAGAATACGTTTCTCATGCAGCCCTCAGATCCAAAGACCCCACTGTTTTCTCCATCCGAAACTCTTACAAAGACCTGTGGCAAAGCTGCCTTTTGTAGTTTGGATGCAAACTCTGGAAAAGTCTCCCTGCTGATCAGAAGACAGCACATCAAATGAGGTGTTTAAACCCCCACAGAAAACCGGCTTTTCAGGAAAAAGTCATTTTTATCTATGATATGACTTTTACAGCTGAAACCACCTGCTGGAAATGATTAGCTGGCCAAGAGAGAAGCACTCTTTTCATTGATTGACTGAAATTCTTTTGGCTATTTTTCAATTTAAAAAAACTAATTTCTTTTGGCGTACTTGTCAGCTGGGTGGGATGATTTTTTCCCCCCCTAACACACCAATAAAATAAATATTTTTCAGCATTGGACTTTGCTTTGGACAAAAACTGGAGAAGAAAAAGAGTGGGCTTTATCATGTTCTGACTAATTTAGACCCAATAATCAATCAGTGAACTGAGAAAATTATTAGCAAATTTAGCTGATGCCTGAGCCCTATTACCTCCCCTTTATTTTGCCCTTCTGAGTATTTGTACCTGTAAATGTTTTTTTTTGTTTGTTTGTTTTTTTAAATATGCTGGAATATAGGATGTATTTAATTATTTATGACAAAAAATTGATTTACAAACAGATTTAAGTGTTAAGTTTTATCAAGTGTATTTGAGTATCTTAATGTTGATCAAATTCCATCTTCACCCATGGCTGACCCATCTCAGCTGCATCTCTAGTGTGAATTGGAGACTAACAGTTACTATGTGAGCTTACAAAACAACATAAGGCATCTCAGATAGTGTCCATAGTGTGTGGAAAGCAGATCTGATCACAAACCTGCTAAATTACATAATGCAGAATCGTGAACTGAACACATTTGGAACATGTTCCTTAAAATGTTTTCTTTTTAACAGTTTTTTTAAAATCTCATTTAAGGAGTTCTCTGTTACATATATAGCTCGAAGCCAAAAACACTGGACGAAAGAAGTGTAACATTGAATTAGTAAATGTCTTTGTTTTCTCTCTGCGGTAGCTTTTGTTTGTAGAAAGGAGAAAAAAAAAAGTATTCAACCCACAGTGTTTCTTTTGCCAGGTGTTAAACATGGAGGTGGATCTGTCATGGTATGAGCAGCCATCTCGTAGGAGTCAGTTGGACCAGTAAATGTTCTGCAGGGATTTAAAAATGGCCAATACAACAAATGAAAGAGACCTCAGAGGAGCAGATCAATGTCTTGATGATATCAAAATTTCAGGTCGACAGTATTCCAATGTTTGCATGAGATTTTATTCAACATTTACATGTTCCACACTTTGTGCATGGGCTTTACCTATACAGTGGTCACGCGACTGGACAATTGAAATGCTGCTGTTGGTTTTCATCAAGCGCAGACTTTCCAACTTTCAACTATCTGTCATCACCTTTCTTATTTAGTATTGATCACTGCATTAAAGATACTACTCCTGAGGTGTGAATAAAGACCTAACAGACTAGACTATTTGAAAAGTAATACATTTTGTCTTGTTAATTGTACCAACAGTCATCCACAACTGGCTCTGGGTTGACCTGGAACTGTCTGAGGATGATGCTGAAAGAGCTGGGAGTCGGCGTGAATCATTTCAGGACCATTCCCATTGAAAGTCTGCAGGGATCCCCACCTCTGTACATTTGCTCAACCACAATGGATCTAACTTGCATTAGTGGGAGGCCCTGTAACCCCAGGTTCCATATAAGCTGTATCCATCCATGTTTCAGCTCTTCAGATGCCATTTCGGCAGCTAGACTTTAAATGAGGACGCTTGGGCAGATTTGATCAGAAAGAATGTAAAGTAATAATAATTAGTATTATAGGACAGCATAAGCTAAGACAGCCAAGCTAAAATTATTAATTTGATGTGAGTAAAATAAGGTGGGTGTGTTGCAGCCAGCCTCCAGGCATGCTTATTTTGCCCATTAGCAACATGGAGCCACAAGCATGAAACTTCAAAAACACTCTTCAGAAAAGCTGTGGGCAAGTTTATTGGGGGTTTATCCAGTTCTTCGTATACAGTCTAGAGTTTTCATAATAAATCTTATTGATTGTTTTTTGTCTGACTTGGTCCAATTAGATTGTAGTTTCTTATAGTGGATGACAGTCAAACACAGATTACTTATGTGCTGAGGAACCATGAGAATTCTTTCATCAACTAGTAATCTATTTAGTTTATTACTATTATTTGGATTGTCAAATGCTGAATCTTATGAAGTTTTATTAAATCTTTCCACTGAAAGTCACAAGCTAATCTAGTTTCTTATCTTTTAATAAAATGGAAAGTGATCTATAGTTTCACTAAAATGTCACAGTACCTTCCTTTGTTGCCTGATGAAACTCTCAACTCAGTTCAGTGAAATTCAGTTTAAGGATTTTGGGATAATCAACAAACAAAGGGCATCTGCTGAAGCAACCTGCACTCTCAGAGAAAACTCTGCAGGAGGAATCAGTAGGGTATTTTTTTTCATGGTGTTATATAAACTTGTGCAGCGGTTCTTTTTCAAGTCTGTATTAACTTAAATAACCAAGTCAAATAAGAATTAAGTTGGTAAGCAGAGATCCACGGTGACCTCCTTTAATATCTTATCATTTTAAAATCACAGTTTGCAAGAAATTTCATGAGAACGGTTACATTTTATCTACATTTATTGAAAAGAATATATTTATTCTTTTCTAACATTCTGAAAAAAAATATTTCTCATACATGACGACACAATAATCCCACAGTTTACATGGTGAGAGTAAGTATGTATGCAGGCACACACACACACACACACACACACACACACACACACACACACACACACACACACACACACACACACAC